>JAANBB010000015.1:0-337464 GCA_014621425.1 Cylindrodendrum hubeiense
AACCCTTCATATCCCTAAACCATCGTCATCATCCTCATCCTCATCCTCACCGTCGCTCCGTGGTCTAGAAGCCAGCGGGGGTGGGCAGACGGTTCAACCAAATCAAATCATCCGACAGGCACCCGTTTCCGGTTCGAATAGATGGGACTGACAATGTCACAGCCAAGGCCACCGACGAGAACCTCACCGCCGAGGACTGGGGCGCCATCATGGAGGTCTGCGACAAGGTCACCGGCGACCCGAATGGTCCCAAGGAGGCTGTCCAGAGCATGATCAAGCGCCTCGCCCACCGCAACGCCAACGTCCAGCTCTACACTCTTGAGGTATGCCTTTCTACATTAGTTCTGTGCTCTCATCTTGCTGACTTGACTCCTAGCTCGCACATGCTCTCTCCCAAAACTGTGGCAAACCTATGTGCCGCGAAATCTCCAGTCGCGCCTTTACCGATGCTCTCCACCGCCTCGCTAGCGATCGCAACACCCACAGCCAGGTCAAACCCAAGGTCCTAGAGCGCATGAAGGAATGGACCGAGATGTTCAGCGACGACCCCGAGCTCGGCATCATGAGCCAGATCTACTACATCGTCAAGAAGAGCAACCCCACCCTGCACCCTCCCAGCGCACCTCAGAAGCGAGGCCTCACCGATGTCGATCGCCAGAAGGAGGAGGACGAGTTGCAAATCGCCCTCAAACTGAGCTTGGAGGAGGAGGAGCGCAAGAAGGTCGCCCCGGCTGGTTCCAGCTCCCACACCGGTCCCAGCGGCCAACAGGAGGCCGCCCCGCCCGTCGTGCCTGCGGGAACCACAGCTGCCACAGTCAGCCGAGTCCGAGCCTTGTTCGACTTTGCTCCCTCGGAGCCCGGCGAGCTTGAATTCAAGAAGGGCGACGTCATTGCCGTTCTGGAGAGCGTGTACAAGGACTGGTGGCGAGGTTCCCTCCGGGGCAAGACCGGTATCTTCCCCCTCAACTATGTCGAGAAGCTGTCCGACCCAACCCCGGATGAGATGCAGCGTGAAGCCCAGATGGAGGCCGAGGTCTTTGCCGAGATCAAGAACGTCGAGAAGCTGTTGACCCTCCTGAGCACCTCCAACACCGCGCCCAAAGAGGAGGATAACGAGGAAATTTCGGTACGTTCCAGATGTCCAAGACGGAAGGGTGAAGGTCAGATTGCTAACGCTTTTGCAGAAATTGTATCACCAAACGTTGGCCATCCGGCCGAAGCTGATCAAGCTGATCGAGAAGTATTCGCAGAAGAAGGGTGAGTATCTATCCAAATTCCTTGCCGGTGTAACCCTCGCTCACTCACAGATAATAGACGACTTCACCCAGCTCAACGAAAAGTTCATCAAGGCTCGACGGGATTACGAGGCCCTCCTTGAGTCCTCCATGGCTCACCCGCCCCAGCACAGCTATCAGCAGTATGCCATTCGGCCAGGACCTCCGGGACAGGGCTACGGGGGATACCCTCCTCAACCCCCGCCGGAGCAAGATCAGAGATACGGCGCTCCCCGCCATGGTAAGCCACCCTCCTTGTCTTGAGACAGGATCGATCATGGCAGATACTGACCATGTCCAGACCACGCGCCATACCAAACTTCATCTCCTCCTCCCAACTTCCAACCCCAATCGCAAAGCACAGCTCCCTTCTACGTTGCCGGAGCCGAGGTCCCGGCCTCCCAGCAGCAGTACCCGCCCAGGAACCAGACTCCGGCCGACGGCAGGCAGCCCGCTCCCATCAACACCTCTCCTCCCGCCCAGGCCTACAACCCTTACTCTCACCCTCCTCCCCAAGACTCCAACAACCCATACTCCCAGCCTCCACTGGGTCAGCAGCGACCTACGAGCACGTACGGCGCTCAGGAGCTAGCAACGTCTGTCTACGACTCGCCTATCGCTCCCAACAACCCCAACTCGGCTGCCACATACTCGAGCTCCGTCTACTCGCCTGATGAGCAGGCCAACAACTTGCCTCCCTCAAACTCATATGCTCCCCAACAGCAGCAGCCGCCTCCAGCCCAGTACCAGAGCTACGTGCCGCCTGACCAAGCGCCCCCTGCCGTTCCAACGGGCCAACCTCCGCAGCCGCCGCACAACGTCATGACGCCACCTCCTCAGCAGTCCGGTAGCAGTGCATACGATGCCCGCCACACCTTACCCAGCCACGTTGCTGGACAACAACAGTACAAGCCCTACGTCCCTCCAGGCGATGCTCCCTCAGCTCCGGCTCCCAGCGACTACTATCGACAGAATGGTGTGTACTAGAGTGTGTTTTGCGTACACCTGAGTCATTGTAGGAGGACTCGGAAAGCGGATGCGTTGAGGGCTTTTAATAGTGGCTTCCGCAAATAATTCTTTCTTCCTCTCAGCTTGATCTATCCCGCCTACGGTATCATGATGTGTGTGTGTGTTTGGGACGGACGGGTTGGTTGTTTCTTGGGTCTTTGGGTATTCTTTCCATGTACGATACCATCACGGCCGAAACCATACATTCCCTTGGCCTGTCGTTGAATGAGAAATTATGTCGACTTTATGATGATGAATGGGTTGAGCCGTACAACGCAATTGCCTGCACCTACCCCTCTCTATCTCTATGATTGTGACTAGTTTCTTACATCCCTAGCCCAAGATTATTATCGACGAAGCGGTAACAGCTTTTCCCAGTGAAGAACAAATTTCGCATACGTCTTTGAAGTTGGGTCTCGGGGAGGTATCACTATTGTGCAAACTGATTATGTGTTATTCAGGCCATGTGCCTACCAACGTAGCTAAAGGTGATATCTGTGATTGCATAAGAATCATTCCCGTCAGATCAATATTTCCGATGTTGGTCTCCCAAAATAAGTGCCACTGCCTGCGCNACTCNTATGAAGTTTGCCACTAACATCTTACAGCTTTGGCACGGGCAGCGAGTCTCACACACCAAACAGTAACCGACCATTCTCTGACACATCGTGCATGGACTCAAACTCAAAGTTGGCTTTGATTGTATCGTCGGCCTCATCAACATCATCACTTTGTGCCATGTCACTGTTTTCAAAAATCATACGCGAGTTCGGCAATGAAACAAGTTCCGTATTTCCTAATAGCTAGACTGGTTCTCTTCAATTCCTCATTTGTCCACAAGCCAATTGCTTGGTCAGATGGGCCTCTTCTTGCCATAGTTCCATTATCCTTGCCATTTTAGTTGTAGAGCATTTAGACGTGCGAGTCAAATCTCTTCTTATACGTGTTCGACCACACATCCCGTCGAGGCTTGAATAACCGCCCGAAGCCGAGGTAGGGCGTGTTGACCGGGCTTTCACCAGTGTACATGAGAAGATCGTACAAGAAACCTCCAAAGGCACATCCGCAGAAGGGGGCAACCATTGGGATCTGAGAACCAATGTTAGAGAGTGTCAAAAAGGCGCAGGAATTCAACTTACCCAGAAGTAATAGCCTCCGGCAGACCACACCTCGTGACCATAGCCAATCATGTATGAAACCAGACGGGGCCCAAAATCACGGGCCAAGTTGATGGCATAGCCAGTTTCCCAACCGAAGCAGGCGCCAATTCCAAAGATCAGGAAGAACAGGCACAACGGCAAGAGGGGTCCAGCGCCAATGTTGCCGTTATCAACTAGGGCGAAGATGACGAATTGCAAGATGGTGCTGGCAACGAACTCGGAAAAGAACATTCCCGTCCGCGTCATGAAAGCGGCAGGATATGTGCAGAAAATGCCTGCGCTGGAAGTATTGAGGCCAACAGTCCGGATGTCGCTGCCACCCTCGAACATGTCAATTGCCGACTTATAGTTGGCATAGACAATTGCAGCTCCAGCCATGGCGCCAAGGAGCTGGCCAATGAAGTAGACGGGAAACTTTCGCCACGGAAGTCCGCGATAGAGGCAGTTGGCCAGCGTCACCGCTGGGTTGAGGTGGCCGCCGGATTTGCCACCGCAGTAAACACCAAGCATCACTCCCAATCTAAGCCAAACGTTAGCAACGAGGCTCAATTGGAGACCATTGGTGTCAGGTTCTTACCCCCAGCCCCAGGAGATACTCTGGTAATCACCCTTTGTGCCGCTGCTCAGCACAACCTGGGCCACGACTCCATCGCCGAACAATATCAAGGTCATGGTGCCTAGGAACTCCGAGAAGCCATCCTGGCAGACCTCGCGAATCCTGCTCCAGGCCAGCTGCTCTCCGACTGACGACGGCGGCACCGATTCGCTGGACACTTCCTCGTGCTCCTGTACCTTGGGGCTGCCCATCTCGATATTCTGGACTGTGGTCTTCTTTTCGATGGAGGAGTCGGACATTGAATCTGTAATAAGAGAGATAGGCATTGAGAAGATGGTTGTGGCGTGGTATCTCGACTCACGGGGACAAGGGATCATTTATGTCTTGTTACGCAACGATATCGTCCCGCTAAGACGTTGCAATGGCAGTGAGGGGTCTCTCGAGGCCTGTCGGTGCTGTCGGTGCTCGCCCAGCTTCATCGCTCCTTTGCGTCCATCACTCGCCGGTCAGAGCGGTCGCCTCCAGACCCGATCTGGCTAGGGAAGGACGGGGCTGGAGTACGGAACTCGAGGACCCAACGCCTCTGAGGCAAATTGTGCCAATCCCAGTGCCATCGAACGATGCAACAGGGGAACGGCCTCGGTCTCGACGGTCGTAGCAACGACTGACGACGATGCATCCTCGGTCTGCGGAACCGAATAGAGGGCACGAGACTTGTACGGACCCGGCCGAGGCTGATGGCGAGGGGGTATCTACTCCATCCCCAACCCCGAGATCAGCCCCGAGCTCTCCGGACTTCTCCACACGAGGCGGCGTGGGGGAGGAGAGGCGTTACAGACAGACGCGGTTCGTGTCAGCCATGCGAACCCTTCTTGTTCCGGATGGTGGGTCGCAGCGGCGTTGGTGCAAGCCGTCAGCGATGCAACTCGGTAAGCCCACCCCGAAGGCAGAGCTGCGATGGGCATATGACGGGTTTGAGGGCGTATCACATGGATAAATGCGTCTCCAATGAGGTAAACGCCCGGAATCCAGGGTCTTGGTCTGGGCTCTTTGCATTCTGCAACCCCACAATCCGGGGATGGGGAACTCGCTTGGCTGGGATCTGCTCCTCCGAGCTCTACCCCGCGAAGGCAGCTCGGCCGACAGGGTGAGCTTGAGCTCTCGCGTGATGAAGGTACAAATATTCTGAGGTCCCAATTGCTTACCATAAGCTAGACCCCAGACTCCTCCATTCCAATTGCCCGCCTTCTCCACGTTTCGCCATCTTTAAATTGCTTCCTCAATTGCTTCTGTAGCTCTTTGCACATCTTGAACCTTCACGATGCCTTCCGCAAACGGGACTAACAATCTCTCCTTCATTGGCGCCATTGATCAGGGCACCACCAGCTCGCGATTCTTGATTTTCAACCCGAGCGGCGAGGTGATTGTCACTCACCAGCTCGAGTTCAAGCAGATCTACCCTCACCCCGGGTAAGTACATGTCCAATGATGCCATTGATGCAAGAGCTTACCATCCGCGACAGGTGGCACGAGCACGACCCCGAGGAGCTCATCTCCTCGGTTGAGACGTGCATTGATGGCGCAGTGACAGAATTCGAGACCCAGGGCCACGCGCGCGCGCAGATCAAGGCCGTGGGAATCACAAACCAGCGGGAAACCACCGTCGTCTGGGACAGGACCACTGGAAAATCATTGTATAATGCCATTGTATGGACAGACACCCGGTCGCAGGACCTTGTGCGCCGATTGAAGCACCGTCTTGGTGCTAGCGAGCTTACTTCGCGCTGCGGCCTTCCCCTCTCCACGTATCCCTCCGCGAGTAAGCTGCTGTGGATGCTTGAAAATGTCCCAGCCGTCGCAGAGGCCTATGAGAAGGGCGTGCTGGCGTTTGGCACCGTCGACACGTGGCTGACGTACAAGCTCAACGGCGGCCCAGCGCGCGAGGTCTACGTCTCGGATCCCACCAACGCGTCGCGAACCATGTTCATGAACCTCGAGACGCTCGAGTACGACGACGACCTGATTGACTGGTTCCGTCTCGACCGAAGCAAGGTGCTGCTGCCCAAGATCGTGCGGTCCTCGGCCATCAAGGCCTACGGCTCATTGGCCACGACGCTGCTCAAGGGCACCAAGATTACCGGCTGCTTGGGCGACCAGTCCGCGGCGCTTGTGGGCCAGATGGGGTTCACTCCCGGCCGAGCGAAGAACACTTACGGAACCGGATGCTTCCTGTTGTACAATGTGGGGAAGAAGCCAGTAGCGTCGACCCACGGCCTGTTGTCCACGGTGGCCTTCGACTTTGGTGAGGGCCGCACCATGTACGCCCTGGAAGGTAGTATTGCTGTGGCTGGCTCCAGCGTCAAGTTCCTTGTGGATAACCTCCACTTCGTCGAGTCGTCGTCCAAAATCAGTGCCCTCGCCGAGACTGTTGAGGATAATGGTGGGTGCACCTTCGTCACCGCCTTCAGCGGCCTTTACGCCCCCTACTGGATTGACAACGCTCGAGGAACCATCTTTGGCATCACTGCGTATACCCAGCGTGGCCACATTGCGCGAGCGACGCTCGAGGCCACATGCTTCCAGACCAAGGCCATCCTAGACTCAATGGAGAAGGACAGTGGCCATGCTCTTACCGAGCTCGCGGTTGACGGCGGCATGTGCAACTCGGATCTGATTATGCAGGTACGTATCCGCGGTGCATCTCCGTATTCCGTCGAGTAGAATACTGGGTGCACACAGGTGTGGGTGTGTGTGTGGCGCAGAACATGAGCTAACGTCCCTGACCCTTCTAGACCCAGTCCGATCTCATCGGTATCCCTGTCCTTCGCCCGGCAATGCGAGAAACAACGGCCCTTGGCGCTGCAATTGCTGCCGGGTTCGCTGTAGGGGTCTGGAACGACTTTGATGAGCTGGCGCATGTGAATACGGAGGGCCGTACTATCTTCAAGCCCACCATCACCAACGAGCAGGCGACGGAGCGCTTTTCTCAATGGGAGAAGGCGGTGCAGATGAGCCAGGGCTGGCTAGCCTGAGAGAGCTGAGGGGAGCTGAGAGCTGAGAGCTGAGAGCTGAGAGCCGAGAGCTGAGAGCTGAGAGCCCTGCGGCATTTACCACGTGCTGTCCTTGTCTGTTTCCAATATCCCGCGTCGTCTGACTGTCGATTTCTTCTGGGTGGAGTTTTGTCAACTTGGGGTAGTGAATTTTTTTATTGTACCATTCCGAAAGAATAAAGATGCTTCCGTAACTTCCGCGGCGCGCGCTCTAGTGATTCTGCAGTGACAGGCCGACCCGAGGCTCCGGCGCATTCCAGGACAAGGGTCTGATCCGTCTTATTACGTATATCCACCGTAATCCACGCCACTCTGCTGACGGACCCGGCCGAACCCTGCCACTGGGCGTTGGCGAGGCATAGGGGGCTTATGCCGAGTGTTTCCAGTGGCAAGTCTGCCGCAATTGCTTGCTAGTGGGGATGGCGAGGGGAAGAAGAGGGGATGGCGAGGGGAGTGAGGGGATGGCGGGTGGAGAATCGAGATGTCGTCTGCCACCTGCCCTTCAGGAGTCGCATTTCCGTGCTTGACCCCTGGCACACCGTCAGCTCACCCAACCATAACGCCCGCAGCAGAGGGTGACATCGGGATGCGGCGTAGCGGAGACCCACGTTTTCTTCTCCAAAGAGCCCCAGGGGGCCCCAGGGGGAAGGGGCTTGAGGGGGAGGCAGAAGGGGAAAACTGGAAAACTGGAAACGTGCCGGTCGAGCGGGCACGCCGAGCGCACTCCGAGCGCTGCCGACCTGTTGTTTCTTGCCAGGCCATAGAGGGCGAGATGCTATCTTCCCCAGAGTTACCCCACACGCCTGTCAACACGGGGTGAGATCTTCTCCCCAGACTGCTGGACTGGTTTCGTGGCCCGTCTCTCCCAGAGGAAAATCGGTCCGACCCCATATCACACATGAATAGCACGACCATCTGCCCATCGACGAGGGGTGAAATGTGGAGGTCGCGAGACCATGAAGCGGGAATGGCACCAGCAAACGCACACTCGGTACTGATGCCCGAGGACGAAGCGAACTCGGCCTTTAGTCAGGACGAAGCCTCCAGCGGTGAGGATGGCGGCGTGGCAGACTCGGCCACCGCCCCGAGGAAGCGAAGGAGAGAAACACACCAAAAGACGTCGTGAGAACCCCAGTCACGCGATGCGTATAATACGTGCCCTTTACTGACAGGCTTCGAAGCTGCGAGCTGTGCAAGGCGAGGAAGGTTAAATGCGACCGCGCCGAGCCCGCCTGCTCCTGGTGCGCCCGCCACAACCGGACATGCGTCTATCTCGAGAGGCAGAAGCTGGGGACTCGCGTTGGATTCAATCTCGAGCTCGAGGCCAAGGTCAACCGGATTGACGCCCTCCTGCATGCCCTGGGGCGCCGTGTAGAGGTCCACATTGCCAATGAGCATGAGGCGGCTGCCCAGCAACTATCACCGTCCATCAGCAACAATAGCCCCTCGCAGATTGACAACTATCAACAGAATGAAAGTCAACTTAGCCAGCCCAGTCTTCTGAGAGCCACACAGACCTCTCAGGCCAGATCGCAAGGATATCCAAGCCCTAGCTGGCGGATGGACAATGGCCAGGAAAGGCTTCCACTGCGGGACCAGGCCTCCACTCGAACCCAGATGAACCTCATGGCCAACAGCCCTTCCACTCTGAACACCACAAGCTCTGACAGGGGCGCACCGCAGATGAATCTCGTGGCCAACAGCCCTTCCACTCTGACCAACACGAGCTCTAATAGGGGCGCACCGCAAAGCTCACCGTCTTTACGATCCCATAACCCGGATCTCCCGCCTCACTACGTACTATACACCCTCGTCGACCTGTACTTCAAACACTGCAACACCTGGTCCCCCATTCTTGATCGGAAGACGACGTTTGAAACCATCTTTGGACCAGCAACACTGGGGGAGTCGGACCAAATCCTGCTCTGTGCCATCGTAGCAACAACATTAAGATTCTACAAAGACCCACGGCTCACGCCCGAAATGAAGGCTCACTACCACAAAGTGTCTCGTCACAGAGTCCAAATCTACGCCATGGAACACATCAGCATTCCCGCACTTAGAGCTCTGGTGATAGTCTGCCTGGACGAGCTGGGCACTTCCAATGGCCCCCGCGGATGGAACCTCCTATCACTCCTGGTGCAGAACGTGAGACAGCTCGACCTCTGCAAAGAGGCCAGTGTGTACTTGAAGGCTGACTCCCACGGAACACCACACACGGGCTCGCTCCGCAGAGTAGCGGTCGGCGAACCCGGGTCATGGATCGAAGACGAGGGTCGTCGGCGTCTGTGCTGGGTCGTCTATCTACTGGATCGATACGCGACGGTCGCTACAACCACCTTTGACTTTATGCTCGAAGACTCAAAGATGAAGAGGATTCTTCCTTGCTCGTATGACCTGTTTTCCAGGAACTTGCCCGTCGAAACGCAGTCGGCGAGCTCATACACGGGGCAACATGATCCTACTACGTACCTCACAACCACGCCTGAAAACCTAGGAAGCTTCTCGTACCACTGCGCGATCCTGCGAATTCTCAGCAAAGTCCACGACTTCCTCAAGACTCCGATCGATATCACATCATCCGCAGATATGGCCAACTGGCGAAATACATATCGGTCACTCGACGACTCCCTCAATGCCTGGCTGCAAAACTTACCCAGCGAATACAGCAAAATCTCAGCCCTCTGCCATTCAGATCCAGCGAGTCGCGTTGCGAATTGGTTCATGCTGCACAGCGCCTACGTCACTTCGGTTGTCCGGTTACATTCGTCGGCTGCGTATCCCGCTGTTCGCTCTCATATCCTCGTTCCGTCCCATTACGCAATGCAAAAGTGTTTGTCGGCCGTACAGAGTCTTGGCGACATTGCCCAGGATGTTCTCGAAGCAAATGGATTGGACCTTCTCGGTCCACCGTTTGCTTTCGCTCTGTGGGTCGCTGCTAGACTACTCTTAGTCCATGCAGCGACAGTTGGATCCCTGGTCGACCCGAGAATCGTCTTCTTCATCGACACTCTTCGTCATGTCGGCCAGCATTGGGAGGTGGCGAATAATTATGCCAAGATTCTGGAACGGGTAGTTCACAGAGAGCGGCAATGTGATATGAGTTTTGCGGCCATGCGAAGGTGAGTTTGCCCAAACTTGCATCATGCGTTATATTAACATCCCATAGAAGTGCGTACGATCTGGTGACACTTACATCTGCAACTCGACAGTCTGGTGTTCAGCAAACATCCACGCAAGTCACATCCCTCAGCGAACTAGACAACATTGATGTCTTCGACTTCTTCAATTGTCCCAAGGTTTTAGAATCAGTATCCATAGCGTCAGGGGGCCATATTAATATTCTACCGACTCGAAGTATGAACGAACTCGGCGGAGATGTTCCAAGACCAAACACTGTTCCGAACCTCGAGTCAGACTGGCTGGGATTTACCTCGTCTTTTAATTGATGTCTTCCCAGAAGGACTGTACTATAGCCTAGCAATCTAGCGAGCGTGTTAAAGAACATTCCATTTAGCAGACCCGGTTTTGCTGCAAGGATCATCTGTCTTAGGCTCCTAGCTGATATTTTAACTTTGACTAGATGATTGTTGGTTGATCCTTTCTCGATCTCGATTTATTCCCCGCCCCAATAATGGGACGAGTTTAGGCAGCTTCTCTGCGCTCCAGTTTTCATGGTCCACTTAGTATTTTGGGCCTCAAGCATCTTCCAAGTTCCACAGCTGTCAGCTTGCAAGGGCTAGAATTGATCGGCGCGTTTCACTTTGCATAGATCCCCACTAGAAAGCCGTTGGATGATCGATCAGACCCACGAGCTCCTCAAGCTAGTAATTAGACTTGCAAATCACTGAAACTATTTTGACCAGATTATTCCAGCATTAAATTGTCCCTTGGTTTATATCACCACCCCACTGCTATGGTGTGATGTAAGCTTTTCGAGTATTTCAAAAGGCGCATTTACTGCTGCCACTTAGAACTTTTAAACAGTCTGGATTCATGAGTAATTTCATTCATATTGGGGCTATAGCAAGCTACACGGCAGCTGCTCAATGCGAATTAGAAGCCCCCGACCATGGAAAACAAGCAATTCAAATATACCATAACTTTTGTTTTGTGTTCAAAGACATTTAAAATGTCCTCAGCACAGTAGTTGATAAACGCCGAGCGTCGATTCCCCCATAACTTTTGTTAATGAGTTACACATCAAAAATATCATTAGCACAGTGATTGATAAATGCCAGGCATAAATTCCCCAATAACAAATGGGGAAAAAAGAAAGAAAAGTTGAAAGAGGAAAAAAAACAGATGAGAGGCATTGGAAAGAGTGTTTGACGAGACACAACGCTTTGAGTGCAGTGGTGTTAGGTAGAACCGTCGTGGACTAGCTGGATAGTCACTCCATTCTCAGTGTGCGCATCGGCGACAGCCAGAGTCACAATGGTGGCGCGATAGCCAACATTCGTGTCTTTCGTGATGTTGCTTGCGGATGAGACATTGACGGAGCTGAGATTAGCCGTGGGATCATGCCAGAATACCACAGTGTACTTTGTGCCCACAATCTGAGATAAATCTCCATATCCGTTCCAAGGAGATTTAATTGTCAGGGTGCGTACAATGCTGGAAGGACCATCATCGACAACGGCCTTGGTGGTTTTCTACAGTTGCCGCACGTTAGCCATAAAATTTTGTAGAGTGAGACTTTAAGGGCTGACGAACCTGCTGGATGAGAACATGGCAGTACTTATCTGCCGCTCTCTCATCCCCGAGAGATCTGTTGCCCGCCCCATATTGCAAGCCTACGTTCGGAATTTGCGAGGCTGGGGCACTATCTCTCGAGATTCCGTCGTCCAGGTACATGCTGTAGGACTAAAAGCTGTTAGATGTGCTTGATCTAATGCAGAGATTTTCGTATAACCTACGTTGTTCTTTCCCGGATAGATATGCAGAGTGATGGGGTTTGGGTCCTGCTTCGGAAGAGACGGATCTGGGATGTAATCCCTGACCTGGATCTTGGGGATGATTCCGCCTGCATCTATAGTTAATATATGGCCCCATACCATGGATAGACAATTAATTACCCTCGCGTATATACATGGGAGTGATATACGGAAGCTGAGAGTCCTGATCACTGATGAGACAGCTATACTCGATCCGTCTGCCACCATCGATGACTGGACCAAGTGCGGCGCCGATAGGCTCGTCTGGTCTCAGATTCATTGCGAACCATTTGTCCGGGTATGGCAGGTAGAGCTTGCGAGTTTGTCGCTTGCTTTCGGGCAGCAAAGCTGGAGCCACCAGTAAGTCGTTCCTGACCATGTACTGACTCCGGGTGAAACGTTGGTTCTAAAGGTGTTTAGCAGGAACTTCTTTCTTAGAGAAAGGAAACTTACATCAGCAGAGAAGAGCGTTCTGTCCAACTCGTCGGTAATCACCTGTCAACCCACGGTTAATCCAGTTCCAATATTAGGGATATTGAGCATAATGTTAGATGACTTACCATTGCGCGAGCGATAGGCAGCCCGGTGACAATGTTCTCAAACATTGCATCATACATGAGCTGCATCAAGCTGTAGCGAAGCCTGATGTAGTATCGGCAAATAGGGAGGACTGCGCGATAGATCATTCCTTCTCTGCCTTGGAACCTGTCCTTGTTTTCGTCGTAATGCCTCTGATACGCATATGGCTCCTGGAAAAGCTTGCCATCCTTGCGCATCTGGCCTTGTCTCGGTCCGTCGACCCAGAAGCGCTTCTTTGTGTAGTGGTTTCTGGTACAAAATTGTGAGTCAAGAATAAGAACAAAGAAAGGAATAGCCTTACCGGAACCATGGGAGAAGGGAGTAGGCGCAATACCATCGGATGATCAGTTCCGGGTTGGGATAGTCATGCTCAGACTCCATGAACTCAAAGCCACCAACATCCTGCCCGGAAATTGTGATTCCAGACATTCCAAGGGCTAGAACCTGTGCGACAGATATGTCGAGGAACTCCCATGTCGATGCATTATCTCCAGTCCAGAGGCCGGCATAACGGTGACTACCCACGAAGCTTCCTCTTCCGATGATGAAGTTTCGTCGATTCGCTCTCCAAGCCAGCTCTGGGCTGATTTCATCAAGGCTATTCAGGCCCTTATAGGTAGCCTTGTGCAAGTTGTAGCTGTACAGAGACCAGATCTCGATTGCCTTCTTCTGCTTGGCTCGGTTAGGGTCCCCAGACCAACCATCAGAGTCGAGCATGAGTCGGAATGGCAAACTAGGACACAATGTTAGACTTCAGCCGTGAATATTCCCCGCCAACTTACGATTTCATGTCGCCGTATTCCTCCGCAATGCAAGGGGACGTCATGTCCTGCCAGACAAAGTCGAGGCCGCATTCGAAAAGATACTTGTACTGCTTCGCCCACCACTGGCGCACTTCCTCGTTGTTCAGGTTGGGGTAGTGTCCTGGGTGTCCGTTACCCCAGCCGTAGGAGATGCCACCATGGAATGGTTTCTTGCTGTTGAATACCTCGGAAAAGTCATAGTTGTCTGGTTCGAAGTAGGCAGGTCTGTCAGAAATCGGTGCCTTGAAGTACTGAGTTCCAGTCCCGAATTCCAGGTACCGTTGTTGGTACGCCTGGGGGGCCGAAGGGTCCAAGTCGCGACTATCTGCAATGAAATATCCCTTTTCGAGTCCTTCATTCAGTGTACTGTACTCGGCATTGGGCAAACTGTTGATGTAAGGGGTGATGTTGGTGGAGCACTTGACTCCCTTCTCCCTCAGTGCCTTGAACATGCCGACTGGGTCGGGAAAGTGAAGGTCCCTCTTGTCGATAGTAAAGGTACGATAGTCCTCCTGCATGTCCACGTCGATGTGCATTCCATCAATTGGGAAGCTGCATTTTCGATATTCCTCGACGGCTTCGAGAACCGATTCTCGGTTATCGTAGCCATAACAACCCTGATGATATCCTAGCACGTAGCGGGGTTTGAGTTTGGGTTGACCGACAATGGAGGTGTACAGTTGAACAAGGTCTTGCATACTGTCGCCTGCAACGACTATGTAGTGGAAACTGTTGAATCTGGTTCCCACGCGGATAGCATTTTCATCCTTCACACCTACGTCCACACAGATGTGTGAGTAGTTATCGACGAAGGTTGCAATCTGGGATCTGTATCCAGGGTGTGAATCTACTTGGATCCAAAACGGCTCTGAGTGGTACAGAGGCTCTCTGTCGTCAAGAGGTCCTCGACCGTAGACGTTTTGGTACCTCATGTTGTCATAGTCTAATAAATGGATCAGTAATTTGTATTGATGTTTCTTCCTGATGCACATACTGAAGTAATTCATATACGTCCGCTTCTTGAAGAGATCTTTGCCTCCTTGTTCTCCAAATCCCATGTAATCAGCAGTAGCTGATTTCTCCACTGAGAGGACAGTCGCGGAGTCTTTGTATTGGAGACCCCTCACCTTTGTTTTCCAGATCACTGCAGCTTCCTCACCTCTGACAGTCTTGAGATGCAGTTTTTCAGTTGTGCTGGTGTCGAGACTCTGCATCTCGGGCAGTTTCTCTGCTGGAAGTTCGCTTTTCAAAACACGAACGGCGATGATTTGGAACGGATCTTTCTGCACCCAAAGCTGAATTTCGACCTTTCTCTTGTGTGTCTTGGGATTGAGGACAGACTGGAGAATGTAGTAATTTGGGTCCGTGACCAGCTCCACAGCCCAGTTGATTCCCTGAATGGCATCAAGGGTGCTGGTAAGGAGGGTAAGTGTATCCTGGACGATAGTTCGACTGAAAAATTGTGAGCCTTGGACTCCTCCCGTTTACAAGATTAGGATAGAGGGCACTCTATAGACTTACGAGTTGTAATCCGTGAATTGTGACCCTTTCTCGTTGCCCTTGTCGAATCGAATCCTCCATACCCTCGGGCGCATGAACTGAATCAGGAGAAGTGACCCATCATTGAAGCGGAAAACAGCTCCATGGCTGCACGCGGGGTTCTTTGACCCATCGTCCAGAAGCTGATCACCTGGAAGGTATTTGACTGACGCAGGCTGGTTCACACTCGCAGATGGTGCGTCAAGGCCTTGGAAGAAGTCATCAGCCTTGATGAAGAGGTATGGATCCCTGAGTTTCGTAGCACTGAACTCATCCATGGTGATATGATGTGGTGTTGAAGAATTGAGGGGTAAGTTCGTATTCATTGATCTGGATGACGGTGCGATGAGGACGAGGCTTATGTACTTGATAGCTTGTGATACCCACCATGACTATTCGGGGATTGAATTAGTCCGGATTCTGACCCCCACGTCTCTCGATTCGAATGAGGAGCCGTGGGTAATATGAATGAGCAACCATCACGTTAATTTCACGTCATAAACAGTAATTGTAGAGATGGAGTTCGCAGTTACCCCCCTTTTCACGACGAAGGCATGTCGGCAAATGAATAGACACCCTCCAAAAAGTCCAATAAATACGAGAAGGGCTGTTGAATGAATGCTCCGCTACGTAGCTGTACACCACGGATCATCATAGTATCTACCCAATGCATATTTTCTTGGTTACATTTTCAACAGCACCAGTGTGGGAATTACTTCCAGCCTGAGAGCCGTTTTGGACAGATTCGAAAGCTTCCAACAAAGGAATCGCACACAGTGTTGCCCTGGATGATCTGACCGATGCATTCGTAGCTGTTAAAGCGGATGAGGTGCGGAAGGCCTGATCAGTGTCGAAAGGGAAATTCCTCGTCCTCAAATGAGTTTCAAGGCCTCTTAGCGCCATTCATCACGAGCCCATTCCTCAAATTTCCTGGCAAAGAACACAGCTTCATGTCACGTCGGAATTAGGCCTGCCTATAGCATTTGAACATGATGAGCTTGCTTTGACCTCAATGTGCAGTTGTAATTTGATATCATCCCACCAGCATCTCCTTCAACTACACCCTAACACTATGAAACACATTATTAGTCCCTTTGATCTCCCATTGTCCTGCAGCGCAAGCTTTAGCACTCAATTTGGAACTGGGAATCCAAATTGTAGCTTCTTCGTACCGATCCCTACCCTGTATATGATGTGCATTAAGATCGTATAAGATTGTGCATATGTATTATGCAGTGGTACAATTATGAGAACGGTGCTAATTCCTACCCCTGAGATTTAAACCAAGCTAGCACGCGAATTGGTATCTGCACGTGAAAGCGCCAGAAGACAAATAAGGCCTGAATCCATCATTCACCGTCTACCATCTTTACCCAATGCCTAATTTATTGAGGAGGGTGAATGTGAGCAGTGATGCGTACTTCCAATTATCCCTATAGCGGTGCTATTTCCATTGAGGCAGATAACTCCGCACTACAGGTCCTGTTGGAAATACTGGCCTGACCAAATGATCAATCACCATCGGCAAAAGGTGTGGGGACCAACCGCACATCAGATGGAAGGGTCTAGCCCACTTAGCGCAGGGCGCCCGGTGCAGATCCTTACAGTCGGGTATCGAACTAATACGAGATCGTTCGCGGAACATTACGTTCCGCACCTGGATTAGGCAAAGTATGTCGAGACCCAGAATCCTCCCATATCCACCAAAACAATCATCAGGATACTAAAATAATGTCATATGAGACGAAGGGTGCCCCTTGCCACTTACTCATGATTCCCCATTCAAGCGAGGGGAATCCGGGGATAGTGTCTGTCAATCAGCTAGCCCAGTGGCGCTTAAGCAGGGGTTTGCATCACGAGAGCATCCCTGTGGACATCGACTCTCACCGGCTCCGGCCTGCACATGTGAGTTTGATCGACTGCCCGTACGATGACATCCACCGGAAGAGAATCTCCCGCCCCATTCGACACATCAGAATAAAGCCTGACTCGTTCCAAACCCCTCTCACCCCAGCCTATATCGGCAGAAGCAAGATATTAGAAGCTCACGTTCGCTCCGATTTCCACACTCAGATGTCAGCACCTGTATCCTTCCACATCAGCCTTTACTCTACACTACGCATATTATGTGCTAATCTGGAGATATCATCTTTGCCCCGGCCATTATAATAACGAGTCGAGTCGGTGACCGCGTACAATGGCGGACAAGTTGACAACACACAGTCATGATGAGCAAGACACGGTATGATTGGCCTTGACCTTTCACATTTAGCACTTACTGACGACAAGCTATCAGGGAGAAATCACGACCAGGGTCGTTGGCGGTAATACGGCCTTTGAGGAAGCTATGATAAAGGCTCCTCCCTACGCTTGGTCTAAGGCCCAAATCTTCATATACTTCTTTTCTCTAGTCGGATTCTTTTGCAGTACTATGAATGGCTACGACGGTTCACTCATCAACAACCTACTTCAGAATCCCTGGTTTAAGGAAAAGTATAGTGTTGACAACGATGGCATTTGGGCTGGTATTGTATCGTCAATGTACCAAATTGGCGGAGTTGTGGCCCTCCCCTTTATCGGACCAGCTATTGATGGATTCGGTCGTCGATGGGGTATGCTGATTGGCGCGGTTCTAATTGTCATTGGAACAATTATTCAAGGCCTCTCTAATGGTCAAAGCCAGTTTATGGGGGGCCGATTCCTGCTTGGTTTTGGGGTGCCTATCGCAGCATCAGCAGGCCCCATGTATGTCATTGAGATAAACCATCCCGCATATCGCGGACGTGTTGGCGGTAAGTGCGCAAGTCTCCAGTTTCTCTCGCTGTGCTAACCTGGGGCAGCCATGTATAACACCCTGTGGTTTTCCGGTGCCATCATCGCCGCCGGCGCCGCTCGAGCTGGTCTGAACACCGGAGGAGATTACTCCTGGAGACTTATCACCTGGCTTCAGGCTCTGTTTCCGGGCCTTATCATCATCCTGAGCCTAGTCATCCCCGAATCGCCCCGATGGCTCTACGTCAACAATAAGAAGGATACTGCAAAGGCCATCCTTACGAAATACCACGGCAATGGGGACGCAGAATCTCCTTGGGTTACGCTTCAGCTTCGTGAATATGAAGAACTCCTTAACCAGGATGGTGCTGACAAGAGATGGTGGGACTATCGCGCATTGTTCAGAGACCGCACTGCTGTGTATCGCTTGTGCTGTAATTTGGCAGTGTCGGTTTTCGGACAATGGGCAGGTAATGGCGTTTTGTCGTACTTCCTTGGTTCGGTCCTCGATACGGCGGGGTATACAGGGGCTATTCAGCAAGCCAACATCACACTGCTGAACAACTGTCAACAATTTGCATTCGCCATCTTTGGTGCTTGCCTGGTTGATAAGGTTGGCCGTCGTCCCTTACTGCTGTTCTCCTTTGCCGCCTGTACTGTCGTCTGGTTAGGGATGACAGTCGCCTCATCCCAATTTGCCGATTCTTACGTGGGCGACGATGCAAATGGAGACCCGATATATTCGAACAAGACTGCCTCCAAAGCCTCTCTAGGGATGATCTTTATCTTCGGCGCCGTCTTCTCCTTCGGAATCACCCCCTTGCAGGCCCTTTATCCAGTCGAGGTCCTGTCCTTCGAGATGCGAGCTAAAGGCATGGCATTTTCCAACTTGGCTGTTAATGCTGCCGGGCTCCTGAACCAGTTCGCCTGGCCTGTTTCAATGGATAAAATTGGCTGGAAGACGTATATTATCTTCACAGTATGGGATGCCATCCAGCTCTTCATTATCTACGTCGTCATACCCGAGACTAAAGGCCGCACTGTAAGTCTCGACCTAATGCAATAACCTGGAGAGTGTCTAACTTTAATATAGCTGGAAGAGCTTGATGAGATCTTTGCAGCCGACAATCCGGTCCGCATGTCGACTCAGAAAAAGACAATCGCCGTTGACAGTAGTGGCGGTGTAGTCAATGTCGAGAAGGCGTAACGTGTCCTTCGAAACGCATCATTCACGAGTAGGCTAGGCAACAATAACAGGACGTGGACACATGCTTACAAAGAGTCTCATTGTCCTGACTCGAGATGATGCTGCCTGTAATTTTCTTCTTACACCGCGGGTCCATTGCCGGACACCGAGGTCGGTGGTATGTTTCAGGTGGCTCTTTCGCTTACAATGGATTGCGTATGTCGGTGGGTCCGCGGGGGGTCTTCCGCCGTGTCCATCTGCAAAGAGAAAGTCAAATTACGGACCTGCCATCTTGAGGATATCTTGCGAGTACATTTATATCTGTGCTGATACAATTCTTACTCAATTCTTAATCCTGCGACGCGAGAACTGCGACTCAATGCAACTTGTGAAGTGAACTGTAACTGTGACTGTAACTGTAACTTGCACCATGCCGAATTAGATTAGCTGTCAAAGACGAACTGCAGTTGCCCTTCCTTCTATGTTTTGTAAAGACGGAACATTTCGAGACCAAAGCCTCGGTAAATACCGAGCGTGCTACCCGGACTGTTGGATTCGTAGAACATGTCACCCCCGCAGAACGTTCCATTCTCAAGGTTCTTTACGCGCTAGGCTTGAAGTAGCCACGGAACATGTCACTCCGTGATGCGAGTGGCCTAAACAGGTTAAGCCTTCTCCTTTGATGGCACCGGGATCGACGGATCATAGGTTCGGCTGGTCGGAAAGTCAGGGTTGTGGAGAACACCAGCAAGGGGACTGGAACTGGTGACGGGTTTCGACATTCTGCCTGGCTAGCAACCCCAGAATTGACCCCTACATACACATCTTCTGACAGTCCTTGAACAAGGACATCGAACTACCGTTACCGCCGTTCCTGCCTAGTGGCTTGGCGCGAGCATGGACGAAACTAGGGAGAGGATTAATCACGAGATAACCTTATCATGCATCTTCATTTGAATCCCCGGATTTTCTACTCACCCCCGACTCTCTCCACCATACCGACTCCAACGCCCACACAGCCTCCCTTTCTGTCAGCTTCGAGGATATCCCCTGCTAGCCGGCACTTGGCATAGCATCCGCTTAAGCATCGGCATAGCCGCACACGGCCCTTTACCCCAGACAGTCTCCTTCGCCACACTCTCGTATGCATTGTCGACTCTCGAGTTCCAGCAGTTCCGCTCCTTCCTTAACAGGCCCATATGCCTTACTAGGAGAAGATCAAATGCTTTCCGAGGGCACTTTCGACTTCGACTTCTGTACTCGACTACACAGCTTTGTCCCGTTCAAGCCGAACCTCTTTTCCGGACAATCACCCGAGTAAAGAGTGCGAGAACACAGTTCCCGCCGATAAATAATGTTTTACCAGTGTATGTGGACCCATCGAATCTGTCTAGCGTCATCTATGATCCACTAACACGATCGTCGGATCCCAAGTCCAGGGCGCCCCAAGCGGTGACCACATACTTCAGTCTCAAGGCGACAAGCACCGGGGCAGCAAACCCACCAAAGGCCTCCATGCTTGCGTTGAATGCCAGCGTCGCAAGATTCGTTGCGATGGTAGCCATCCTTGCCGCCAATGTCTTTCTAGTCGTTCCCAAAAGCGCTGTGTCTACGACCAGCATCGTCAACGAGTTCTTCCTTCAAAAAAGTTGGTTTCCTTGCTCATAGTTGTCATCCCACCCTGCTCATCAATCCTTTCGATTTAATACTAACAGCTCTCAGAACACTCGAAAACTTGTCGGCAAGTCTTGAGGAATGTCGCACCATTTTGAGGCGTCTCTACCCGAACCACAATGTCAAATCTCTGCTCCCTTTATCGAGACAACAACTTTGCAACCTCCTGGAACAACCAATAACGGAGCCGGTTGACGTTACACCATCTCCATACTTTAGCACGATCGATAATGCGCTCGAGAATACGCTCGAGAATACACTCGGCCTAGAGCAGATGCCTACTGAAAATTCGGAGTGGGATGAAGAGCGGCGAGATCGAGATCCTATCCCTCCAGAGTCCGATGACATCAACGCTCTTTCTCTTACAATGGATAGACAAACCTCATATCTCGGAGCTTCCTCGATCAAGGCGGCTTTGATGGTGATGTTAAATGTTCAACCTCGACTACGAGCAGCGCTGGCATCGCCTGTGCAACGCGACGGTGACAAAGCAAAGGACGGTCCAGCCTTTTCCTACTCTATCAAATCTGCAAAAGAGTGCTCCCGTATCCCATGGACTTGGAAGGGACAAACCCTTGTCGATGCATACTTCAATCGCATCCACATCTTTACCCCAATGCTCGATGAAGTTACATTCCGTGCAGACTACCTTAACGGCCAAAGATACGACACGCCCTGGCTTTCCTTGCTCAACATGGTCTTCGCTATGGGCAGCATTATGGCGACCAAATCAAGCGACTTGAACCATATCAACTTCTATAATAGGTCTCTAGAGCATCTCCATCTTAACGCCTTTGGAAGTAGCCATATTGAGACTGTACAAGCATTGGCTCTTCTTGGTGGCTATTATCTCCACTACATCAATCGCCCGAATATGGCCAATGCCATCATCGGTGCCACAATCAGAATGGCAACAGCACTTGGCTTGCACCGAGAGTCTCTCACACTAAAAACAAATGACATCATGGCAGCTGAAACACGGCGACGGACATGGTGGTCTTTATTCTGTCTCGATACCTGGAATACTACCACCATGGGCCGTCCTTCATTTGGACGATGGGGTCCTGCAATCAACATCCAGCCGCCAAAGTTAAGCACTTCCCAGGTAGTTTTCTTTAACCCGTATCCTCTTCGCTTTTCATTCAGGGTTTCTAACTTAGATTAGGAGGAGCTTGACTCTACGCAGCGTGCGGGAATTATGCCACTTCTTGAGAATATCAAGTTCTGCAAGATCGCTACCCAAGTCCAGGATATGCTAGCAGTTTCTCCTCTGCTGAAAAGCGAGGATCGCAGCCATCTAGATGGTTTGCTAGTTGCGTGGCATAACAGCCTTCCCTGGCTCCTCCAGATGACCGAGAATCGCGATGGGCCGCTCAATCTTTCCCGGTGCGTGATGAAGTGGCGATACTGGAATCTGCGCATGCTGCTCTACCGTCCTACTCTCCTCACCCTAGCGAGTCGTAGTAAGAGTTTACCTACGGCTGAGCAGGATATTGCTGCGATAAGAATATGCCAAGATCTCGCTAAAGAGACAATTGAGGATATAGAGAATGAGTGGATGAGCCACCAAATGTCTGGATGGAATGCGGTGTGGTTTCTATACCAGGCAGCCATGATACCCCTTGTTAACATCTTGTGGCAACCCAGAAGCCCGTTCCTCGTCGATTGGCAGAACCAGATTGCAAAAATCTTGAAGCTGTTTGACGTTATGGAGGACTGGTCATTGACGGCACACCGCAGTCGAGAGGTTGTGCGTCGGATATATGAAGCGAGTCTGCAATCGACTGGCGACGACGATAGCTCATCGCAAGGAAGAAGTGACCAAAGCCAAATCGGGGAGGGAAATCATATCTCTCCGATGGAGTTCGATATGGATGAGGTGGTGAATATGCTCGATCAGGACTGGTTATGGGACGTTGATGGGCGATTTTGGGAGCAGCAAACTGGACTGATGGTTGAGAAGGATATGTTTGGTGTCGAGAGTGACATGATGCCGGTACATAATGTCTTTCTAAATACGGAAGGTCAGTATCCTGACCTATGAATCATATGATTCGCATAATGTTTGTGGAACTTTAAATATGAAACGTGACGACTAAACTACGTCCCTCTCGGGTACTTACGATCTCACCGCATTGACAGTGCAGCGGCATCTCCGTGGTCAAGAGAGTTGCGACTTTCAAATTATAGTATTTCTTGTGTCAAAATGAGTCTTCATCTCTGATTCGGGTGTAAAAGATGATGGGGGGTTCCAATGTATGCACGGAATGAGGTCCTCCGGAGCGAATGGGGTATCTGCCTCCTGAGTTGGCAAATGCCTCTAAGTTCAGCACCCTGTACAAACTAACCCATTGCAGTGAAACGGGGAGAAACCTTCCGTACCATATCCTCGGTATCCCTCCGATGTAGCTAGAAATTCTCAGTCTAGCAGGGATAATACTCGCACTATACTCCTCGTATCACGAGGTGTAAAGTTTCAAAGGTTTGACAGGTGGGTTGTTGGCCTCGTTGATTCGTCTTCAAACTAGTCATCGTTCCAAACATCGGGTGCATTGTTTTCATGATACGAGGCCAATTGAGTTGGCACAGAGAATATATAAGTGTGTTAGACTCGCAGGTCAAGTTCTACTTTTTCGTCAACAACCACACCTCTTACATCAAGTTTATTCAACAGCCGCCAACAAGACCAACATTATGTATCCTTCATTCATCGCCATCTGCGTGAGCCTTCTTGGTGTCAGCGCCCTCGCAATCGGTGACAATGCCGTCGACATCCAAGCTCGTCAGGGCAACCGCGGTAGCTACACGGTGGCGGGACTTGGAAGTGCAAAGCAAGCCGTCATCAAAGCCGGTGGCAATACTCTAGACCTTGCAATTGCTATGCTGGAGACGGATAAGATGGATACTAAATACGATTATGGTATGCAGCCTCCCCAAGAGTTAATGATGAATGTTGGATGGGAAATGCTCACAGATTGTAGGTGATCGCAAAACTCTCGACTCCGCAAACTTCGGTATTTTCAAACAGAACTGGGGTATGCTGCGTGTTTGTGCATCCCGTGCAGGATTCAAGGGGAAGAGTGAGAGTCAGTGGAATGATGGCGCCAAACTCAAGTAGGTATCCCCTTGCCGCTCTCGCACATAACATATCTCGACCAATCCTCCCGCTACGCATTTCACCCTGCATGCCAACCTCTTACTCTCAAAACGCCATATTTTCTCCAAAATTAGCTAATCCTCTCTTAGCTCGGACATCTATGCCGATGTTGCCGCTCGCTGGGATTGCCAGGAGCACTACGGCTATGATACGTGGTTTGCCGGTCACCGCAATGGTGCTGCGGGCCTTCAAAACCCAAATACTGACGATATCAAGACCTACAAGACTGCTGTCCAATGGATCCAGAGCCAGATTGATTCTGACAAGAAGTACCAGTCTGATGACACCAGGTTCTGGGTTGACGTTACTGCAATCTAAATCATAGGCTCAGGTAGTCTTTTGTCCGTCAGGGTGGACTCTTAGGACAATATGTGATGCTAGTCTTTGAGTTTGATCTGGATGACGTTGTGGGAGATTTCGAAATTCAGGGGCTAGACCTACAGGGCATATAAAAGGCAGGGCCTTTGTCGAGCAGTTTGAGGGTGCGAGCTTGTTTTTTATTCTTAACGGGTGTCTTCAGTTTTGGGTCAACTGCCCAGCTGCTAGTACAGCTAACAATATACCTCTTTCTGCCTATCCTTTTAAAGTCCTTGGGCTATATGGATACGGCTACACACACCCAGCGTACCCATCTGTAACTATCAACAAATCTGTGATTCATTTGTAAAGGGGCCTGGGACCAGTGAGAGAGATGTCTACAACGCAAACTTGTCACTTGCTTGCGGAGTGATGTCAAAGAAAGGAATTCTGACCAGCCTGAGACAGTATCAACATCGATACCGAATCCGTCAAATGCTTTATTTGGCATGATATCGACAGAGTCTAGTCTGCTGTGCGTTGATTTTTCCAATTCAGTGCATAGTGATAGCTGCTGGGAATATCATACTGTCGAGATATAGCCACCGTTGTGCCCGGCACTATACTAGCAGCTGGGGCGGGTCAGGACTATTACAAATTCTAACGTTGTGTTTATCTGTATGAGCTATTTGAGCTACCGTCAAATACCACTGATGTATCCCATTGAGTCTAACTGATTGTGACACGTCTGGAAACAAGCCTTTGTTCAAGGCATAGACGCTTAGACAAAGATGGTGGTCAACAGCTCAGGGGCTGTCGACCTCAGACCCTCAGTGGGGCATCCCTTATCTACGGGCACAGATACGGCCTTGTGCTGTGCAATTTGTGTACACGGACGTTTTTGTTATGGGTGGCTGCCTGAGTCAATATTAAATGTGCAGACGAGTGTCTGATTCTCTGAAACAAGCCACAAGTTAGCGCTACGTAATGGCATCATCGCGAAGTGTGTTCTAATTATGGTTGACTGTTGGTGGTGGCTTAGAGTCGTTTCGCCACCAGGTAAGCCATCAATCTGCCACTCAGACAAGCAACGGCTTTATCGCCTAGACATAAATAGAACTGATTCTGGAAGAATCCTTGCTCGTTTTATTCAAGCACCAACAAGTCAATGAGCGTTGGCCAGGCTAAAACAAGGCTCCATTTAATTGTCAGAGTTCCTTTCACATGAGTGGAGTAGTGATTTTACATGAACCTGCGACTCAACTCCCAAGCCTCGTAAGTCTCCGACGGATATCTTGACCTTGTTATCCCCGCGAGCGTTTCCACGGACCGACCTTCGGCGCCCGTAATAGATGGGTCGGCCGCCCTAAAGTCGTACACCAACGAGTTCAGGTCCGCCACAATACGAGGTCGAAGCGCAAAGAGCAGCTGGTAAATCTGATTCATTCGCCATCTCGTACCCCAAACAGCCGTCAACCCGGATACGATCAACCTTCCAAACGGAAAATACTCGACAACATTCGCGTAGACGTCCCCATCCCCGGTCTGGCGGTTGGCACGGACCATTCGTTGATTCAGCGCCGCGATCTCCTGATTGACTCGAGCTGCGGCGATGACCTCTCCAGCCGGATCGTTTGCTTTCACAGCCTCCAGCATCCACTTCAATGCCAAGTCTGCAAGCACTTCGTTTGGCTCGATTTCCTTGCTCGCCCAGTCCCATCTAGACAACAGCCGCTCCAACCGCCCGCCGCCAAACATGCGCAAGAATCGGAAGCGCTGCCGCCCAATATCGTAATGCACACCGGGGAACCATTGCTCGGTGATTCCGAAGTTGTTCGGTTTTCCGGGGTGCGGACTCCGTCTGGCGTGACAGGGCGGGAAGATGTACAGGCGGTCGTGTAGGCACACGGCGTGGTAGACGAGCTCTACTACCGTGGAAACATTTTGGTCGTGGAACTGAGGCCAATCCAGCCCCACGCCGCCTACAAAATCAGGGATTCCCAGGCTGCCAACCGTGTCAAAGACGCCTATAAATTTTACGGGTGGCATCAGTGGCGGATCATCCACTGCCTCGTCGCCGATCAGGGGCCAGCTGGCTTTTCGACGGAAGGTCTGGGATTGAGTCGAGTGCGGGCAATTCATGTGGTCGTCGGAGCGATAGATTCTGTAGACCTGATTGCAGAGTAAACCAGTCTGGACCTCGTTAACCGTGCCGTCATCATTCATGACACGTTTGACTATGCCACAATTGTTGATCATGCCCGCGACAGATCGAGCTAGGAATGCGCCCCTGGAAAAGCCGAACATCCAGACCTGCCGGTCGGGGTAGCTGTAATTATCAACGATGAACCGGTAGGCTTCTATGCACTGCGCGGCAATATCCTGCGCTGTTATGCCGTTGAAAACGTAACTATATCACTTTAGTAGGTATTTGGCCAGCGCCGAAGGAGTTAGGGGACACACTCTACGAACGTGCTTCCAAGCCCGACGCCGTGGGTGTACCACGCCGAATCGTCCAACACATGAACATCTGTGTCGTTGGGATTATCGATAGCTATTCCCACCAGCTTCGCTAACAGGTAAATGTTTGTTCTTGTGTTCGCCTCACGGCCAGCCCAGGTGCCATCGCAGAGAACGATGAGTGGTCTGGGTGTGCCCACCATTTTGCCAGATGAGGTGTAATTACTGCGCTTCGACGCGGCCTGAGTTCTTGTGTACAGCGCACGCAAGATGTTGTGATAAGAAGAATTAGGAAAACACGAAGAGGGGTAAAAATGTCTATATAGGATGGCCTGATGTACGCATGTTGAGCTTCGAACCGTTACTTTGGGGCAGAAAAATACTTTCCTACATGGCCCCAACCCTTTTATTCCACTTTGTAAGCAGCCTGTAGTGTTACCTATTCCTCCAATGAGCCTCGCACCCATGATCCTGACATGTGAAAGCAGACGTCATAGTGACGGGTTCTGGGCTGATATGAGCCGCACAATATCTCAGCCCTTTGCGCTCGTATTGATCATCGTCAATTAGCCACTGAACTTTAATATTTTCGATGAAATATTAAGTTTTGGCATGTGAAGCAGAGAAACGGGAATTAGGAACTGCGCAGCTGCGGGACGTCTCGGGCCGCAAATGCATTGGCTTTTCTGCTACATTGCTACCATAGAACTCCCAATCGGCAGTTTTGACGCATTTGGGTCTTTAGGTTTGTTGCTTGCAGCCTGTAATTCCCTACTTCTTCGCATCTCGTACCCAGCTCGTCAAATCTCATCTGACGCCACGATATAGATGTCGAGATACCAATTGCCAAAGGTGAGGAAGATTGATGAGTATGTTGGGCCTTACAAAAAGCGTTTGATTGGTGATAAGGAGACGGGTGCTGTGGGATAATACAATCCATCCATCCACATTAGGGCAATCATGTCTGTGAGCTCAGGACTGAGACCGATAGCGAACTGAGAAATCAAGCATACAGCAAAATAGACTCTATATATTTTATTATGTCCTCTTATACGTTCGAACCACAAGCCCCCATTCTAATATGCATAGAACAGCCTCACAGAAATCCACCGATTACGATGAGGACAGATCCGACAGAAAATAAACTCTCCCCGACACCACCCGTATCGGCCAAAAAAGTCCTCATGCATTAACATCGACCTCTAGCGGCTGAAGTATGCCTCTCCTATCATCTTTCCCATTACCTTGCCCTTAAGCAAAGGGAAGAGTGTTGCCAACTCTTTTGTTCCTTGAATTACGAACTACTGCTGGGCTTGACTCCTTGCGGTGTTGAAAAGATATCATTCGGGTCCAAAGCAGCTTTGATGGTCTCCAATCTAGCCAAATTTGAGCCCCAGTACTTTTGCTGTGCTTCATCGCCGTAGGACAGGCTGGGGACTCCAGCATAACCGAGGTAGTTCTCTGGCTTGTTGTTCTGAAGAGACAGCACAGCGTCGTCTACCAATTTGATTGCGGTGGCTGGTGTCTTTTCGGCTGTTCGGGTATATGCCGTCAGGAAGTAGATAGAATTGCGATGCGGAAATGCTGTGCCATTCTCAGGAGTGTCATTCATTGCCCCTCCAAATAGATCGAAGAGGAATGACCAGCCCTGGGCATCTTCTCCACCACTAGTAAGAGTGCTGATGAATGAATCAATGCTGGAGTTGCTGGGAATTGTTTCAGGCGTGACTGCCATGTCGTTCGTGTAGAAATAGCCTGCATCATTGGACTTTCCAGCGTCATTGAATAAGGAGTTCATAAACTGAGACCAGGAAAGTCCTGGCAAAACCGTGCTGGTTGACATTGTAGGGAGTCGATCTGCCAACTTGAGGGCGTCGAAATCAGCTTCAGAACCAGAGAAGGCGCCAGTCAAGATGTAGGAGGCGGCGGTGAACCTTGACGTGATTCCAACCTTGCGGGATAGCTGGGGGTCTCGCATGATTTCGTGGTACGCCTTGAGAGCCTCACCAAGAACAGTGAGGTTGCTGGACGTAAAATTGTACGAAAATGAAACGATTTCTTCCGGCTCAGGCTTCGTCTGGAACTTGAACTCGGTGGCCAAACCGAAGCTGGCACCGGCTCCTCTCATTGCCCAGAAGAGATCGGAGTTTTCATACTCAGAAGCCCGACAGACTGTGCCGTTGGCAAGAATAACTTCGACCTCTTGGAGCACATCAATGGACATGCCGTTTTGGCGTGATGTGAGACCCATTCCACCGACCATGAGGTGGCCGCCGACACCCACGGTGGGGGAAGATCCGTGTGGGATATACCGACCGCCATTGTCAATCAACCCGTTGACGAGGGCTTTGAGTGTTTGTCCTGGTCCGACAGTAGCAATCCCAGTGGTATTATCGACCTCGACTTTATTAAAGTACTTCATGTCAACAACGATAGCGTTATCATCTCCGCCAATGCCTAGATAATCCAATTAGCGTCATATACGAGACAATAGCACGGCGAAAACTTACATTTATTTATGAAATCACGCCCACCGCTCCTGGCTTGGATCTTGTGGTCGTATAGACTAGCGCATTTGACAATGGCTGAGGTTTCGGCTGTTGTCTGTGGGTACAAAACGGCCACCGGCTGATACTGCAAGTTGAGATTGAAGGGCTTCACGTCGGTAGTGTTAAAGTCTGCTTCATCTCGAAACTGAACACGGGCGTCCTCCCCGCCAACGGCATCGGCAAGACAAGTGTCTAGACTTGCAGTGCTACGGGTGTCCCGGCGGCGATCGATTGCAGCAGCCCATCCTGTCGATGCCCACAGGGGGAGCACAAGTAGTTGGCAGAGATGAACCATCTTGGAACCTTAATGATAGAGGGTCGAACAGAAGGAAGAGAATGCTGGATGCTGGACTTGTTGCAGATTCTGGTTGAAGACGAACCTGAGCCTGATTTAAATAGGTAAAATCCGAAATGTCTCCTTTTCAACTGTGCTGGGTACTCCTGTACAATTTCATCGAGCCAAGGCCCAAGGCCTGTAAATCCCACGATTCCAACATACTTGGTTGCCGGCAAAGGATCTATTAGCGGGCCCCACAGGGTCAAGGGGGTTCAGAGAAGAGTTCCCCCCACAATGTTATAATACTTTATCCTCAACGTCAGCAGTAACAAGGGCTCACCAGCCTTACATCCTATTCCAGCTATATGAGATTTATTAAAAAAAATTATACATGGAGGCATGTTCCTAAGAATCTATCTTGTGACATGCTGAGAGCAGGTACTAAAAAGGCTTGAGATTGACTACCCAATACCTCATTCATTGCCCTTTAAAGCTATGAAGGGGAAATTCCAGGACATTCTTAATGTAAATAGCCCGCATGCAAAATGGATACAACTAGAATTTTGAACACATCAGCCGTAACGCATTGTGGCATCGCCGAACGGAAAAGTGACGTTTTCTTACCCCCTTGACCCTGTGGGGCCCGCTAACAACTCTTTTCCTGGTAATCAAGTACAAGATTGATGTAAGATTCAGTTGTAGTGGAACATTCCTACCTTGGCATCCTTCACCTCCACGTCAGCATTCGGCAGTTCACATTTTCACGCTTCATCCGCCCTCAACAGCCTCCACTTTCAGCTCCTGTATCCATCCTAAGTCACTGGAGTGGGGACTATAATATGTACCCTTGATAAACAGTTCGTATAGAAGATTGCTTCTCTAGGGTACATCCTGCCATAAGACGAGTACAATCGGAAAGTCATTCATTATCTAGGGTTTATGTATGTCACAACTGCTGAGATAACCCTAGTCGTATACGCCGAGGACTCCCGTGCGGGCCGTTAACATCTTACTAACCAAAACCGTCAGGAAATATGACTTAATCGTGTGCTGATTTGCAGATCATGGCAGTAATAGGATTGGGGGGTACGTGGACACCTTGCAGCTGTTTAGATCTGGAAGCGGTTTACGACTTTCATAGGGACATGCCGAGGAAGCTTGATAGGACATGATAGGGAGTTGAAGTAAAGTTGCTACGGAACAACTAGTGGTGTTCATTTAGATAATACCCCTCCAGTATCCATACATCAAACAGTTGCAGTTTATCTTTCTTCCAAGCCTCTAGGTGCAATGACTGGGAGTCTGACATGCATCACACCATAAGGCTAAGACAGTCAGGAGAAAAATTAATCAGCGAATCTCATCACTTTACGTGGCATAACATCTCGGAACCCGCGCGTTCCAAGCGGAGAGTTGGTCTCGGCTTTTGTGGAATTGATGACTACCCACTCACTACCCCCTGCAGGGGCTCAGATGCAGTAACTAACATCAATTGGCCAGCGCTTCAAGTCGGTCGCTATCCTAGAAATGATTTCCCCTATTACTCATAGGAAAGAATTTTCTTGGTTTTTCTAATGACTTAATAAAATATGCCTGCAGACCTTGTCAGCACCAAAAAGCCTCATGGTTGGAGCCACGAGGATGAGCGAGATGGCTGCTCTCCACACTGCTACAATGGACTAAGCTAAATACATCATCTACCAGCCTATTATTAGCGAGACAGAACATAGTTCTACTATTTAGACCACACGACGCTAAGTACACAATAAGAAAAACAATCCCAGGACCAGGCAGTCTGGGCGCGGCAGTAACGATGCATCCCACTTACCCTAGACTACTTGCTGGCTATGGAGCATAGACCAGACCGTCACAAGTTTATATTTCACTCGCCCCAAATATTACTTTAACATTATTATGAAGACGATACAACATACCGCCACATTTCCGACCATTTCCAATACAATCGCCATCTGCCCAGCACTTCTTTCGATGAAACCGTGGTGGTTTCGACAGCGCAATATGTTTTGGCTGACTTAGGGACCGTGGGCTGGGACATTTGCCTACATTCCATAGAGACTGGTATCGATAGAATACTGCAAAAGGTGAGTACTATTATAGCTGCCATGATGCTACATCTGTCACAGACAATGCTTACTTCATTTCACCGCCAAGGTATCCAGACCGCCTCAGGACCACGAAGCCGCGAATGACCGGCGGCAAATGTGGGATGGACTCTGGGAAGACCTGGCCGTATTATAATGTTGTCGTAGCGATATTCACGAGCTCATGAGGGCAAATGTTTCCATCATCTCCGCTTTGAGGGGGGTAGCGTCTGCGGGCGAATTCAATACCCAAGACCGACCACACGACAAACTAATGTGGCAGATTGACAGAGCTGTCACCATGGAGAAAATCATTGATCTCGGAATGGGCCGCGTATGTCTTGGCTGCCTTCTGGCATTTTTCATTCATAGATTTGGGTCTAACAAACGAGTAGGTTGCACGCAGATCCCAGTCTGAGCAAGAGTTGACAAATCAAAAAATCTCCAAGAGTTCGCTAAAGATTCTCTTTGTGTTTCAGACATTCTCCAAGTCTATTGCATACACTCTCCTCATATTTCTTCCAGCCATATTCGCCTCTGTGAGTCTAAGCTCCGCAATCACTCACGCATGAACTAATACTGGAGGATGTCAGACGCTGTTTAGTACCTGGTTCTTTGGCCCTGATGGGTTGGATGTTGCCCATCAGTTGTGGATCTTCTTTGCTGTTGGATTGCCTCTGACAGTGCTGGTTTTAATATTTACTGGCACGCTGTACCGTTTCAGCTCCGGAACATGGTCAATAGGGTCTTCCATTCCCGATGCCAGTCATACAACCGGGCCGAGCAAAAAATGTCCCTGTCATCAGAAGACAAGGCAGTCGGTTTAGAGAAGGCTCTGTCATGCAACCCAGGCCGAACATCATTTGCGCATTGCGTATCTACCCGACGCACACACCTCCAGGTCAGCCGTTATGACGTTGTTTGTATGTCAACTACATCATTTCGACGTCATTCAAAGGCATAATATCTTCAAATTCTGTGAAAGTGATCCTTAACTTTAATATTTTAATATCTGACGCTGTGATATAATAACAATCGCCACGGCAACTAGAATCTATTCTAGCACACTCGGTCATAAACAATATAGCACAGGCTAAAACCACGTAAGCTCATCCCAATCGCGCTCGAAATGCAACTTGTCCAGAACTCTTCATACAATCGCCTGTACTCGCGAACCCCCTAGCGCTGAGTACAGCTGGTTTTGCCGCGTTCTTTCGGCATCCTAAAACAAGCACCAAATCCTGAATCTACTGTGGACTAGACAACAATATTAGATGAGTTTGTTAGAGACGGCCCTGGAGAGAGACTTACCCTTTGCCAACCATTCTAACCAAGCCAACCCTGGCTCGCGGTCCCTAATCTCCCAAATGTGACGCAAGGCGCCAACCAAATCACCGCGATTATAAAAAAGGCCTTTCAGCGCACGGATCCTGCGGACTATGGCGCTTCTCACTGCTAAATCTACAGCCTCACATCCAGCAGTGAAGAGCGGGAAGACGATTGCATACGATGTACGAGAGTTGTGGTCGATGTTACTGATTTTCCCAGTGACAATGCCCACGTGATGGCGTATCAACGTTGCAGTAGAAGGCATCCCCTTGAGACGTGCGTAAAGCAATATTGCTGCCGCGGAATGCATTGCGTCATTGAGGGAACCCAACTCAATAGGATCTGCACTCCGGCTTTGTGAAGTTACCAGGTCACTGTTTCGAGCGCTCAGTAGTGCACCCTCGAGTTGCTCAACCTGCACTTCCAAATCCAGATCCGACAAATCATTTTGACCAGTTAGCGTCCAGTTTGAATGCTGCAGCTCAAGAAGCTGACCCAGTCTTAGAAGCGGGTTGATGAGACGTGGCGAAAAGGCCAAAACGGGATGGGATGTCCAGTTCTGAAAGTCGGCGCAGAAATTTTGACTAATTTCTTCTTCATCCATTTCGAGCATGTTGTAGGTGGGCTGCCCCAGATCTGTTTTCGGTTCTCGTAAAGAGCAAAGAATTGAAATCCTACTCCATCGCAAGAGGGCAAGGATAAGTCGAGCCGCTATGGAGGGGACCCGCCTGCGCCGTCGAAGATTGTTGAGAAACGTCACGGCAAGGCCCCATGCTATATTGAGATGGACCTCATTTTGATCTGGTCCATAAAGATGAAGAAAGAGACCGACGGTAATCTTGGCCAGAAGCCTCTCATCATTCGACTCCGAGCCCATGCGCTGGGGGACGACAGCCAGAGAGGCTTCTCTGGCAGTTTCTCTCATAATCGGAAGGAATTTCTGATCATGGGTTGAAGCTTGATATTGAAAAGCACTGAAATAGAGGATTGCAGCCCGTAGGTCATCGTCGAACAGAGCCATTCGAGGCAAGGCAACGACAAATGGATCCTGAAAGTCTGGCATGTGAGCAAAGTGCTTTTTATCTAAGCATAAGAATCCGTCTCTGGTCACATGAAGAAAATGCTGCCAGAGAAAGCGGCGCGGTGCGGACACAAGCATATCGGCGGGCCACGGCATTGGGCAGTATAAAATAGTGGGTATTTCTGGTGTCGCAGGCCACCATGTGTCATCGACACGAGATACCATAGCACGGTCGAATGTACCGACACTGAGAGAGGGAGTGTTTGTGTCGTAGAAGCCCGGGGCGTCCAATTGTGCAATCGCGTCGACGCCGTATGTGTTGTTATTGAGGTAATCAGTCGTGGCATCCCGGTGGCCATGCTGTATGACCTGGAGAACTTCCGAACAGGGAGTGAGCGGTACTTGGGGCAGCTCATTCAGCCAAGACGAATCGTTAAAGTTATCGCCTCCGAGGGTATTGCTGGGGCTAGTTGGATCAAGTGTGATTTGACCGCCGTGCATCGGAAGTTCAGTAGCCAAATTCGTGGCTGCAATAGATGGCTCACGTAGTGGCCGAGATATCACCGAGCCTTCTGTCTGGTCCGGGGAGGTCTGGTCCGGAGAATTTGACGTATCGAGCAGCTCATTCAACCAAGCCGGATCATCAAAGATATCGCCTTCAAGAGGGGTATCGGGGATAGGTCGATCTAGTGTAATCTGCCTGTTATGTATTGGGAGCTCAATCGCCAGATCCGGGGTCGCGACAGGCGGCTCGGGGGGCGACTCTGGTATCACCGAGCTTCTCTCTGGCCCTGATTTGTTGCCGGCTCTCTCAGTCTCATTGGTAGGTGTTGAAGGAACGAAGCGCGAAGGCTGGCCGCGAGATGCCGGCACGCTCCAGGCTTTGAATGTCTGCGGCTGGCAGACGACGTTGCGCTTTAGGCACTGCGAGCATTGTGGGTGTTTGTGATCGCACTAGAGGCGATGCTTACAGTAAGTAACTATAGCACTTGCTTGGATTCCTCATATGATGCAGGTCTAGACTTACTTTCCGTTTCTTGCGGGAGCATTGCAGGCATGCACCACTGCTACGTTGGATTCGATTTGGAGGCATTGGAAACGTCACGCGTGGCCGTTCCACTCCCAGCCTTGTTTGCCGTTGGACAATAGACCGCCTTAAAATATCTGAGGGAGCGTCAAGGCAGCAGGGTTTGGCTCATAGGGTGGTATGAAGGCGTCCAATGATGTCCGTATTGGGAGTTTGAGTGTACGCATTGAGAAGCTCATTGATGAGAATCACGAGATTAGAACTGGGTGGCAACGAATGGAGCGGGGGGTTACGTAATCCATCTTTAGCCTATTTGCTAGCGCGCTATTAATCAAGAGCTTGAGAAGGGATGGGGACTTGTCGTCGTGTGCTGCTAACTGGTCTCGGATCCAGACTATGGACGTAAAATGAACATGAGCTATGTGCCTATTAGCTCGAGTATTCCATGCATAGTTAAAGGGTTTTCCTTGTACAAACTGCCTTCAACCAAGATGATTACTCATTTTGCGTGGGGAATTAAAGCGCTAACACGGTATAGGGTAGCTACTGATCAAATCGTCATGTTGCTAGCAATTGTCAATTCGTCAACTATGAAGGATATGATGAGTCTGATTCTAGGTGAGATCACAGACCCGACTTTTATCATTCGAGTGATGATAGTTTCATAGAATGGGTATATTTTGCTGTGAGCTTATTAGATACAATTCCACTGTTGTTTCCCTACATCCCCAGTCTTTGAGCTCCAAGTTGTGACCTGTGACACGTTGGATGACTAATCAAGCCGATTACGCTGAGAAATAACTAATCTGTAGGATAACCCGAGTTGTTGGCCAGGTGATTGAGTGGACAAAGTAACAACTTGTGCTTTCGGGCTGATCCTCCAGGTTGTGTAACCAAGACCTGAACCCGGGTGGGTTTCTGCTACCAATAGTCGACGACATGGGTTCTTGAGCTGGAAAGTGCTGACAAGTTGCTTTTTCCGAGAAAACGCCACCACAACGCGGCCGAATTACTCCGCGCCGCTTCTCCCGGCGGTCAAGAATAGGACACGCCGGCTTGGCCGGTTGCATCCACGGACACAGTGTCTCACATTGTGGCTGAGAGGCCTATGCACAAGTGTCATTCACGGAGAGTTCACATTGGCCAGTTCCCGTCCATGGACCGAGCGACAAACGCCATTATCTCAACTGGCCGGCTGATCGGGAGGCGCTCATCCTGAGTTACTTTTCCCATGCCGATGGATGACGGGGTTTCATCGCCACAATATGTCACCACCTGTCCAAGGCCGTCAGTGTCAATTGAACCGCGTTTCGTCTCGCTATGATGTGCCTATGACGAATGGTGGGGGCGGCTTTATTCGCGAGTTTTATCCACGTAGGTGTATGAGGCCGGGAAAAAGACAGATTGAGGATTTGGACATTTCAAGATTTTCCGACTGCGGATTTTCTAGCAAGAGCGATCCCATGAATTTGGACCCCCCACACGAACGGATTGATCGCACACTAGAGAGGTGGTTGGCAAAGTCGGAGGATTCTGCTGCAAGTCTTAGAATGCTGCAGGGTGATGCGAGATATGGATCGGTGGGGTGGCCATAAAAGTCCCCTTGCTTGCTTGGTTCATTGTATCATACGCTATTCAAGTAACTACATGCAATTGACGTATCACAATTGAAACTGAGGCGCTACTTTATAAGGTGAGGGCCTATTAAACGCGTTACTCCCCTCTCTGTCGCGCCTCGCACTTTCGGTTGATATCATCCCCGCTCAATTTACAACGCACACCCATCCACCCGCACCTACACGCACGCATTTGCGCTTACAAAATTCCACCACCTTAAACTTCCGCAATAGCCGCGATTTTTAAACTGGTCTTTTGTCGCCAGCGGGGGTCTCATTGAATATTAATTCTGCGATACCCCCTTCTCAAGTGGGCTGGTGACCAGGGCAAATGCAACAATATTATTCTCCAAGCAGTTGAGAGAGAGAGCGCTTGCTTAAAATTGGCATTCGCCAGGGGCATTTGGACGATTCAGAGAACATATATCTGTCATGGCGATATTCCCGTCAACCTTGTTGGCCGCACGCCATGCGCACGCCACGCCCATGGCCGCCAACACTACTAGCCTCATATTATCCATGTGCGCTGTCTCTTTCTTGTCGATCTGCATTTGTTAGTGGGACCCTGCTCTCGAAGCATCATGATATACTGGCCCCCATGAACTTCGGGTGGATGGAGAATTTTGGATACCTTGCCAACTGTTTAATACAGGTTAGAAAGTCAAGTTCGTGTCGGCGTGGAGCGAGTTACATGCTGTTACTTGGCGTACGTCCTTTCTACTGACTTGGAAACGTTTTGGGGCTAATGACTGGTACAAATTCCAGTAACGTTGGCAATCTACGTCACATCCTTCATCTTCTTCTTCAGTACTACCCTTCTACAACAAGTTTGGGGTCTCAACTTGAATATGAGTACATGCCGTACCTTCGTCATACTTTGCTTTGCGGGTTATTTTTCAACCAAGGTTACTTGTCCTCCCTTCCATCTTTAGAATAGGCCTGGGCTAATATAAGTTCGCAGTGTGTGGGTAACCCAGTGTAGAGCTTATAAATCGGTAACACGCTTACTTATTTTTGCTTCAGTCTATCTACTGGTTTCTAGTTGAGAAGTCGGTAAGTTACGTGTCACGGCTTCCGGATTACATTTCTCACGGGCCAGTAGCATATCATTCGATGCTGTACCAAGCGACGTCTTCAATCCAAACTTTACTGCTTCAACACGTTTGGTGTCTTTGGTGTCTATACTGCGTTCGGAATCGTTCAGTATTTTTAGTAAGTTCACTATCGCCTACTGTACGATAAACATGTCTAACCCGTAACCTTCCAGTACTTTTTCTGGTATTGATGACAAGGGCATTTGCATTATCAAGCTGGAAAAGTTCACAACGATTCCTCTTATATTCTTTGATGCATTTGTTAACATCTACCTTACGACTCTCTTCCTTACCCCGATTAAGAGTATGTGTTTGAGAGATGATTCGGAAATAAACTTAGCTAATCCGCACAACAGCATCATATTCTCTTCAGAACTCAATGAACACCCCTTTCAGGTCGCGATTTCGAGAAGTCGCCCTTCGCACCTTCATTGGTTCCTGCGCTACGCTTATCAGCAGTCTCGTGTATGTGTCAATTTGCTATGACAACCCAATGATTTGGAAATACAAAAAGCTTACTTAACTTTCAAGAACGCTTGTCGTTCTCATTACTCTTGGAGGAGAACCAGCCTGGGTTTGCCAATTGTTTTGCAATGGTGATAGTTTGCACCCCTATATCATCCCGAGTGTTGCCTATTTGTAACACTGCTTCTAGTTCTATTTTCGGCCATTGTCATCCAGTGGGTGACTTCTAGGGATACCTCCAGTGGAGATGATAAAATTGTCGCCGACAACCGCGAGACACCATTTGCATCCGGAGACACACCCAGCACACCTTGCCAATTGAGCTCCGCAGGCAATGTGAGGCTACCTATCATCGCCTAGAGCTTTGAATCAAGTTGAGCAGTGGGTAATTTAAGACTTTAGAGAATCTCGGGTAAAATACAACAACAAAGTAGATGGCCAAGAGTAGATAACTGGATTGGATTGGCAAGGCAGGCGCGCAGGAAATCTATTACCCAAAACATTGTTCTTCCTGGTATTGGGTGGGGTGTTATTTGTGTTACGATTATTCCCTTTACTGTATTGCTTTGATCCAGCGGATGACATTGAACGAGGTGTTGGAAGAGAAACCAGACGAGGGTATGATCCTATTGTTTTTTTACCGCGGATCTAGGTGTATTACTCCCAAGGCGAGACGGAAGTAATGAGCAGATAGCTGTTTTCATATTCACACTGTCGATAACCAAGGAAGGCTTAGTTATTCAGGCTTCTTGGCGTATACCGAATACCTGCGACCACGATTAGATCTTGCTCAAAAATAACGATCTATACTTCATCGCAATTGAACGGGGAGCCTACACTGGCCAGTACGAATGGATACCGAGATTCCTGAAGTCTTTTCTGACTCCAGCCAGAAGCAGCTGCAAATCCTCGATGCCCCAGCCTAGCCCCCCCGCACCCTTGGGGCGCGTGAATGTAGCTAGACTTAGAGGTTCCAAGGCCTGCGTGCCGTTTTCGTACGTCCATATGCCTATATGGTAAAACGTATGGATTAGTCTTATGAATCTATGCAAACCAATTGGGGGATACGTGGGCTTTGACTGACCGATTTGTTTATACCTCGGGTCTTTAGGCCAAGCATTTAAAGGCCACTTCTCCTTCACCTCAACGATACCAGTGAAGCCAGCATCTTTGAGCCAGTCCTTGTAAAAGAGCGCAGTGTTGAGCGGATGTCCGTCAGCAGAAAAACCTTCTTGTAGTAGCAACGACCACTTGCGCGAGGGATGCTCTTCTTTGAGTGTGCCATCATCGGATTCGAGAGGATATATAATATCCATAAGCTCCAGAGTACCTCCAGGCTCCAAGGATCTGAAGGTAGCGTATTAGTTTCGAATTACGGGCCATGAGAGAGAAGAGCGTACTCGTAGCATTGTTTCAGGTACCTGGGCCAGTTTCTGATAGAGCCAGTCATGAAGCGCGAGAAGATGAAGTCAAACTTAGTGCTAAAGGTCCAGTCGTCCTCTAGGTCGTCCACATAAAAGCTGACGTTGGGGGGTACACTGTTCAGCAGGTAAAAAGCAATTAGTACTGGTTTGGTGAGAGACGCTGCTGCTTGTCAAATTTCTTGGCTTACAATGGCGGTTGTATAGGGCTAAGGTCAATGCCCGTTACCTGAAATGACGATAGTCAGAACTTTAGTATCTATTGAAGCGCGAGTCTTTCGCTCACCTGGCATCCTGGGTGCTCATCGGCTTGGGCATTATCAGAAAGTATTCTCAAAATGGAGACTCGTTGGGCAACTTAATCTTACCGAATTCAATGGACCAAATACCTGTTCCACAGCCGGCATCAAGTACGCGATGGACTGGTTTGTCTAACGGGGCACAGTGGAGCTTTCCGTTGAAAGTGAGGAGTAGCAAGTTATGCTGCAGATCTATATCATGGTCAGACACAGGATAACCAGATACCAACACTGGCCGCCTACCTAAACGCTCGTTCTCCGTCTGAGAGTCCGAAGATCAGTTAGGATGCGAAAGAAAGTCTTTCAGGGTGACGGAACAAACCGACCTCATCATTTGGAAGGACATAGACTGGGATCGAATCAGCCACGTCTCGCATTCATATAATCCGAAAATATATCAAGGAGTCCTCACCGCCATCCTTGTAAGCATGGTACGTCCGGCCGTTTTCCTGACGATAAGCCAAGATGCTAGATGACAGGGAGGCAGTGTCGCTGACGTTGTCCTATTGGAGTTAGTTGGGTCCACTCGTTACGATAGGCAAGCGCTTTATTGCTCACGAATCCGGTTGCCGAGTCATCATCACTATCGTCCTGAAGAACCGCCTGCGGTGAACGATTAGAGAGGACTTTGATGAATGAGTGGGGACTCTCGAACATTGTCGTCGGCGGCAAGTAGAGTATTGTCTGGCGCCGGTGGGGACGTTGTCCCTGCAGCCTGTGCCTCTGGCTCCGCGGACATTGCTAACAATCCGATGGTTTCAGCGCGGTCTGAGTCTGTCTGTTGATATACCGTCCTGGCGCGATAGGAAGGACGACCTGATTTCTGTGGTTGGGCATCAAGAACTAGGCGAGAAGCACAATGCGGGGGGCGGGGTAGTTAAATAGTGGACGACTCCTGAGGATTGACCGCTCTTGTGACGGGAGAATAGCCGGATCTGCATAATCCTCTGATATACCGATATCTTCATCTTATTCAAGGGGGATTGAGCCAAAACCCCTCACGAGGAAAGATGGGGCCGAAGAGATTCTGGATCAATACAGCCAACGATGCGAAAACCCTGAGCCATCCGGTATCTCTTCCGACACGGCCTCATTAATCCGGTGGGGCAATTTGGTAGTCTGCTGCATAACTCGCATGTGACACGCTTTACGGTGGTCAGCAACTCTCAGTCTGGCAAATAAACAGGCGGGCCAGCCTATGGGGCGCATTGATCGAGTGATATGATGTCTGAAAAAGTGTAACTATTTCCACCACTCCGTAAGCCGTTGCCTCCCCAAAGAAAAGTCCAGAAGCGGGGAATACCAAGCGTATACCGTATGAGCAAGCTGCTGCGATCCGCGGATCTCTTGGTTGGGGCGCACAGACTAAACCAATAAGCGATCTGCAAACTCAAATTCCAGGGTCCAACTGAGAGGATACGTGATGTTGGTTTAGGGAGACGTCGAAGTGTTGCGCATGTTTGGTCTTATATCTAAGACGACAATATACTGTAATTTTTCTCCAATCAAAACGGTCGCGAACTGGTAGCTTGGCAGAAAGTTGGGGGAGGTTGCAAGCCCAGAATGTAGCCTTATTTGAGGACACAGGGGAATGAAACTCAAAATAGGCCCCATTTTGAGGCACCGACACCTTTTTTGTGATCGTACCAGACAAAAAATTATCGGGGGGTGACCCTGAAATCTTGATCTCCCGAAGCAAGGGTCCCTTCAGTCTGGCAACTTGGAAGAATTGTGCAAATAGAGACCAGCGTCGAAACGAAGTGTAAATAAATAATGTTTACGATTTGACCTTTTGCACCAGATTAGAAGTAAGCGTGAGCAATTAAGAAATTTAAGTTATTGGGAACATAGATATAACTCTTCTAGAAACATTCAGCAAATCTTAGCTAATGTCGTGCATATCCTTGCTAGGCATCTCGGGCCCGCAAAGTCATCCGAGAGCCCCCGGTCGGAGGAGTGCAATATTTCGGCCGAATCCCGCTCCGCTGATTGATACCCTGTGTCGATAAAATTCCGCTGAATCAGCGGAGATTTCGCAAGTTTCACTTGGACAAAGGCGGCGGTTTGCTAATTCTTAGCGTGATCCGATATCCAGGAATACGAGCTGAGCCTAGAGCCGGTGCTCAATCGTCGAGTCTTGCTCCCGACGATGGTGGGGAGGGAAAGAGGCCGCCCGCAATCTCGTGCCCTTGTATGCACCATAAATTAAGGAATGAGGCTCATCCCGCACAAGCCACCACCTTGGCTGGGCTTACATCAGTCAAGTCGGACTCCAACAACGGCGATTAATTCTTTCTAAGTCCCGAGTCGGAGGTCGGCCATTGTCTAAGAACCGAACCGCAGGCGATGGGAGTCTGGAGCCAGTCAGATCTCTTCCACTGCTCACAAAACCCACCGTGGCTTGCCCTGCCACTCTTTCATCTCGTTTAGTCTTACTCGCGCCAGGGAAAGCCCGCTTCCCCAGCTCCACATAATAGCATCAATGCTACCCTGGCAATGGCTTTCTCAAGGAAGGGCCGGGTGGGCCACGGAATGCACAGGTGCGCAGCCTACAGAAACACTGCTGCTTTGAGTAACTCGACAGCAGGTTGCCAACCCAGGCCACGTCGACAGGCGGTGGAGGTGGAGGCTGTTGAGGCTGATGGCCTCTCACCCGGACCAGATCTGGCGCTGTATATAACATCTCCTACTCCTCTGGGTCATATCTTGTAGCTCAATACAAACCTCAGAAGAATAAACATAACCACAAACGTCCTCTGCAATGGCTGGCCCCTCCCCCTCCAAGTATTTGTACGATCCGTCTCTCGCCGCTGCTGCCCTGTTCGCGGCCTTGTTCGGAATCTCATCTGCCGCCCACCTCTTCCAACTCGTCCGAAACAGGACGTGGTACTTTATTGCTTTCTTCCTCGGCGCACTATGTAAGCCTCCCATATCCTACCAATGTTCACATCTGATGCCTTATTTCCAGTCGAGGTGGTGGGCTACGCCGCACGAGCTGTCAATGCGGCCCAAACCCCCGACTGGACACTGGTTCCTTTCATTATTCAGACACTTCTTCCACTGTTAGGCCCGGCCCTCTTTGCCGCCTCTATATATATGATCTTGGGTCGCATCATAAGAGTTCTGGACGGGGAGAATCTCTCGATCATTTCGACCAGGTGGTTGACCAAGATTTTCGTCTTCGGCGACGTCTTTTCCTTCGCCATCCAATGCATTGGTAAGTTTATAGAATTACCCAGCCCATATTGTCTGCATGTGAGTAGGGCTAAAAGTTTGAAGGTGGCGGAGTTCTCTCTGGCGCAAAGAACAAAAGTGCACTCGATCGTGGCCAAAACATCATCCTTGTCGGCTTGGCGATTCAAATCATCTTCTTCGCCTGTTTCATCCTGGTTATATCCATCTTCCACTACCGCATCGTCAAACGCCCTACACGAACGAGTCTTATTACGCATCTGCCCTGGGCACAGTTCATCTACGTCCTCTACTTCTCCTCCCTTCTCATAATGATCCGATCGATTTTCAGGGTTGCTGAATTTGCTGGGGGACAGGATAGCGCACTTCAAACTTCCGAGGCTTATTTGTATTGCTTGGATACCGTACTGATGTTCATATGTTGTGTGGCCTTCAACGTGTGGCATCCAAGTCGGGTGGTTTCTTGGCTCGGGCCCAAAGGTTACGCAGACGTTGAGCTGGAGAACCCAACCAATGGTGTATGAGATGTTGCAGCGCGATCCGTGTTACTCTAAGAAAGCCATGCGCTTTGATTAGAAAATTCTGTATCCCATTGAAATGAATTGACGGGTATTCCGTGGACGGTATGACCTGCAGTAATTGATGGTATTTGTAACTTGGAGAAATGGACATGCAGATTTGAGGTTTTATACAGTGTGAATGGGTCTAGATAGATTTGGTCAACATGCAAAGAAGGGCTTTCAATTAGCTTGAGATAAGTTATATCGGAATAGAGTTGTCTACAATTGTGCAGTTTGCCTAAAATCATTTCCCAAGATAGCCTGCTTGAACATGATTATTGTGAGCGGCCGGCATTCACCTTGGTAAACTGTTCAACCTTGTTAAAGTATCCTCATAATTAAACAGGGCTATTGACATGCTCAATGTAATCCGTTATTCAGTGCTGGTAACATCACCGTAACAGTTCACTTTGACAAGCCTTTAAATGTTGAAATGTGCCGAAAGCCCTACTAGTTCATGAATGAACGCCATGTCTCTAGTCGGTAAATGGTCATTAAAATTTAGATACACCTCGCAAAGATTACTTTACTGATCCCAACCTTTACCAAAGCTCCACCTAGTGAATATCAAGGCCTTCCTTATAAATTGGTCACTTCCCTTTCCATATTTCCATCACCTCGATTTTAGATCAACCTGTTCGATCTGGCATCTCCCACATCGTCCGGTCTGGCAAAGCTGTATTTAAGGACGTTGGAAATTGATGATCCCACGGCATCGCTGTGCTATTCCCCGCTGAAGGGAACATTGAATCCGTCGATTGGGGTGGCATACCAAATGACGCATCAAATGGCATATCGAATGGCATATCGAATGGCATGTCAGGTGGCATATCAAACGGCATATGAGATGGCATGTCAGACGACACATGAAATGGTATATCCGAAGGCATGCCGATTACTGCGTCAGTCTTATTACCCTCTGAAAATATGCTCTGAAGTTTCTGGATGTAGTCCGGTGTAACAAAGCAGTTTCCCTGATCCGCGCACAGGGCCGCCTGCCTTAGCCCCCAAGCCTTCAAGACAAAGTTTGACAGAGCAAGATTGGACTCCTGGGAGGCATTGAACAGCTCCGGGTGGTAGTGATACACTAGCGGGATTTGAGTCCAGGCTCTCTCGACGAGCGTACCCGAAGTCCGGTGGCAAAGCTGCCCAACCATATAGACGAAGATGTCGTATTGGAAGTTCATTTCCATGAACCAGATGTAGTCTGTAGTGGTGATGGATTGATAAAGCTGGACAGAATGCTCGACTGAGGTGATGGCAAGCTTAAACAGGTTGTCCTTTGGGGAGTTTATGTCGGTACCCCACTCAGGTTGCTTATGAGGCGGGATGAGTTGGCGGAGCTTATTGCCTATACCGAGCATTATCTGCGCCGCTAGTTCGTGGATAGGCCCGGCAGAAGCGTCGGAATAGTTTTCCATGATACCATGAAGGCTGGTCTCGATTGTTTTGGTCAGCTCCTCGAGCTCGGCTGATTGATCGCGACCAGGCGGACCCGAGCCAACAGCACTAATCTCATTGCTGAGCATGATTGAGTGTATATCTGGCCACCGTATAAGGAATTCCCCCATTTTGTTCATGAGCAAACAAACAATCATCTCCGTTGGGCCGTCTCGGTCCTTGAAATATGCTGTTGCATTGGGGAGAAGATCTGAGTCGTTGATGTTCGTGATCATTTTGCAATCGCCAGTTCGGGGGAGCAGTGTTGGACTCAGGCCCGACGACATGGCTGACCGAGCATCAAGCATAACAATCTGCCACCAGACGCGTCTTCTCATTTCTGTCTCAAATGGAGATAGCCCAAGGAACTCGCCATCTCTGTGGAGACCCATTTTCTGGGCAATGCGGATGCAAACACCGTTTAAGACCCAGGTAGGATGTGAGTTGTGAGGGTCTTGGAGGGAAAGCTGCCAGGAGTTAGCCAAAAGAAACACAAATAAAAACAGCTATAATGCTCGAGAGGTCATTACCAAGTGCAAGACTAACGCCTGAAGAGTGATCAAGTCTCGACTCTTGAGAAACTCGACACGGAGGAGGTTGATCCTCACCCCAGAGGAGAAACGCCGAAGTGCATCACTTCTGGACTGGTCTAGCATAGAAAAGCATTGCTCGTCGGTGAGAGCGACAACGGCCATGCTGTAGATAGAGAAAAGGAGTGCCTCGACGTTCTTGGACACGCTTTGTGAGCTATTCGTTGCCGCAACGAGAAAAGGCTGTACCGTCGGCGCATGTACCACTTTTGTCAGCGGATTAACTCGATCCAGATAAACCTGCCAAAGCGAGAAGACCTGGTTTGGCAAGGGTCGTAATTCTTCCACATCGAGGTCTAGCGACAAGCCCCTTCCAAGAAGCAAATATTCGTTGCTGTTTGGATCGACCTGGGAAGGGACTTCGTCAGGACCATCACCGCCGATTTCATCCATCTCAGTTAGTTCTCGCATCGCCCGCAACTATTCAAAGGCTGTGTGGTTAGTAGATAATACCTCTAAAAGATGGTGGGAATTGGAGCTACCTCTTCGTACACGTTGGCCCATAAGAAGCCGTCTGTAAACCGTGTCCCTCCATCCTCGACGATGAGCTTTCCATGTGGCTTCCAATCGTCATCGTGGGTTTTGGTGTGTAGCCTTGATGAAGATTGTGGGGTATCCGTAGCTGCCGTAGCCTCCGGCTGTTCTAACTTGCTATTCGCATTTGCGTACTCCTCTAAGAGCTTTTCACAGCGTGCTAGCCGGGACTGAAGCTCGACTTTGGGTCGCCTTCTTTTTCGCGGCGGCGGCGGTGCGCTGGCAACGCATGTCGCGCCTGACTAGAGGATTTGACAGGTGAGCACTCGGTGCAATTGTCACTGGAGTATGGCAAGAAAAAGCGAACCTTGATGCAGTTGTTACAGGGAAAGCTTCTGTCGCACTTGACTTTACGGCGTTGGCAAAGGGAACAAGCCGCGCCACGCGGGAGTTTTCCCGGAGGGGCCTGGGAGGAAGCTGACATGGTATTTTTCAGGGATATACTACTTAAATTTAGTAGAGTATCGGCGCGGGTACAAGGTATGTAGGTCCCGACAACTGTGGAGATGCTAGCCACTTTATACGTCCCTTCAGCTCAGGGGAAGCTGGCCACTTACTTGTGTGGGCGAGGTGGCAGTGGAACACGAGAAACTGAGTGACGTAAGCGACCGTTGCTTGATGCTGGTTGTTTGAACTAATTAGGCCTAGCATGCTGGCACAGCCACTGCAATAAGATTAATCTCCATGCTAGGCGAGCTTTTTCAGCTTGGAAGGGAGCCGCGATAATTCTGAAACGTGGTGCGTTGTGTCAACAATAGCACTATGGTGTTTTTATTCATATGCTACCTTATGGTCTTGGCGCCTTGGACGTGTGGTCGAAGAGAGGTTATACTGGCACACTATCACAGCCCCACAATCAACGCATTTTCATCCCGTGGGCCACCTCAATAATTTTACCCCACTCTTTGATGACTTCTCTACTGACAACATAATCACACTCACCCCGCACTCAGATTGTCAAAAAGTTTTTTGATTAAAGTGTGGTTGATATTCTATTACTCGAACTTTTGTCCAGATCAACCACGCTACCCTTAAGCTAGCTTTTGCTGCAAGTGGATACGGTTGGTTTTGCCTGCCGACTGTTTTTGTATATCTTAATAATAAGTAGTATTAAAGAAGTCATTAAGAGTTTGTTTCGAAAGATTTAAGAGAAGATGGAAATTTACGAGTGGTAATATCAATAAAGTAATGAAAGAATTGGGAAGGGTCAAATGAAGAAAAATGAATTTCGAATAAATCTTAATTGAAATTAAATACTGTTAATACTTATCAATCATCATGGCCATGCTAGGTGGGTAGCGAACACCTTAAAAGTGGAGGCAAAACACCGAATAGCTAAGATAAGGAATAGTAAAGTATGCTGGAATAATATCGCTCTTAATTCTCCTTTGTCCTTGCTATATTTCATGTTCTTTAATACCACCTCGGTTAAAGTACCCATGATTGCTATCGCTTAAAATATAATTACTTGGCCTTTTCTGAAAGCTACACATATACCTCCTTACATCATCGTCTTTCAAATTGGAGCTGGTAAGCATGCCATGCCTTTCTAATATCCTGCACCCTGCTCCCTTGTAGACCTGTTTCCTTCTGTGCGAATGATACATCTGGCATATTCGAGGGCTCTGGACATTCTACGTTTGAATCCTCACTATTAAACACCTTGTCACCATATCTAGCCTCCTCGACGAATGGAATCTTGTTTTTACCCTTCTCGCCCACATTAACTGAGTTGAACTTGACAATATCAATAACCGGGAGATTGTCTGAGGATCGGGGCTTCGGCGATACGGCGATATTCAAACCCATAATGTGTTGCAACATTGGCTCAGTCGCATTGGCAGCTGATGCTGGAGATTTGTCGTATCGTCCCCATAGCGCAGGTGCTAAGTTTTTGACACTTAGTTGCTGACTCTGCAAAGGAACTGAGTCATTGGGGCCTGGGCCCTTCAGCGCAACTATGAGTTGTGACTCCTCAATGGGCTTCTCAAGTTGCATTGGGCGCGCAAACAGTGCTGGTGATTCGTATGCATTCGGTGCGGTTTGGCCACCAATTGTAGCTTTCAGAATCGGTACACGCACCTGGACCTCAAACTCTAGGTGGGTGCTACGAATCTCAACCAAGGCCGAATCGTTGCTCTGGTTTACTGATTGATGGTTCTTTTCCACAGGAACAGTGCCCTTCATAATAGTGACGATGTGATTGGGTGTTCCCTCCTCATCTGATCTATCCGGAGATTCGGCTGGCAGGTTTTTAACCATGCGCACAAACGATTCCCAGGACAGCGGTGATGGCGGCGATGCGGCTGGACCAAAGACAACGATGGTGTCCCACCGCCAGAAATACAGATGAGCATAGCCTACCAAGGGCGGCCCGTAGAGCCCGAGCCGAGCAGAGAATTCATACGGGCCAAGGTGAATATTCCATAATGCTGCCTTCAAGTTGAGCTCGGCCGAAAACGTAACACCGACGTCAATATTGAAGCTGAAAGGGTGAAAGTGCATAAAAAAGTCGACCCAGGCACTAAAGAAGACACGGATCCACCCCTTGTCGACAAACAAGTCAAGACGCCCACCGCCCATAGCGATCTGCGGTGTGACGGCAAAATACGCGGTGCCCAAAATGCGAGTTTGCGAGTCGTATTGCCAGCTGATGGCAACACGCGGCGGGGCGACAGGATAGTGCGATGGTGGAGAGTACCGTGGATTGTAGCCGCCGACAGTAAAAGCAAAGTCACCCTCGTGCGGGGAGCCCGGAAGGAACAGTTGAAAGGCGAAACCACCTGTTAGGCGGCATGAGGGATTCAGGATGAAAGAGCGAGGGGTCAGTTGGCCACTGGCAAAGATTGTCCCATGGAGTGGATCGATTTCTGCGTAGATGACAATGTCGAGAAACAGAAACGCTTTCGCAAGGGTGTCGTTAGACTGGGCTGACTTGGGGAAGACAGCAGTGGCCTGGGCTATGACGGCAAACTTGGGCTGCTCTGCGAGGGTCATGGCAATGAGAACAACTGCGTCAACTGTCTGGAAGGCTTTGAGACCAACGCCAGCCACCAACCACATCTCGTCGCGAGTCATGGTGATCCACGTTCGACTGCCACCGTTGCCACCTTTCAACGTGGAGAGCGTATTTGTCAGAGACTCTGGAGGTGCCGTCTTGTTGTTCATCGCAATGAACGGAAACTCAGCAACCTGCGAGACGGCAGGCAACGTCAGTCTAGAGTTGTATCCGAACCCACCAGTGAGACCATTCACTTCGACGCTGCCAATCGAGAAGATTGGCCCTCGGACTACGCCCAGCACAAACATGGACTTGGTTCGGTCAGGAGACTTGCTTTCCGAATACATGCCGCTTGCCTTGGCTGTCCAAGTCTTGAAGGAAACAGAAATTGCCCCCATAAACCCAGCTTCGTCCGAGTTGTCAAACTTCAGAATCAACCCCGCCAGTCGCGTTGGGGGCTTTTCGAAAGATACAGCCATACCTTTGACGTCAACATCGAATGATAAGTTGCTGAGGCCCTCTAGGCTAGTAATTTTGGCTAGATCGACAGTGAATGTGAAACCCATGAGTGCGAGCCCGAGGGGACCAAGCTGAATCGTGGCGTCGAGAGAAATGCATATGGTGCTTAATGACGACCCAGATACGGAGAGTCCGACATTTGTGATGGCAAGATTTCCGACTGTTTTTGTCATGGGTGCGACTGTCTTTCCAGATTTTCCAGGTTCAGGTGGCACGGGCTTATCTTCATCACCTTCTTGTGGACTTGAGGGAACATCACTTATCGCTTCCTTCTTCGGTTTCTTCTTCTTCTTAGCAATATGGTCCAACACAAGCTTGGACTTGCCGGCCTCAAACATGGACACCTGAAAGTGAAACCCTTCGAGGAGAGGTTCCAAGTTCGTCTCGTTGATATGACTGAGCAAGGGTAATTTGTCAAGAACATGTTTGTTTATGACTTCAATTTCGGACCCTGTTACATCCCGGTTTGTCCACACAATTCCCAGCTGATCAAACGGCTGCTTGACGGCGCCAACCGCAGGTATGGGTGGCAGGTCTGGCAACTTGGTGAATGAAACACGCAGGAGCCGAGCTGGGCCGGTGTCGCTGGAGGCATCCGCAACGTTGCCATGTAATCCAGCTAATGATTTGGCTTTGGCGGCTGCAATGGAGCGAAGTTGGACTAGGGTGATGTTGAGGTCGCCGACCTGGATATTGAACGAAAACACCACATACTTATTACCCTCTTTGTCTGCCGCCTTTATACAGGTGAGCTTTGCGCTGAGCTTGTTCCGAGGAACTTCGAGATTTCGCACAAGTTCAGGCAATTCAGACTCATTTTCCACAAGGTCTCGCAAAAGCTCCACAACGCGGAATGTCCCATCCGTCGTGGCAGGATGCAACTCGGCCGTGAAGGACCACGTCTCGCCTGTGTGCGAGTAGTGAAGATCAAGTTCCACTTTGCTTTCGGATTTTAAGGAACCAAACCGAAGCTTCCCGTCTACGAAAAGTGACGTGACCCCATCTGACCGGTACTGATGCTGAATTTCTGCGCTGACGATGTGGATTCCGGCCATGAGATCCAAAATCGCATGACTAGAACCATCCCGGGCGAACAGGTCACATAAGTTGGCCACCTTGAGGTTCTCTATGCCTGCAGAAGCTTTCCAGACAGAACTCTGGTTACTGTCTCGCTTGTATGCGACTTTGAAGTTGATCACTACACTATCTTCCATAGACTCGGAAATGTTGCTGTCGTCGAAACTGGGGGGAAGAGTGAGGACAAGCGATGCATAAAGAGTTATGTCGGCTATTGTGTTCTTGGGTAAAAAGCCCAGTGCAAGAGACAGTGAAGCTGTTTGCAAGCGTAGTAGTGGGGCGTGTGCGTCATCAGTCGCGGCATCTGAGGTTGATTTGCACTCGATAGTGGCGGAAAATGCGGCCAATGTGTGATTGGAACTCCTCCCAATGGTGAACCAGGCATCTGAAACTGTGTCTGGGAGGAATGGGGGTATTTTGACACCAACCGGTAGGTGCAGCAGACTTGCAAGTGGAATCTCGTAAACCTCCTTGCCTGTTCCAGGGGCCGTGAGGACATTGTCTTCATGAAATGGGTGCAAAGACTGCGATTGGAGATTTCCATAGTAGCCAGGGCGCCACAGTTCCGCCGACAATGAGATTTCGTTATTTTCCCAGTGTAAGGTCGCCAGAAACGGTATTTGCTTGTCTTCCCCTCGAACGGTGACTGGCCTGGTGATTTCGAGAGCAATCTCAAAGGAACAAGGTATCATGTCATGATCCAAGCAAATGGCCACGTGATTTACAGAAATCTCCGTCCTACCATTGACATCCCGCAGTTGTTCTTCAATTTCTCGGGCCTTCGATTGGTCATCTTGAACCTTGACGCTCCCCGGGGTCTTGGGCATGAGATTCTGGGCCCATTTTAACAACCCAGATAGTAGGTCTGGACTGTTGGAGTATTTCAGAATGATTTCCAGCCCTTGGTTCGTGAAATTAATCGCGACAACTCCATCAAATAGAGGCGTGTCTTTGTCTTTGTCAGTCCAGGTAATCGTTCCCTGCAGACCCAGTTTCATGAATGACCTGCTGTGCTTGGGGCCCAGCGTTTCTGTAACCTGTGTCCCAATAAACACCACGTTTGTGATGGTTAGAGAACCCAGAGCCTTCTTCAATTTGTCCTCCAGTGACTGAAACCCCCCATCTAACCCCATCGCCAGGCGGACAACAGTGCGATAGTTGAAGTGCGGCATGAACCACAGCCCGGAGCGACTATTCTCTAGGGGCTTCAAGGTGATGGAACTGAGCAAGCCCGTCATCACCCCATTTTGAGGATGGGGAAAGCCGATGAGTGCAGAAAACTGCTCAAGATCGATTCTGGTGATGGTCTCAGATTTCACATCGAGTGCAAACAAGATGCCCTGCATGTTTTCATCGTAACCCAAGGCAGTCTGCTGCTTGCCAGCTTCTTCGCCAAATTGTTGCTCCCGAATGCTCTTATCTGTTGTGAAGAGCATTAACGGATGTTTCTTAATATTATTTCCACCGAGATACGGCAGATGGTGTAAATCGGGGGCGCTGTCGTCAAGCGTGCCAAGACGAATTTCCGCTCGACTCAGCGAGATTTCCTGCGCTCTCCCCATAGCCCCGACAAGACGAAGTGACGCGGCAGAATTGAGACAATGGTCAAACCATTGACTGCATGGGGATTCGATTTCGGACAACATTTCGTCAAAGTTGATGCTTAGGTCGGGCTTTGAAGACAACAGGCCACGGGTTAGAGTGGATGCGATTTGCTCCTCGATAGAAGAACCAGCAGGGGGGCGGGGTGAAAATAGATTGCGATGATGTGAACTCCCTCTTGTAGACTGGTTGGGTTGTCTTGAACTTCGGTGGTTGAATAGTCGGTTTGTTACTCGCGTCATCAAATCCGCCCTATCTTTGTCTTCGTCTGTCGTCGCAAGGCTCTCCCAGTTTCTTTGATAAAAATGAACAGGATCCGAGTCGGACTCAATCGCCATGCCATCGTCATGTTTATTTTGTGTCGAAACAGCACTTTGAGATTCTGAGAGCTTGTGTGAAATGTTTTCGCTATCCCCGCTAGCAGTCATCTCGATGTACTGCATTTCCACACCCTTTCCCAGTGCGGGTTCGCAGAAGTCCCCCCAATGTTGTTCCATGGCCTTTTGTACCTCTGAGATGAGGATGTGCAAAAGTGCGTCTTTCAATTTGGTCTTAGTGTATCCCTTCGTGTTGCGCACGATTATTGGGACTACCTTGGTCATAGGATGTGTAGCGTGCAATTGTTTCCAATCTTCAATCTTTGTGGGGGAATAGTGAAGATTGAGAAAGGCACTAGCATATCTCACCGCTACCTTGTAAAAGTCTCCTAGGTAGGTTTTCAGAAATGGGCCATTTGGGAATTCCGGGCTTGTGTCAATTTTCTCAAACAGCGTTTGGATCGCTAATGCGGTAACTCCCCAGCTCATGACTGTGAATGGGTTGAAGTGTACACCACCGAGCGTCTCTGGTTCGTTGACTAGCCAATATGGTTCATTTAAACAAGCCATTTTTGGGGTATAGAAGAAGGCGCTGTTTCCCTGTAGCAACTTGGCTATAGCTAGAAAGCAATACACGACGGCAAAGCCTGTAACTGATCAGTGTCTTGGGCTTGGATAAATGGATCGCCGATAGCTGGCATATACGCGAAACTTACTTGGGTGTCCGTAATGATACCCGGCCGAGACGACATACAGCTGGAGTCTGTGCAAGAACAAACCCTCAGGTGTTGAGAAATGTGATCCATGGTGACTGGCCTTGATGGCGCTTATGCTCACTTCGTTTCCTTGGCCCTCAATCCAATTCAACATTGTCTCTTCTGAGGCCTGCGGAACATCTCCGCCCGTAAAGAGCGAGATGCGTATGTGCGGATTGCCTGTGACCCGGGGCCACATGACCAGTGCCATGATGGACGACTCATTTTTGAATAGGCCGGTCTTTCGACTGACGAGACTGGGACTGAGCCAATCAGAGGTGCTGTAGCTTCTATCTTCGATCCCATAGACGAGGAAGATTGGTTTGTGCCCTTCCTGTAAGGTTTTGGACTGGGAGTAGACATCCAGCAGCGTACAGGGCCGTGTCCACGGGGGTTGACTCCTGTCATTTGTACCTGTTTCAATATGAGTTCCAGCGAAGAGATCGTAGCCAATGCAGTGTGTACTGGTCCTGGCCTTGCAGACATGTAGCCATTGTCCTGTTGGGGAAAGGAACTGAAGACTGTCATATAGGTTGCCAGGATTGAATACCAGTTTGTAGTTTGTGTTGGCTAGTTCGACATCGACGGCTCGTAGTGGGCAATAGAAGACGGTATTTTGATTCATGTAGGAGGAGGAGGTGCAATCTTTGGATATCCAATCGCTGTACAACATAGCGAGAAGACCTGCATAATGATCGTCATCCCAGTGTGTCACGACGACAGCAGTAAAGAGGAGGCCTGAGGGTATGGTTGTCGAGCGGATTCGCTTGATGGCATTTTCGACTTTGAGCTGCGCTTCGAACTTGCCGCCATCGATCAATACAGCCGATTCTATGGCTTCAGTGCCATTGCTTCCAGGGTTATTGACCAAGAGGTGCACGGCCGCATCGCCCGTTCCTACATTGATAAAGTAGGATTTGACGAAGTAGGTCATGACGGCGGCGATGGACAGTTTGACAGAACCAAGTCAACAAAAGATATCCAGGAATCAGAAAGCTCAGTCGTCAGTATGATGCTGCTAGGTGAAAGCATTCAACCTGATGGGTGGGCAGTTGGCGAGTGCTGGGGACTGTGTTCAAGCAGCCTGAGAGGGTCGTGTAGACTGCCCACGGCAAAGACATCCCGAGTCACCGCTGCCAAGGCCCTTTTAGCTGGGTACATAGAACGCCACGCTGCGAGAAGCAAAAGGAACTATTGATGACTAGCGTGAAAAGACGCACTGTGCGGGCCGTGGCGGGGTTGGCGGTAAGCCCATTTCGGACTTGGCTGTAAGGATAGTTGACACCATGTCAATATGTCAAGATGTTGTTGGCGCGGGCCCAACAACACAATATCCATCGCTTTGAATTGATGGGGCAGCAAGGCTACAAGTGACTGACCGAGTGTACTGTGAATTGGATGACTATTGTGCACTCTAGGCCGTACCGTAGCCAAATCCGGCTTCATGATATCATTTGAATGTAAATGTTCCTACTCGATGACTGAATACAACTACTCACTCTTTCGATGCCATGGCTCCCTTTACTAGTACGTAGCCCTCTACCAGCTCGCTCCCAACAGACGCGTCGATATTCATCCTCACGTCCAACGGTCTAATAGCAACGTCACTCCACGTCGTTTTCTCTCCTGTCTGCTTCCCGTTTTCGCCACGCACAGTTTCCAGTCGTGGCTGCAACCAACGCCAGGCATTTATCCCTTCTCCTCCCCCGAGCGGCATCTGGATCCCGAGTTCTGGATTCTTCCCATCAGGGTCCATGGGCAAGGCCTGGAAATCCGGCAGCGCATGCATTGCTGGAACAAGCATGGGGCCTGAGGCAAAGAAGGCCCGCATGCTTCGTAGCGCCGTGTCCATCGGCCAACGCGGTAGAGACAGCTCGGCAACTGGAAACAACGAACCGGAGTAGGCGTGAATTGGCATCTTGGGATCCATGATGACGCTGATTGGAGCTAGACGCTCTCGATGTCTAGTGGCAATGTCGCTAAGCGTTCCGGAGAGGAAATACGGCTTGACTCGTAGCGGCTGTGGGTGTTCGTCGGCAGGCCTGAAGATGGTCGCAGTACCGGAGCTAGTGCTGTTTAGTTGCACGGCGTCACGGTCAAACGCCGTCGCGACCTTGTCTATCTCGCCATATGCAGCAAAGGTACCGACGAGACCGTCAAACGCCGCTGTGTGGTTTCCTAGAGCAACGGAAAACTCGTAGTCGAGGAGCTTGAGTTCCTGAGATTGGGAGGATAACAACGATGCATCAGTCAGCGGCGGTGCACTCAGCTCGATTGACACGCCCACATCCGCAACACAAAATGGGCGTCCCAGTGCGGCAGGTAGAGCAGTGTCAAAGTCAGCACCCGATGAAAGCATGCTGTCGCTCGCCCCGGCAAGCATGTTGAATAACCGCAATGAAAAGTCGTACTGCCGCATTGCTTTGAGCAGCGACGGCAGTCTACCGGTGGCTGGGGGGAGCGCCATGACGTTCCGCGGTCCATCCGACACCTTGACGCTCGTTGTTGAGTCAACAAGGACAATTTCGACAACGAAGTCTCCACTGGCGTCATACACTTGAATCCCATGGCTCTGGAAGTTGGGTAACAGCCACGCCCAGACGGGGGGGTCCCATTCCCCAGCAACCTTTCTCGTGATAGGCTTGTCCGCAGCTGCTTTGGCCACGTCCGCATCGGACAGAGGCATGAGAAAGTGAGCATTGAGTCGTGCCCGTTGGTTGATTCGTGGTGGAATCTGGAAGAACTGACACAGGCCGTGACCATTCTTGTCATCCTCGGCCTGGACGGCCGTGTTTGGCCAATACTTGTCCTCAGGCTCTCCCTTGCATGTGGGTATAACACCACAAGCCAAGCTGGGCGAGATGCTCGGATACATGGCACCGTCTCCAGTGGGACCTAGCTGGAGTCCAGATACAACTTGACCAAACTTGTCGACAATGGCAAACTTTATAAAGCGTGCCTGGCCGTGTGTGACAGGTTTGAAGGGGCTAAAGGCGGAAGTGTGCGATAGCGGTAGCGGCGTGGTATATCCATATGGCGCAAGCTCCTGCGCTGATGACGGGCTATTCACGAGGAGCTCCATGGTTTCTTTTTCAATCCAGAGTATTTTTCGAATAGCCTCGTCGGCTTTGGGCCGTGGATGGTGTCCTTGGCACAGCGTGGTGAGATGACTGGAGAGGCCGGCAAGGGGCGCGGAAAAGAACTCGAATCCCGCAACCTTCTCCAGCAGCTCCTCTCGCTTTTGCTCGCCATTTTCATTCTTGGCCGGCGATTTGGCAAATAACTGCTCGAGGCGAGCACGTAACGTCTTACCCGGCTCTGGAAGGAACACGGTGCGGCCCTTGAGGACGCGCATATCTTGACCGACGCTCTGGTCCTCTAGCAACGACTGCTCTCCCTCGTCTCCGGATGGAATAACATAACGCCAGCGACCTGTTTTCATGTCGGCCTCGAAACTCCACTTCGCGAATGGCACGTGGTAATACTCGAGCTCCCACTCCAAGAAGAGCGGGAACCAGCCCTGAGTGTTGTCCATGTCCTCCATGGCGATGTATGGGTTTTGCTGGACAGAGAGTGAGGGCAATTCGAACTCTCGCAGAAGCGTAGCAACTGGCTCCGAAATATCTGGAAGTATGTCGTTCAGCCACGTCTCAATAGCTGTTGCTTCGGAGGGCTTTGGCGAAATGTCGGCAGCGAGTCGCACCGGCAGCACACCGTTGAAGTCACTCGGCCATCCAGACTTGGCGCCCGCCACCAAGATGGTGGGATCTTGATGTAGGCCGTAAGGGGCCGTGGGTATCGCTTCCAGCTTCTTCCCCCCACCGATAAGCACCTCGATCTCCGTTTTGAGCTTATCAACCGTTGTCTTGGTGGATTCGATAATCGTACTAAGATTCTGCAGTCGGCTTTGAATCTGCTTGGCTTCTGCTTTGATCCTTTGCTTCATAAAGTCTTGACTTTTTAATGGTAGACTTCCAAGACCGCTTGCATTCCACCAGCACCCAAAGAGCCGTTGCATGAGCTGTGCGGACTCACGAGCGCATGTATCTAGCATGAGCTGGCCTTCATTGAGCGGCGTCAGCATTTCAATATGCTCTTCTTGGGCGCGTTTCTTTGCTCCTCGTTCCCCAGCCGTAGCTTTCTCCGGCTCAGGGCCCTTCCTTTCTGACCCTGTCGGGTCGAACATATGGGGACTATCTTCTGTCTCGTTCTTGGGGAGACGCCATGCTGTGCCTTCGGATCGTTCCAGAAACGACTGTGAGGCAGCATCTTCGGCTGCACGTCGGAGGGAATCAGCATCGTCGCCTTGCGCTAGAACTCGCGGGATAAGCTGCGCCAAAACTGACTGCGCATTCGCAGAGTTGGTATCCATCGGGTCAAGGGCAATGTGGATATATGCAGCGAGAGCATCTAGCATATGGGTGCCAATGGCAATAGGAGTCTCTGCGTACATGTCTTGTTGGAGTGACGCCGCTGGCCAGCGCATACTGCCCGTACCCGCCCGGTTCCACCGTACGTTGCGGATCGCTCCGTGAGTGGGGGTGCGGTTAGCTGGACTGGCGAGGGCTTGCAAGAAGTCGGCGCGCATTGGCGATTGATTATCCATGGTGAGATGCAGCGCGTCAAGGAGCTCCTTGTTACTCATAAAACCCGTCTCGTCGGACTCACCACTCTCGACAGGGAGAAGCTTTTCACCGTCGACAAAGGTCAGCGGGTCGGAATCATTAGCTGAAGAGTGGTAGCCAACCACCAAGTAGTTGACGGACTCATTTTCAATGCCGGCGAGGTCGTCAAAGTACGAGAACGATCCCATATTGTGTGGCGCGTAGTCGGCGAAGAACTCGTGCCCCATCTCAAACGCGTTGAACGGCTCGCGATACTTGCGGGTTTGGGCATCCTCCAAGTTCTTTTTTGTCAGCAGACTGGAACGCCCCATTCGCAAAGTCCACTGCTCATCAAGAGGTTTCTCTGGATCCATTGCCGGACAAGTCTCGGCTTCAACGTCGTCAGGCATTTCGGCATCGTCAATTGTGCGAATACAGTTACTCTCGACCAAGACGTACTTCGCCAGCTCAGGCTTACTGCGTACCTGGCGGACGACGATCCATCTATCGGGTGCCGATCGGAACTGCAGGCTGTTCTCGTCCGAGGTTTGTGTGCCCGATGTTTCCACCGGCTTAGTTTCACACTTGAAGCCTGCCCTGGCCTTGCGTGACTCCCACTGCTTCTTGCCCTCGCCTTGGACGTCTCCCACATCAACGAGGGCGCTGTCGGTCGCAGTAATGGCGCCGCGGTAAACGCGCGGTAAGCACCAGCTCAGATACACTCCTGTACGGCCCGATCGCAGATTTCCAGTGCTGAGATCAACAAAGCGGGTGCTGTGTCTGGCCTGCATGCGCCAATACGACAGGTCAAGGCTGTCCATGAGGTCGTGGACAGGTGCACCAAGGCCACGGGGCTGTAGTAGTGTTGCATAGTCGGGTTCGATGAGAGGCGCAAACTGCGCAGCGGTCTGAGTGACTTCATTTGTGATAACAAGGGCCTGTACGGCCATGGGAACGATGACGGTAAATCGCTCTTGGGCGCTTGGGGCGCGAGGTTTGGAAGCCATCGCTGCTGACTCGAAGGATTGAGCTTTCAAGTTCTCAACCTGCTTGGAGTCCGATGAGGGTAACTGAATAATCTCTTGCTCCTCCGGTTACTTGGATACGAGATGCTATTTGGTTACGCTGCGGGAGCTGAAGGTTGGCACGCAGTAGAGCGCCATGGAGACAGTGGCCGTACACTGTGTACTTGGTGAAACTAGTAGAAACATGCAGCCGATAGTTCGGCGCAGACGCATCGTCGAGCATGTTCATTGCTGACTACAGCAAAAGGGGAGTCGAGACTCCGCTAGTGCGTTGTGCAATTGGCCTATACTGGTTCTGACAACGCGTCTAGTGCTTCCAGAGGAGGCGGGAGACGGGCCGGGCGAGACTATTTGTTCGACCTGCCTCAAAGACACGTGTATGCGCCAACCACTGTTGTCCCACTATGCCATATCTCCTTGACTGTTGACTGTTTTACTACTGGTAGGGTCGGTATGATGCCTCGGCTAAAAAGAAACTACCCTGTAACAGCTTAGTGTCTGTCAACCTAGACAAGTCCTTAATGTGCGTGCTCCACCAGCAGTAGAACAGTCAACGAGGTTAGCAAAAGTGCCAATGGTTCAAGGGCTAAGGATTCGTAAGCTGCACTCTCAAGCCTCCACGATTCCCATGTGCACATTAGCCTTGTAGTCGGTAAGCCATTTCATCCGGTTGGCATGGCGTAGCAAATTCATCTCTCACTCGCCCTTTTTCCGTTGTGTCATATCCCACATCTCGGCCTGCTCTGCCTTTATCCTCTATACCAGGCACCATTCCGATCAAGCGTATTGCTGCGAGGAATTGGCAACAATGCAGTCTCATTCTCGCAACCATTTCCACCCCGCGCTCAGCAACCGCGTGCCTGATCGGGCCCTTACCAGTTCCATCGCGGCAGACCAGCAGTTGTCTCCCGATCAGGTTCGGCTCTGGTCCTTCCAGGAGCCTCCCCTCGCTCCTGGCGATTATTCTCTTTCTGTATCACAGCAGATTCAGTTGCCTGCACCTGGCGACAACGAAGATAAAAGACCACCGCTCAAAAGCTTGTCTATTCCTAATACGCAGCTTCATGTTTCTGGTCCAAAATTCAAGTTCAGCGATCTGGCCGACCTGCACAGCGTCTACCCAGCGGCTGGTCACAGCGCTTTTGCGCGCACGTTGGCTCATGCTGTCTTCAACCACCCTACCACGCCATGGGAGCAGCACGCTAAAGATGGCAACCAATTTGGCTTTAATAAGCTACCATGGGTGGGTGTTCTTTCATTTACTGAAGAGGAGCTGGTCTCAGACCCAGCAGTGTATCGAGGTCTTGGCTTCAAGGATGATGAGGTGTCGGCCGAATATGGCTCTGTGTCGCTAAAGGCGGTGAGACTGGCCGAGCTACAGAGCGTCGTCAAATCGGCTCCGACTGCGCCTGGTGCAGGGACAAACTTCAAACCAAACGACGATGTGTCCATGGTACTTCTAAAGCCGAAACTATTCAAGGAAATCTTCACATCATATGATGCCAACAACAACCGTGTTTGGAGTGGCAATGCAGATCTGTCTAGGTTCGCAATGATGGCTCACGTTGAAGAATCTCATGGCGGTTTCACGGCAAGATCTCATGTCGATGATGTTCCGACTGAACAGCCACAGCATTCTATTGTTGTGAGTCCACGGACAGGGAGGCCGGGCATAGTATCGCCAACACGAGTTATTTCTCACATCTTTTCGCTTGAGGACGTTGAGAAGATAGTCTTGACAAATAATGATAGCACCACTCAGTACGTTGGTTTAGTGTCTCTTCATTCTTGGGACTGGATGAGCGTCCCAGAGGGCGCTGTCGACTTTCAACACGTTATGGCCAATCTCGGCAAAACCGTCCAACCGCTTCGAATCAAATATGAAAAGGAGGAACAGGAGCAATCCCTTGCAAACCAGCCCGCCCAAGAGGCGGATCGATCGCCATCGCAAGAAGCAATCGGTTGGCTCAAGGCAAAGTTCGACGCTGGCTACGTCTTCAAGCCACAAACGGCCATATCTGGAGTGAAAACTGAGTCCCTTATTCGGGGGCCACTAATTCCAGTCAAGCCAGAACGTAAAACGACAATGTCATCTTCTCTCTCCGGTGAGGGTCTCGCCTTGGCCGATGACGAAACAGGCATTTCAAATGTCTCACACCAGTCCGCTTGGACACTCGGCCGTTCCATGGTCATGGCTGACCGTACACTCACTGCCGCTTTGCTGCGGTTGAGAGGGTGCATCCACGCCGAGGCTGTACGCCGAGCCAAGGGGGAGGCCCTCACGGGAAAAGGCTACGGAATTTTGAGCAGCCATGACACGTATCTTTCACACCTGGAAGATGCAATGGAGCAACTGAAACATGCACAAAGCGTGACGGGCCTGAATAGCAGAGATAATGCTACAGCACGTTGGGCACGCACCGAAGATGAGCGCGCCGATCTTCCTGTCATGCGACTGTCTATTGATACATCATTTACTTTGACAGAGTATATCGATCATGTCGATGCGGTCACATTGGACATGTTTGGCTTCAAGGCTCAAGATTCGCCCGACCAGCCTCCGGCAGCAAGTACAATTGACTCTGACGCAGCTGCCATTCGTGCGTGGGTCGTTGATCGGTTCATGCTTGCCGGAGTTCCACTACACTATCTGGTCCTTCATCCAAACATGCTGCCGCAAGAGTCGATCCGAACCTTTTGTGTTGATCAGGACTGGATAAATCGACTTGTGGATGGCGGGTTAAGTCTTGCCAATCACTTTGCTCGCGACGACGATGCAATTCGTCGTGCCATCAAAACCTGCATCCAAAAGTATCTAGAGACACCCATTGGAAACAACCCCCAGTCAACAACACCACAGCTGCCGCGTTGGGGGTTCTTCTTACGGAGTATGGCTGTCAGTGCCTTTCCAGACCTAAAGGTTGAGGCGCCGCTCCCCTCCGATGCCCCTGCGAACGCTCGTGAAGTCGTGTTCATGCAAGTCCTAGCCGATGACATTCTCATTTGCCTATTCGATCGACTTCCTGGAGAAAAAGAGCTTGAGCGCATCCGTATTTCTCAACCTCACCACCAACAAGGATTTGCGCTTGGCACGCGCCTACTTGCAGCTGAACTTGATGGAATGCACCGTGGCGTGCCTATTCATCCCACACAAGATAACATTACGGTTGCAGAACTTCACTCAGACTCCACGTCTCTCATTCAGGTGTACGATTTTGACACACGGATGTTGCGGCCGGACATGTACATGGGCAAGTACTTCAAGGCCATGGAGGGCAAGGCCGACGTCTTCCAGTGGCCAGTTGAGGACAGAGTTAACCCACAGGCTTCTCTTCTGGCCACCCAGCTCAAAACTGCCAATCTACGGCTTACTTTGAGCATGGGCGAGAAGGATTCGTTCACGGAAGATCCGCCCAAAGAGGGTACCTCTCCGGGTCGATGGAAAGGTGCAGCCGCTGAGCTATCCATTTCACCGCGACCGGACCTTAATAAGGGAAAGGCAATCAAAGATATACCGGATCCGACACTTGCTACACGGGCACCACCAGCCAAGGTGGCTCTCCCAAATGGTCCTCGACGTCGCGTATCCACGTCTGGCTCAACCAGCGCCAGTTTTCCAGATGTATCCTCGGAGCAACATGACATCGACGAGCTCAATAATACATCTAATATAGCTCGTGTGCCCCACCTTTCTCTTGAAAAGCTGGTGTTCAAAAAGTTGAGATGTAAGCCTTTGCCAGCCGAGGCGACCTGTTTTCTATGCTATGAGCCAGGAAGCAGTACCAACACAATCTATGCCACGGAGATGCCGACTGACCTCGTCTTCAAATTGAGTGGAAATGAATACCCTGGTCCTCTAAATCAGTTGGAAATCCGCATTCCCGTTGCAGTTACGTCTGGTAATTCCCCTCCCCGGATTATCGGCCGCCCCCACGGTCTCCTCATGATTCCTGGGACTTCTACTAAGCCGCTGTTGCCTGTCCTTGAGCCTCTCGACTCCAGACACCGGTGGTCATATAAGTGCAGGCTGGCCCAGGGGCATTTGTACGCTCTCACGTCAGAGGACTCGCTCACTTTCGGCTCCAATGTGTCTGCTCAAGATTTGTGGTGCGTCATGCTGGTTATTACAATTACGCCGCGGCCCATCAGCCCTCTACCTACCAAGATGAGGATGTACAACGCGTCGTTTATCCTACGAGGCGTCACATTTGTTCGTCCCGAACAAGATACTTCCGCCGAACCACGGGATGTCCCATCAAGAACTACGCATTTTGATGCCTTGCATTGGGATTCATCTCGCACAGATGACGAGGTTATGAGTGTGCGATCGACGAAAATCACAGTGCGCCCAGCTACCACTGTCTCTATACTGGCAGACGAGACCGAATATGACCTCGACACTAGGAAACTCAGCATTACCTACGAGCTATCCCATCTTCCTCCTGTCACATCGAACATCAGGCTTACTGGTATGGTGGGCATGTATAATGGTGACGAATCTGCCGTACGCGTCGTGAAGTCGGTTCCTCTTCCAACTGATCCATTGGAAAATTCTGCTCAAGGAAGGTACCGTTTCCAAAGCACCTACGATATGGAACTAGGCGAAGTACCACTTGAAATACGCCTGGCCGCTGTGTCAAACAACAGCGAAGCCATTGGCCCAGACTCGGCGCCGTTTGTATTCCCGCGCTTGCCGTCGAGAGTAGAGCGACAAAGTCACCGCTTTTGTTGGAAAGATGGCTACTTCAACATTTATTGGACTCGGCCAAAGGCAATGCAAATGCCCTACACACGAACGTACGACTTTTCGGACTCAGTTCACCCACCACACTCTGTCGAAGAGAATGCCGACGCTGGCGTTCTCACAATCGAAAAGAATGTTCTAGTCAGCCGCATGAGTAAAGAGAACATTGTCAGCTTTGATCTGGTCATAAAAGTTGGTAAGGCTTCACCAATAAAGGGCACTATATCTACCTCCCGGCAAAAGATCTCCCTATGGCCGAACCCGAAAGGGTTGCCTTTATCGATACAGCCTAGTAAAATCGCGGCACCACCACTGGATACAAGTGGAGTCGGCGTCATGCGCCTTTGGAAAGGGCAAGATTGGATTGAGACTGAGGCTTTGTACTGGAGCAGCCAGAATACCCTTGGGGGAATCCGGTACGCTTACAACGCGGGATGGAATCCATACACGCGTGAAGGGGTTTTCTCAATCACTGGCGTCGCTGGTGCCGGCTCACTTGCCCCTTTTCAAATAAAAATGACCAATCGATTCAAACTCGTGTGGATCGGCGTAGATGGTAGCGTCAACATGTCGTCTCGCGAGGGCGACTTTCCTGAAATGTGGACAACGACTACCATTGCGCCAGGTGGTAGCGCTTCAGTGCTCGGCGGCGGCACGTTGGCCGTCTGTGGCGACTCAGCCGTCGACACAGTGGAAGACGAAGACCATGTTCCTCGCGATATGTATAATCCCGCCTTCTGGTGGGTAGGTCCCAGAGGAGAAATATGTGGACGTCGCTATGTTCCAGGCCCGGCTCCTGGCTCAGAGGAATGGGTTGACATTGGTCCCGGAGCATCGTTGCCAGCGGGAAGCATCGATGTTTCTCCGTCTCTCACTCGGCCAGCACAAATGGCAACTGTCTGGGCGTACGATTCCGAGAACTCCGACGACGCTTACTTGATTTGGGTGAACTTGGAGGGAGATTTGATGGTGACACGCGCTGCACCTACCTCAGGAGTGCATCGGGAGCGCGTCAGCAAGACGGGCATGGCCTATCACAACATCAACGCAGCTCCAGGCACGGCACTGGCTGCGCATATTGACTCTTACCCCGAAGCCAACGCCGATGGGCGTACTCTCCACGTACACTGGATCGGCGTCGATGGGTCCGTGTTCATCGGGCAATCACCAACGCTGTGGAAGGCTGCCGACGGTCCTCAGGAGTGGCGCCACATTTTAACGATCGCCTCACCGGGCGCTGCGAGCCCACTCACGCCATTGTGTGTTGTTGGCGGTACATATGACTACTTCCGAGGGCTCGTCTGGACCAATGCCTCGGGGCAACCTCAGCTTGCTACAAGTCAGGCTCCATGTAGGGAGCCACTACTAACTGAGTGGGTATGGACTGAGCTATATATGGATAAAGTACCTGGGTTGAATCCACGTATTTGTATGCAGAATTCAAGAAATGGCGAGGCCGTAAACACTGTTTTCATTTGGTGGGGAACTGGAGAGTGGACTTCATTTGAACTTTCAAGCTGGGAGGATTACCAAAAACAATTGGTATAACATCGTGCAGGGGATTGCTAAAATTCAGGGTCATCATTAACGAGCCGTCTTCGGGGGGAAGTTTCGCCCTATTCAAGACTAGTAGCTCAACTTGAATAAAGTATTTTTATCCGGAAGGGAGGATTATAAGAGAAGTATAATACTATCTACATTTACTATTAGAGATAATATCTATTATAATTAATTAATAATTAGTATGTAACAGGGCTAGGGGTATCATAGCCTGTTGCAATAGACCAGTGACCGCTGGGGCAAAAGATCAAGCAATAATCGCAATAACCGCAATCATGCCGTGCCATACACCTATTATATAGCACAGCTGCCTCTCGTGAGCACACCGCATTACATATTATAAGTTTTCTAATAGTATATTATATTAATATAATTAATTATATAATATTATATATTATAATTCTCTATGTTATTTTATTTATTTATTTTATTTATCGTTAACTATACTTATTGCTATTACTGTAATAAAATTACTATTATATTTATATATAATCTATTGATAGACATAAATCACCCCTCGAAATAAGGATCGTAGTATATTATATAGCTTTATCTAATTACCCAAGGATAACACGTAAGCTATGTGAGTTACCGGGGATATTTAAGGCGTTGCGGAACTCTTCCTTTGACACGGCATTTTCTCGGACTTTAAATTGTCTATAATACTGGTCTCGCCCATTATTTGATGAGTTATCTCATGAATATATGACCACATTCATCCTACATTCGGATTGTAAATCGCTTACTTGGTCAATGTGTCGTTGTTATTCTATTGCCCGGATTCGCTTGTATGCGACTTTGAAGTTAATCACTACACGATCTTCCACAGACTCCCTGTTGTATTGGCTAATAAATGAGGTACAATTTGAAATCCTTAACAGTTCTATTTAATTTTGCTTGTCCCCCTGCCTTACCATTCGTGAGCACACTGATGCACAAGAAAAAGCCCACAAAAGCCCCAACGGCATTAAAGAACATGACTACAACAAAATGAAACTCAGCGCACCCAAAACACCTATAAAGCATGTCGCCACTCGCACAGGCAATCCCTCTGTGCCACTCTCATCATCAGAGGGGCAACTGACTGGTGGGGCCGTGCCTTGGCGGCATGCCCTGGATGTCATTGAGGAAGATATACTTGAAGCAGCCGCAGAATCTATCTGGGCTCCACAAGGGTTGGGGGTAGGAGTGGCGGACGAGATAACTGCACAAGTGCCACCATGCCAAGCCTCGTTAGAGACCTCTAGGGTGTCTGTGATATTGACAGCAAAACCTGTGGAATCCGAGCATTTACTATTTTTGGTGATGGCAACAAGATCAACCTCCTGGGAGGAGTTTTTGACGCTGAAGGTAACATGGCCAAAGGTTGCATTGCGAGTAAATTCTGGTTGGCCCAAAACTGTTCTAGACGTAGAGCAGTTACCCCAAAGCACTGTCCAGAGAACACGCCAAGTACCCTCAGTATTGAAATAGGGCCAGAGACCACGGTATTCATAGTAAGGGTCGCTGCCGTTAAAGTTGGCCCATTGCATATCCCACGAATCATCGAAGGTGGATTCGTGACGATCGCTATAATTCCACACCTGAATTTGAAGTAAAGGATTGATAGACTGTGCAAGGTGGGAGTTTTGGAAAGCAAAGATAAAGGGAAAGAGTACCAATGGGGAATAGGTATCATTCTGGGGGAAAATCAAATCCACTTCTAAAATGCCAGAGTTTGCGGCCCCGACCGTCTTGATGTAGACCAGGAGGCACCACCAGGCAAGGGAACTCGGCTGAGCTGAGAAGAGGTACATGGTGCCGCGGATTGTAGAGGGAAGGTAGAAAATGGAAGTGGGGACTAGGAGTGAAAGTAGAAGAGCAAGTAATGGCCTCGACTGAATTCTTGTAGTGAATGGCTCATCCGAACAACCAACAATAAATTTCGTAGTGTTGGTCGCGTCTAAGCGCCAACTTCTGACACAGCAAAGTCCCCTCTCCACTTTTGTTCGTTTGGAAGCCGAGCGGCCGGCTTGGCAATATACTCATTCGATCGTGTTGGTTGTTGGACGACCCCTGCTGTTACAGGATCTCGTTTGGCTCCGCAGTGGAAAGCCCCGTGATGTTTCCGAGGGTTTACTATGGGAGTAGACCCCACTTCACTAGGATCTGCAGCATGCTACGTAGTAGTTTGTGTGTGCAACGACCAACACCTGTCTCATGTGCGTGAATAGGGTACGTCAGGTCCTACGAGCTGATTTAATTGGAATCCTCCTCCGAAATTCGAGGCTGACTGAGCTTGGCGCCAAGGTTCGCGGCATTCGGTATGCGGAGAGTCTGACGGCGAAGTCAAGGTGCATGGACAAGAACCGTCCAAGTCAGAGACCAAATTCAGGGCGAAGTCTGCGCATACTCACCCACTCACCTCTCATATCTTGATTTTATTGGCCTGCGCCGCAATGCGCCTCAAACTGCCCACTTCAAGGTAGGCCTGGTCCTGATATGAGCTATGCAAGTCGAGCGGCTAAACACTTTGATCCTGCTTGCCAAGTTGGCCGTGTGCTTCCTTTATGTAAACATACTATCCAAAGTGGCCAAATTTTCATCGAGTGATCGTACGAAGCCAAGCCATTGTTATTGATCTAAAGCAATTCTTTTTCTAACCTAACGGCATTCTTCTCAGCTGTAGCTGACCGTCAACGCTCTCCCATCAAGCATACACAACCATCCGAACTGTATAAAGCGACATGTTCTTTATGAAAATACGGTTGGCCATTGAACTTAAGCTGGGGTGAGTTCCAGGGGTTCAGGGAGCAGTCAGTGACTAGCCCCCACCCGGTCCGGTTCACATCCTCGAGAAGTGCAGCAAATCTCTCAAGTTCTTGGTTCGAATAGTGAGTTTTGTTGGTCCTTTTAGACCTACTCATTCTCAAACACGAAGGATGGCCAACACAAAGACTCAGCCGGCAGCCCTTCAAGGCGGTGGTTGCCGACGAAGCCGGGTTGACTCCCATCACTGCTCATTCTCAATTTTGTTGGATGGGGGGAACTAGGATTCAATCGCTAGCCATCCGCAGCAAGCATCACCAACAAGACCCATTTGGGTTAATCCTGATCCCGTACCTGAGATGGCTCGGCATCGCGCCTTGATCGCCAAGACGAGGAGGCAGGAGTACAAAAGCCACTGGACAGTTCCGCTCTATCTCTTAAAATCACCAAGACAGGCAATCATTCCTTTGCCTTTGTCTTTCAACTCTTTCACTCATTAAGATTTACGCCAGTGGGTGTTGTCTAAATATGTTTATTCCCCGCTCGTTCGTGGCCACAGTTGGGGCTATTTCCTTCTTGATGTCTGTCGATGTGACTTTCGCAAGCCCACAACTCAGAAAAGCTGCCAGCCCATACTACCGCAATGCTGACGTCTGTCCGGCACGATGCAGCACGTCCGGACCTAATTCGGGAAACTGGTCGGTGTATCCGAGCTTTAAGCAGATCAGGGCTTGCCACCAAACCATGTTTTACGACTTTTCCCTTTACGACCAAGTTGACGATCTCTCTGCCAGCCACCGCATTCATGCTTGCTCGTCTTTTGGTCCTGACTTTGCCAATATTCCAAGCTCAGAAGTGCAGTTGGCTACCGCTGACTACTCCGTTGATGTCGACTTTGAAATCGGATGGTGGGACGAAGGCTTTGGTCTGGCCGCGTCAAGCATCCGCTCCCTGATCAAACAAACCCGTCTCTACCTCGCCAATGGTCATGGAGTAACAGACAGACCAGTCATCATGTTTGGCCAATTCAATAGGGCCATGATAGGTCTCTACATCGGTAAAGGACTTCGAAATGAAGCTGTCAGCTCAGTGGCTTTGAAAGCGTTGGAGTTCAACCTGTCCAACCTAAATGTGTCATCACCAAGCTTGGCGATGCAGCTTTGCGGAACAGGCTACGACAGTACCCATACGTTTGGAATGATGATGACAAGCAACGCTACGTTCAGCTCTATTCAGGACGCGATAAAGACTTGGTCTAGTGCAAAGTGTCTCTCGTTTTCGGACTCCACCAACATTACCGGTCAGGCCAAGTTCACAACACCGCTTGTGATTAACCCAGCAAGTGGCATCAACTTGACTGAGACTAGTAGCCAAAAAAAAAGAGCGAGGGTTGAAACTTAACGCTCGCGGAGAGTGTAATACCATCCAGGTCAACTCCGGCGACAGTTGTGCGAAGCTTGCTGAGAGGTGTGGCATCTCCGGCAACAGCTTCGACAAGTACAACAGTGCAAAGAACTTCTGTGCCACGTTGATACCTAAGCAGCACGTCTGTTGCTCCAAAGGAGACCTCCCCGACTTCAAGCCCAAACCCAGCTCGGGTGGCTCATGCTTTACGTATCAGGTCAAGACCGATGACAACTGTGGCGCTATCGCCGCTGCCAACAGCCTCAAGGTCGACGATCTGGATGGGTTTAACAAGAAGACTTGGGGCTGGAACGGGTGCAAGCGTCTACTCGTGGACACGATTATGTGTTTGAGCAAGGGTACCCCCCCTTTCCCAGCCCCAATGGCCAACGCACTCTGTGGACCGCAGGTGCCGGGCACCAAGAAACCGAAAGGCGACGTTGATATTGCAAAGCTCAATCCCTGTCCATTGAATGCATGCTGCGACGTATGGGGTCAATGCGGTATTACCGATGAATTCTGTACCGATAGTGGCACTGGCGCACCGGGAACTGCTAAGAAGGGCACAAACGGTTGTATTTCCAACTGTGGAACCGATATCGTTAAGGGTGATGGTGATGGTTCGTTGAAGATTGCCTACTTTGAAGGTTACGGGCTGAATCGCGAGTGTCTCTTCCAAGACGCCTCACAAATCGACCACCCAGAGTTTACTCATTTGCACTTTGCTTTTGGTACTCTTACCTCTGACTACAAAGTGAAGACGGGAGATGCGCTATCTTCATACGAATTTGGAAATTTCAAGCTCATCAAGGGCCCAAAGAAGATCTTGTCGTTTGGTGGCTGGGACTTCTCGACATTGCCCGCAACTTATAAGATTTTTCGTGAGGGTGTCACCTCAGCTAACCGACGCAAGATGGCCTCTAACATTGCCGACTTTATCAGGGAGAATGACCTTGATGGTGTTGATATCGACTGGGAGTATCCCGGCGCGCCCGACATTCCGGGCATTCCGGCGGCTAGTAAGGACGATGGGAAGAACTACCTTGCCTTTCTTACGATTCTTAAAGAGCTGTTGCCCGGTAAGTCTGTTTCTATTGCTGCTCCATCTTCCTACTGGTATCTGAAGCAGTATCCTATCAAGGATATTGCTAAGATCGTAGACTATATCGTCTATATGACCTACGACCTTCACGGCCAGTGGGATACCGAGAACGCGAACTCACAGGAAGGATGTGAGAATGGCAATTGTCTGCGTAGCCAAGTCAACTTGACGGAGACGCAAACCTCCCTGGCTATGATCACCAAGGCAGGTGTACCTTCTGGTAAGGTTATTGTCGGTGTGACTAGCTACGGGCGGTCTTTCAATATGGCCGAGGCAGGCTGCTATGGACCCGACTGCCTCTATACTGGTTCGCGCTCCGACTCGGAGGCAAAGAAGGGCCCTTGTACCAACACCGCTGGATATATCTCTAATGCTGAGATCTCTGATATTCTGAAGGATGATAACCGTGTCACGAAACATTTCTTCGACAAAGCCAGCCACAGCGATATTCTCGTCTATGACAACACCCAATGGGTCGGTTACATGAGCACAAGTACTAAGAAGTCACGCCAGTCTACATACGCAAAATGGGGGCTGGGAGGCACTACCGACTGGGCCAGCGATCTGGCAACCTACAATGACGTTCCCGCTCCTTCAAAGGACTGGTCAAGCTTCAAGCTGAGTATCAAGACTGGGAATGACCCGCTGTCTGACGATACACGGAAGGGTAACTGGACCGAGTACGACTGCACCGCTGAGGCTGTTGTGCATCCCTGGGATCACTCGGCATCTGATCGATGGGATATGTTGCATGCCGAAGAGGCATGGAAAGATGCGATACGAATCTATAAAGATACAGACAATGCTCGAGGTTTGTCATTCGTCGAATCAATCGCCAACACATTCAAGACCGGGTCCCTGGCTGCTTGTGGAGAGGTTTTACAGACAGACAACTGCAATGCGGCTGTAGATTGCGAGAAGGGCTTCGATTCTTCATATTCCGGTCCTGGAGCTTGGTTGATTTGGAACTCTTTCATCCTCATTCATGAGATGTACATGAGCTACCACACGGCTCTGTTCAATGCTGCGTCATCCTCTATTGGCTTAGCACTAGACGACTTCGAAAACAAATTTGCACCAGTCCCTGCTGAGCCTGACAACACATGGGTATTACTCCTAATTGATCTCATTACTGTTGGAGCCGCCACAGCTGCTGGGCCTTTTTTCAACACATTGCTCAAGAAAATGCCCTATTTCGTTGATAAACAAGGCAGTTCGCTTGAAAACATGAAAGATATCACGATGACTCTTATTGGTCAAAGTACAACGCTTGCGAAGGACATGATGTCAACCCCCAAGTAAGTTAACCCCGTGATCGTCTTTTACGCGGTCCTATCCTACAATAAACAGCGGCTTGTTGTTAAGTATTGCGAGAAATCTCTGACAGTGGCGACATTATGATCAGGAATCAATGGACTGAAGGAAAACAAGATGAATTCTCCAACTACATGGGTCAAACCATCGGTGCATGGGGCAACATTACTTCTGTCGCGCTCAAGAAACTGTTCAATGGTGACGACAAGTCAATTGAGGTTCTACATGATCTAATATCCGGTGGAAAGCTGATTGAAGGCAAAAACGATGGTGGTGGGTCTGTTTCAATATCTCCTGAGACCCCCAAACCTATTGGAGATGCCATGGAAGCAAATATTGCCAAGTCCTTCTTTGGGTATTCTATCCCTGCCATCTGGGCTGTTTCCAAGACCTATGGCTTCATTATCGATTCCGGCTACTCGTGTAGTGAAACCAACCAGCTTGGTGATTATCTTGACGAAGATACAATGAAAGCTACGGGTTCGTGCTACGATGGGAAGTTGTACTACCTCGTTGAGCCGAAGGGTGACTCTAGCAAATGCCACTGTGTGTACACTGGGAACCACTGCGATCGAACTTGTGTGAACAGCAAGTTCTCCGCTCCTCCGGGACTGGATTCCCTGGATGGAACTTCGTTTGGAGGCATCACGACGGATGACTTAATCAAAGGGTGAGTATTCAAGACATTTCCGCACATGGCGGATAAATCCGAGCCCCAGGATTTTGCTTTGGAAAATCCGACACTAACACGAGGCATTGCCTTACACAGATCCGTCCGCACTTACATTAAAAACGGCAAGAAAAATGGCGGTGGCTTCAGTGACCCCACCAACGGTGGGACTTTGAAAGAACTTGCCAACGCCGACGTTACGACCCCGGGATACATGCGCATTCCTGTTTGCAGCCCCGAACGTGCCTACCAGTCGTGGGATACCGCCAAGGCTGGCTCAAGCGCCAATTACCCCTGCGATATTCCCCCCGGTAAGGACGAGTGTGGTGACTCGACTTTCGAGAACGAGTCGAGCGATGCCTCACCATCGGTGGATGACTGTAAACATATCATCCAGAACATCCAGGGGGACGGTGGTACTTCATGGTCCATCCAAGTGGTCGGAAAGCATCAGCGTAAAATTGCCCACTACGGCACCTGCGCATTCGGTGTCCAGGCCACCAAGGTTAACGGAAATGTCAACTTTAAGATCGGCGGGCAGGATGTCATTGATATCATCAACAACTCTATCGATCAATTTGGAGGATCTGGCGTGATTGGAGCCAAGGGCGACATGAAGTGCAACGGCAACGTTAAGAAGCAGAACGCTGAGTGGGGCATTTACCATACGTGAGGCGTTGGTCCTTTGTACAATAATTTTCCCTACCTGGAGTAGGAGGTGTCTGACCAGATGGGTACAATGGACTTGAAAATAAAAGGCCTCACAGCTGGCCAGCGCGTTGATGTATCAGGGGCTGTGGATTTTGAGGTCGAGATGCTATCTACGATGCTGCTTTGGGGGGGAGTGAAAGCAATCGGATTTCCAGCCGAGTCTTCGAATATACACGTATTTGCTACCCACCTCCAGACCGGAAAGGTTCGCAGGCTCACCAGCCACCCCGAGTACTGTGATCTTTGCTACTGGTGGGTGTGTTTAGGTTTGCACGGGGAGCCTTCGTGCCCATCTCACTGTCTTAAGGGAACTGTAGTAGTGGGATGTAAGGCGGGATTTAAAGAGCAAGGGGCCACAGCTATTGTATTTCAATCATGTGGTGGAATACTATCATAGATAAGTTTGATTAAAAATTCAACCCAGATTGAAGCCTTTGAATATTGACATGACGACAGAATGCGCCGCAAATTACGTGGTCCAATACTCAATTGCTGAATAGAATACTGACCTCTGAACTTTGGATAGGGCATGGTGGGGAAAGGATGTGTTCGCCCAACGAATTGAGCAAATCAGAAATGAAGAAGGTGAGCTATCGAACGCTCACAGCCCTTCACCCGAAACGGGTTGATGTATATGTCTAGCCCTCGTGTGTTTTCCATTGCTGTGCGTACCAATTTTCATGTTCGCTGTCCACATACGGAACACATGAACTTGAACCACAAACGAGTGCCCACAGCAGTCAAACAAAAAAAAAGAAATGACGATGGAAGGGCTACTACACCCAATTGGATAATCGCTACCCCATGTCTAGCTATACGCTCATGAGGTTCAATACGCGGACATGGGGAAGCCCTAACCAAATCTAGAATCGCTTACGAGTCAGCTTACCGCTAAGCACTTCGCGTAACGGACGATAACATGGGAGGGAGTGGTACATAACTCCGCGGAGGAGCCCAACTGTGGAGAAGAATGACTGGAATCAATTCATACCATTTGTTTTCTCCGTGGAACTCGCTGCAACTTGTGATGGCTCCCCCTCGTCTTACACGCTCATTCACAGCTCGCCGAGCCTGCGATAACTGCAAGAGGAGAAAGGTCAAATGCGACTCGGTGGATCCCTGCGCCAACTGCCGCATTTCCCATCTCGACTGCCAGTACACGGAATGTCGTAGCGGAAATCGTGGCCCTCTAAAGATTATTCAGGCATCTGATAACGCCACAAACTTGATTTTGGGCACAGCGCCCTCACCGGAAAGCCACGGGCCCCAAACCCATATTCCCCCGGAGAAGGGCCGGCCAGTGTTGTTTAGAAGCGACAACGAGACCGAGCAACAGGTGCTTAGCTCGCCACAGCTTGTGCAAGAATTTGCTCCCGCGGCTTTGAGCATCGCCCTGGGAGCTTTACGGCCAACAGACTCAACAGCTTCAGCGCAAGCCATTCGGGACGCCTTACTATTATCGATCAAGGATGCCTTACCCTCCATGGCTGTCATGGATATAGTCAATGATTGCATTGATCTATTCATGCAATACATGTTCCCCTCCACTCCAATAGTGCACGAAACTACACTCAGAGCCGAGGCCTCCATTTACTTCTCTGAAATATCCTCCGCAGTGCTTTTTGGAGGGGTTGATGAACATGAGAGAGTAGCCCGCATAAGACCGTTTGCTGTTGTCACTGCGTTGTGTGCCGCCGTGGCCTCCGTCATGCCTCAGTCCCTCTTTTCTCATGGACATGCTGTGGCTAGTCTCTTCTTCCGCGCGTCGCAGCAAATACTTAGGTCTTATGAGGAATACGATCTTGAATACCCTGACTCGTCGTCTTTGATGATCAGGAACCTGCATTGTACTGCGTCACAACACATCACCGGCAAGAGTGGCGTAGCATCTCATCTTCTTGGACAGGCAATGCTCATAGCACAGTCTCTCCATCTCTACACCGAGCAGTCCATTGCCAGTCACAATGCTGTCGAAGGCCAGTTACTTCGCCTCAACTTCTGGCACCTGTACCTATCCGACAAAGCGGGTGTTTGCCACGGGACCCGTCCTTGTGTTCTCCATGAATCCTTGTTTAGGCGGAAATTTACTCTACATCACCGAGGAGAATCATTCATCCCGCTTTTGGATGCGGGTAACCCGGTCTACGCAAATTGCTTTGAAGAGCGCATTTTGGTTGGATTCAGCTTGGCGGTGCGCCTCTGGTCATCCGTCGCCAGTCTTTTGTTGCAGATGGCAACCTATGACACGATGGTGGATGACAAGGAAGCCGTGATAACACGGCTATCATCAACATACCTTAATTTTACAAGTATAATGGATGATTTCCCTGTTTGGCTGCAGATATCTAACCTCATGGGGTCTCCTGAAGGTGAGACCATGAGTTCGTTCCAGAACAGATCTTTCTGGGTGCAGAGATGCACCTTGACGATGACGTTTCATTGTTTGAGGCTGATGATTCTCCAGCAATGCGTTGTATGTGGTTTAGGAAGAATAATGGGAGTTACCGACCAACCATTATCCGCCCTGATGAAGAAAACCGAGTTGATTCAATACTTCGTTCAAGCTATGGAGGATATCCCTTTTGTGTACCACCAAGTCAAGGGAGAGCCAAGCGTCAGTTTACACCTGGCAGTAAGTCATACATATCCGCTAAAAATACCACAGGTTGAAAGAATTCGACACGTTGGGACTATACTTCTAGAAGTGATACAGAATATTGGCAACGATCCTATTAAGGCGCGCGTGAATTCATACCTCAAGCGGCTTCTGGACCTACTAGCAAAGTTGAACTCTAAGGTTTCAGAAGAACTGAGCCAATGAAGGTTACACCCTAACTTTGTTGTCAATACCGGCTTCAGCAAGTCACAACAAGTGCCATATTATTTCAATACATGTGTCGCGAGGCAGCCGTTCGCGAAAAAAGGGCTCTGTCTTTCTGTATCTTAAATGGCAACATTGCATACATATCTTTTCTTCCGAGTCCCATGTTGGATACGAGTAAAAGTATCATTCTCACGAGTTTGAGAATCACTAGATTGAGCTCAGAGGGGTAAAATACCATGTCTCGGCATTCGGGTTGACGTTATGAAAGACAGCTTCAACTCGGACCTTCTCATACCGATGCATCACATGGTATTTAGATCTCGTCAAAAAGCTCGGTTGATTCTAAGCCGAATGTAAAAGCATGATGCACAATATCAGAGCAGACTTCGCGTAGCCAACATTATTGTGGCGTTACGAATCAAGCCAGGACAGACCGGCGAGAAAGCCGGCGGTGGCGAGACACGTGGAGGAGTTCCGCGGAGACTAGCAGCCTCGGCGAAGGGGAAAGCCGGGGTACTCCATACGATGTGTTAGTGTAATTTCAAAGTGTGGAGACCCCGCAGATGCTTCATCTTACGAAGGTTGGTCTGCGCTCGGGGAATCGGGCTGATCTGTCACGAGAATCACTGGCCACCAGTAGATTAAGAAGCTGGACATTCCAGTGACCAGTCTTCCACTTCAATAGCCTTTCGCATTAACAACCTCGATTATATACTTCTGATTCATTGAACCCATCTTCATTGCCTACCGCTATCAACGCCTCGCTAGTCATCACCATGGTGACTCAATCGAACGAGATTGAAGCGCGGAAAGATGCTCCGACTTCGCAGCATTTTGATGACAACGTGCATGACCTCAAGACAGATCGCGTTGTCTTAAAGTCACAAAGTGACAGTCTCGGGGTCTGGGCTACCGTCAAGAGGTTCAAAAAGGTACACTGATGCAGTTGGATGCCACCGAACGTTCGCTAATGTATTCTAGGCCGTCCTCATTTGCAACCTCCTCTGCATTGCTGCAGCCGCCGATGGCTATCAGATAAATCTCAACGGTGAGTTTATGCGACTCTGCTCTCATCTTATTCCTCCTGCAATTCACTAACTGCGGTTACACAAGGCAATATTATTGCCAATCAGGGCTTCATTAATCATGTTGGCTTCCTCAACTAGGAGGGTGAAATACACCTCAAGGCTAATTACACCGCACTCTGGGGCGCCATGCAGTCTCTTGGCCAGCTCTTGGGTATGGTAGTGATGAATCCTATTTCGGATTTGATAGGCCGCAAGATGACCATGTACGCTCTTTGGGTTGTACTAGCAGCTGTAAGTGAGGTCCACCTATATCGCAATGTATACTCTAACGTGTTCCCTGTCCCTAGTCTCTTATTTTGGAAACAATTTCTCGAGATTGGAGAGACTGGGCTGGTGCCAAAGTCCTGGCAGGTGTCGGCATTGGAGCTATACAGGCCACGCTTCCCATCTACGTTACTGAGTGGTCTCCCGTCAACATCCGAGGAGCCATGATTGTGGCTTATGGGTTTTGGAATGTCATTGGAAAGTTTTTGGCCAATCTCGTCCTGATGCTGGTTCAAGAAACCAACCCAGAAAACTACAAAGTTCCGATTCTAACCCAATGGGGATTCTTGGCCATCATGCTGCCCATTTTCTTGTGGCTCCCCGAAACGCCTGGTAGGGTTCGATTTATTTCTTAATCTGATTATAGCACTGACTTTGGACAATAGCGTACTATGCCGAAAGAGACATGGATGAAGAAGGTAAAAAGACCCTCCAACGCGTTAATGGTGGTGTCGAAGGCTATGATATCGAAATTGAATACTCCATCATCAAGAATACCATCCTTGAAGAAAAGCAGCTTCGCAGAGAGCTTGGTGAGGATGTTTCTTCTTTTATGGCCGTAATGAAGTCATACAACGAATGCTTTCAGCGCGCAAATCTTCGCCGTACCATTGGAGCTGCTCTGCCTGGTTGTGCGCAGCAACTTGCAGGTCTTTCGTTTCTCAACACATATGCCAGCCTTTTCTTCAAGCAGAGTGGATTTGATAACGCATTTCTCATTACCACCGTCATGTGTAGGTTTGGCCTTCAACGAACAGGATCTGGCCACTGATAAAGTCCTAGGCTCGATCGATTCAACTTTTTACCGCCCTATGCTTGATGTTTCTGACTGACAAGTTCGGACGCCGCAATATGGTCTTCATTTCTGTCATTATCTGTACTGTGACTCTCCTTATTGTCGGCAGTCTTGATTTTGCCGACAAAACAAAAGCCATTCAGAACTTTCTTATTTTCTTGGCTTGTGTGTGGGCCTTTGCAAACAGCATTAGTGAGTTGACCCAAGCCACAGTTAAGACACCCCTTACTGAAAATATGTCCGCAGTTGGTAGTCTTGGGTATGCTTTTGTTGGAGAAGTCGCTTCCCAGAGACTTCGCGCGCGGACTGCTGGCGTCGCTTCCGGATTGTCGGTTCTTTTCGGGTTGACGTTCAATACGTCACTTCCCATCATTCGTAAGCTCTCCGATATCACACACTGTTGTATTCAAACTGACCAGTGCTACAGTTGATGTAGATGGAATTAACCGGGGCTATAAGACGGCCTGGTTGTTCTTTGGCTCGGGCGTTGTCGTTTGCATTCTCCTCTTTTTCTTTCTCCCAGAATGTTCCCGTCGCAATGCCGCCGAAATTGACGAGATGTACGAAAAGAGCATTCCTGCTTGGAGAATGCATAAGTTCGTTACTGAAGTTCAAACGATGCATCAAATCCGAGAATGAGGGCTAGTATAGGGAAGATGTCTTGAGGCAGTATACAACTTTCTGTTGCACCACGATGAGTTCCGGATCTCTTTGGAGAAGAAGACTCTATCATCGCTAGCACTAGGAAATATACATCTTTGGGCCATCATTTGAGTTTCTTGTGTAAATAATAGGTATCTTGGCAATTAGTACGTGACAACTTGAAACCTTTCGTTGAGCTAGTCAACTAATATGGTTTCAGATTTAATGTCGTCAATTCGATTGATCGCATTGTCACTTCTTCTACCATAGACACTCAATAAATTCGGACTAGCGCTAAGGTTTCACAGACGAACACTTGGGATGAGATGTGACATTTTGAACGGATAAAAGTGGAATAATAGAGTGAAATCTCTACTTGGCGCGTCCGAATTTATCGAGCCGTTATGATTTTGTGCCCACATGTTGTAAGCGGGAATAGCAGCTGGGATAATTGGACCCACAAGTAGTCCTAACAGGGCTCCAGCGGACTCGAGCACAGTATTTAAATGGAAATATTCCCCAGCCTTCTGCAATACAGAGTGCCCGTTATGGAGGATGAGACCGACCACTTACCTTTCCGTGAGGCCGATAAAGCGTAGCTTAACACATTTTTTAAAGCAAGAGTTCATTATGTGAGCACAGTATAATCTTTATTGTGGAAAATACAAGCCCTCTCTAATTTCGGTTTTGGCAGAGCGTCCCCAAGTAGCGAATAACTTGCAGTTGGGCTCGTAGTTAAGTTCTAAGCCTAGGGTAGGTCGAAATGTCACGCAGGCAGCATTCTTCAAAATGAACAGATAGTGAGAACTGGTAGACGTAGAGAAACTGTACAGCCACTGCAGGACTTTGTCACACCACCAAGGCCCAGTGCCACAGGGACAGCTGACGTTTAGCCTCCGCGGTCCCGCTATATCAGTGTGCAGAAGTAGCTTGGGGGGGCTATTGGCTCCGCGGAGCCTGGATCCAATCGGGTGAGGCGTCCAGGTACTCATGATCGTCAGATGCTAGCGCTGGTCTTGACAGCTTGACTGCAACATCTGATGCGGGGTAGCGTCGCATGACTTTCGAGATGCATGCGTCGTAGATTCATTGACCCGTTGGTGTTTGTCCACGCCGAGGGCAAGTTCAGTTCGGGGCAATCGTCACCGATCTTGCACCAGATTAGCCCGAGATGTCGCACTGGGCGAGAATAGCTTTAAGCCCCCCTCAGTGAGAGCAATTGCTCATCTATAACTTGCTTAATTTAAGTTGTTGTCCTTTCTTTCTTTACCTTTTCTTCCCCCAAGCGTCAAAAATTGCACAATAACGGCGACAGTATGTCTCACGAGTTTGACAGAAGCTGGATGTGGCATCCGGCTTTCGTCGAAACACGCACCGATACAGCAGGCCTCTTCGTGCACTTCAGAAGGATATTGTTTATTGAGGACCAGTCCCCGAAATCGCTACGAATCAAAATTACCGCCGACACGCGATACAAGCTATTCGTCAACAACCATCAAGCCGCCTTCGGCCCTGTCAAGGGTGATGCGAGTCTCTGGTTCTTTGACGAGGTCGACATCGCGCCACATCTGGTCCCAGGCCAAAACCACATTGCAGTACAAGTACTACGCCTTTTTCATGCCACCAATTATGCCCCATCCTTTCCCAGGCTACCATCGGGCGGCGTTTGGATCTCTATGCCAAGCGGATCCGAGGCATGGGCTAGCCAACTGGAGAGCAGCAGTCAATGGGAAACCGCCATTGATCCATTCACTCTTCTCCGGGTGGATGAGCCAGAAGATCACTTTCTTCACATATATGAGAGGATTTCACGACTAGGTTGTGAACCATTGCATTGGATGCCAGCAAAACTTCTGGAGTACAAGAATTCCACTGGGAACTCCCCTCCATGGCATCTATCCCCTCGGTTGTTGCCTCTGTCTCGCGTTCAGAAGACCTACTTCTCTGCAGTTCACAATATTGAAAGCTTATTGGCGCCTGGGATATGGGAAAGGTACCTGGTTGGGAATGCCGAGTCGTTAGACAACCCGAAGGGACTGTTGCTTCCCGCTGGTACTCGTCATTGTATCGAACTGGAGGCGGATAATCACTTAACGGCATTTCTCCGCATTTGCTTTCAACGCCCTATAGCTAGTGGAGGTATTCTCAAGGTCACATATTCCGAAAGCTACGAAGACACGCCGGTATCAACTCCATGGGTGAGGCGAAAAGGTAACCGTCTTGACTACCAGAAGAGCTTAATTGGCCCACAAGATGTGTACGAGTTTCAGGGAAAGACACAGGATGGTATCTTGGGCTACTACGAAAATGAGACTTCCGACGAAGTTTTTGCCCCATTTCACTTTCGCACTTTCCGTTTTCTCAAACTCGAGATAGAAACCGGATCATCGGACTTGGTCTTAAAGAGTCTCAAAGCTGAGACAGTCAACTACCCATTGGAGGTGACGGCAAGATTCAACGTGCCACAGGGCCTAGACCAAGCCCACCGATGGGATCAATTATAGACAACAAGTATCCGAACGCTTACAAATTGCATGCATGATTGCTACGAGGATTGCCCTTTCTATGAGCAGCTTCAGTATGCGATGGATACCAGAAGTTCGTCTCTTTTTACGTACAATGTCTCTGGCGACGATCAACTCGCAAAGCAGGCGATTATTCAAATTCACAATTCTTTTCAAGCTCGGGTCGGTCTAACAGCGAGTCGAGCACCATCACACAGACCACAATTTATCCCACACTTTTCCTTATACTGGATTTGCATGGTTAGTGACCACCTGGTCTACTTTGGGAATAAGAAGTTCGTGTCTCGGTTTTTACCAGTCATTGATTCCATCTTAGCCTACTTCGATTCTCGAATTGGGGAGTATGACTTGGTGGCCTCTGAAATTCGACCAGGGATATGGAACTTTGTCGACTGGACACATCAATGGAAGCCACATGGCATTCCTCCGGCTCTAACACGATCGGGCATTTCGACCTTCACAAATCAACTCTACGCCTATACCTTATCGACTGCGGCGCAGTTGGTTGCTGCTCTAGGCAGAGTGGCCGTTGCAGATGAGTACCGATGCCGTGCGAATGACATCATTAAATCGTTGAAACAGAATTGCTTCGACGGCGAGTTCTTCTTGGATACTGTATCGACCAGAGCATCAACGACAGATTACAGTCAACATTGCCAAATCTGGGCAGTTCTCAGCGGGGCCATGACGGGTTTACAAGCTCAGGAATTGCTGCGCAAGAGTATGCAGCGCGCTGCGACCGGTCATTTTGTGCAAGAATCTATATCAATGTCTTTCTACACAATGCGGGCTCTAAGCGTGGCTGGAGGAGACGTGTATGACGAGATGTTTCACGGATTTTGGAAACCCTGGTCTCGACAGCTATCTCAAAATGTCACGACTTGGGTTGAGGATGATGTGTCACAAAGATCGGATTGCCACGCGTGGGGCAGCGTGCCTCTCTATGAGTTCACCGTCGAGGTTGTTGGAATCCGTCCCACAGAGCCTGGTTGGTCAGCTATTGAGTTTCGCCCGAGACTGGGTCTTTTCCGACAACTAGAGGCGACAGTCCCTCTTAAAATGGTTGACGGAAAACCCGAGGGTCACGTTCACGTGTCATGGTTCGTCAATGCCAGTGGTGACACTGAGGTATCTCTAAAACTGGAATTGGCACGCGCAAGTCTGCTGCCAGTGCACGTCACGCTTCCGGGGTACAAGACCTTGCGTAGTCTCGGGACGGAAGAGTGGAGATCCGTGGTAAAGAGGAGAGATATCAAGGCATTTACTTAGTAGCTTACCAGTCATTTCAAACGATCCTGGCCTTTCTTCCACCGCCATCTGCTCGACCTTCGCCCCGAGATCGCCGCTGGAAGTAGTTTAACTTCTCATTTAAGCCCTCGGTTGTGGATTCAATACGGGTCTCGGGCGTTCAGTCTGCTTAAATCTGCCTTGTGTTCGCCTGTTCAGCCAATCAGCTAGTCAGCCAAGACTTACCTAGTGGGAAGTCTCGGATGCGACGGGTCCCATTGAAGATCAGCACGTGGGCCAGGATGAAATAATGACCCGTGCAGTTGAACCCACTTGAAAAAGTAGCAAACATATTAAATGATTGTATCGTACGTCTTGACTCTTCGTTCCCGAATTTCCAACATTTTCCTTTATCCATCAGCTTACTCTTGTTCTTCCCTCAATTGCACTGCGAAATGAAAGCCCATTTTTCCTCTCCCGCGGTCCTTCTGTCGGCCTTCGTTGTTTCATCTCTTGCTCAAAATGGGAGTGACATGAGTACGGCTGCCACGACCTCGACGTCGGCGTCAAGTGAAGCCACGGCGACCTCAACCCAAGATCTTAACGATCAGCGTGCGGAGTGCTTCCAGCGGTGTTACCGGGAATACGGTAATCTTGCCGCTTGTTCGTTGAACGAGGATATGTTCCTCACGTGCTGGTGCGCTGAGAATGACTGGATACCAAAGGAGGAAGACTGTGTATATGACGAGTGTGGTTATGATGCCTACAATAGTAAGTCCCAAGAATAAACTAATAATACCTAAAATCAAGAATAAATTCTAGGATGGAGTAGCTGATTCAGTTTTCACCTGTAGACTACGGAGACGTGCAAAAGAAAATATGTAAGACGGTGTCGACTGCCTCTGGATCACCCTCGTCAATCACATCTGTGGTAGGTCCAACGTTTCCTGCAGAAATCGATTTTTCATTTATACTACTGTGCTAATTTGTGATAGTCCTCTGATTGGCAGTCAAGCCAGACGACAACCACTCCTACGAGGACAGAAACAAAGACTGAGACTACAAGCCTCACTACAGCTAGTGCCACAAGTGAAAACGCAGCCGAAGCAACTGGTGACTCGAACGGCGGCAACGTAATTCATTGGACTTCTGGTGGCGCTGCTGTAGTTTTTGTAAGCGTGTTTCATCTTGTCGGAATTTTTCTGTGAGAGACACATAGATTCTTTATGCGAATTGGGGTCTAAGGATGAGCATCTTTGTTTTCTACCCAACTCCGCTACGAACAGCAAATGTGCACTCATTTAAGCTATGCAATCAAATGATCTCATAGACTTTGTCCATAACCACTCTTCTGGATATTGTGCTGGGTTACTATGACTAACTGGCCATTTGAATAACACTCGTCTCTCTATCTAATTACACTCACTATACATTCGAACTGTCAATTGCTTGCATGATTGATACGTGGTTGTTGTTCCCTCACCCGGAGCTTTGTTGAGACTATTTACGCTACCCTATACCAAGCTCGTTTGCTGGCTGGTGGGGGGTTGGGTTTACCATGTGCGCGTTCGCCTATGACAACAGCATGGTTCAAGAAACTTTTCACAGAGATACCGTAAAATGATTCGATACAAAGAGTGAAGCCGTTTGGTCACTAGAGCAAGCCCTTGTTGATGAGTATTCATGAGTTGAAGCTAGACCAATGCCTGCAGAAGCCTCTATGACATACCTGCAGATAATCTAGAAGCTATGATGGAAAATATTGGAACTTTATCTTTATCAATGTGCTTTGATATTGCGTGTACTCTTTCAGCACAAATCTCTCCCGAAGAGTGGGAGGATCGCGGATGGGAACACAACAACATAGCATCCCAAGTACGACAAAGCACTTTGTTTTCTCTTTCTCATCTGTGGTTCCCTTTTTCCCTTTAAATCTTTCTGTGACCGGGTTATATTTGGGACAATGTGATTGCTGTGCGATACAACTAATGAATTTCATATCAACTAGGTGTATTTATTTCTCCTCACAATAGTCTTGTATTGCTTGCATTCAATGCAAATATGGGACACCTTTCCACAAATCACTCATGATTGCATCAAACCAGTGACTGTTTCTTCGGACCTTCGTCGCGGCCCAGGGCTGCAGCCTCCACAATATCCTCATCATTCGCAGCGAAGGCTTTGTCCCCAAACGCCAGCGCAATTTCCTCGAGTGTATAGTTTGCGGTTTCGACATAGTAGAAGTAGGCAAGAGCGACCGAAATAAGACAGAAACCAGCAATGATGACATAGTAGTAACCGCCAATACCCGCGAACGCATCAGGAGCTGACATGCCAATTGCAAAATTGAAAAGCCAGTTGGAACACGTGGATATCGCCATGCCCTTGCTTCGAGCACGCAAAGGAAAGATCTCAGCTGGAAGCAACCACGGAATTGGTCCCCATGTGAAGCCGTAGATGGCGTTGTAGATAACTACGAAAGCGTAGATGCCGTGCGCGCGCACGCTGACGTTCGGAATATGGGCTTCTGTGAATGCGCAAACGATGCACAGGGCGATGGCCATGAGAATGCCTGGTGTTTGTCTTCAGTTAGTCGAGTTCTCAAGAGGAAAACGCTCAAGCTATAGAGGCGGGGTCATTAACTTACCACCAAGGATCAGAAGTGGACGCCGTCCCCATTTGTCGGCTAGCCACCAGGTAAGAATCGTGGCGGAGACGTAGGGGATCGAGTTGGCAGCCGTGTAGAGTAGGGACTTCTCAACGCTAAGCCCTGCGTTGGCGAGCGTCGTGGGGAGGTAGAAGGAGATGACGTTGATGCCGTTGAGTTGGGCGAACATTTGTGCGGTGATGCCGACGATGGTGCGCTTGCGGTAACGCGTGAACATCTCTGTCCAGGTCGACTCACCGAGAGTTGCCTCATACTGCACAGCCTGGTTGATCTCTAACATGACTTGCTGGACATGATCTGCCTGCGTATTGCCGTCAGGGGTGTGTAGGTCCGCAATAGTCTGCAGGCACTCGTCTGTGAACCCGTTTCGGGCAAGCCATCTTGGCGTCTCGGGGAGGAAGAAAGACATGCTGAAGAGGATAAAGGCGAGGCCCATCTGGATGAAGTAGGGTCCCTGCCAGGACTCGCTTTTCGGGATCAGGTAGTAGAAGCCCAAGTCGACCCAAGTCGAAAGCGCATAACCGGCAATCAGGAACGTGTACTCAACACCCACCATGAGACCACGGCGATGCGGCGCAGCGATCTCGGTCTGGATAACTGGGACAGTCATGGAGAGGAAGCCGACGCCCAGTCCCTGGAGGGTTCGACCGGCGACGAATGTCTTGAAACCCGGCGCGAATGCTTGGATAAAGGCGGTTGCGAAGTAAATGAAGCCCCCTAGGCGGACACATCTCTTCCTGCCAATCATGTCACCGAGAGAGCCCGCAAGCAGGGACCCAACAGCGGCTGAAACTTGCAGACATGCGACAAGGATGCCTGTCATGGAGGGATCAATGGCATGGTCAGTCCCATCGGCGCCGCCATAGTCGCTGAAGAACTTGGAGATAAAGATGGGGTTGACTAGAAGACCAGAAACGATACCTGAGTTGAACGTCAGTATAAGTATAAATGTGATAGGACAATGTCAAATTACCCTGATCGTAACCAAACAAGGCATCACCCAAGCTTCCGAACGCGCACGTCATCCACAGGAGAGGCTTTCCCCTGAAGAAATAACGGGCGTGAATGCTCTTTGGCTTCAGCTTAGATTCGAGCCACGAGACCTCAACCACGGGAGGGTTCTCGGTGTTGGCAGGAGTTGGCGCGGTCTCCATGAGACTCGCTGGCGGTGGCTTTTCCATATTTGTGGGAAACTTTGTGAGTTGAAGGTCTCAATGTGTCTAATGACTGATAAGACAGGATGTAGTGGCTTTTACTCCGCAGATGAAGTCTGGGGCCCCGGATTATATAGATTGAAGAATATGCTTCAAGGGTAAAAAAAGAGCCGTCATGAGTCCCGTTACCCCGAGGGGACCCCAAGAAACGCCAAGGGGAACCCTGCCGTCGTGATCGAGCAACCCACTCGCCACACTACTGGCTACGCTCGGTTCTGTCCGCTGACACCACAGCTTGGTAACAGAGGAAACCGAAACCGAGGGAGAAATTGTGGGCTAGGGGAGGCGGGTCAGTTAGCGGCCCCATGGCTGAACAAGCTGATCCGCCGGAACCGTAAGATGCGCTAAACGACAGTCAAATGATTGGTCGTCTGGCGGAGACGAGGCTCCTTCGGAACCGCACAACCTATCATTGGAGCGGGTTCTGTGTGATGTTGGTGCCGGCGGGTGCTGAACTACCGTGCTTTGTATCCGGGTCGCGACTACGCGATTCACGCAGGATGGATCTTTTGGCATCTGGAATTTTATCATCAGTTAGACAGGGGGGGAGAAAAAAAATTGCAAAGGCAGAAAAGCCAGGATATTCATTGTTTTCTAAATTATCAGTTTAATTCGAGACTCGCTGCCTATTGAGCAGAGCCACCGCTCCAGCTGGGATCCCATAACCAAAAAAGATCGTTTGCTCCAAAGCCCATGGCTCCGTCGTGATTTTGCACAGGTTGTTGAGACTCCTGGTAGTCACTGGGTTGCCCAAAAGATCCTTGCCACATTTGTTGCTCTGGTCCCGGCGATAACCCGGCATGATTAGCCCCTTCCGCGCCGAAATTTGTCATTACATCAGGTTGAAGCGTTTCGTCTGGGAACGGGGGCAATACTGCAAAGGCTTGGAGTCAGCATTCATCGATCATTCGTAGAAGTTCGGCCAAGAGGCGATACTCACTTCGTTGGACCGACGCCAAGCTCTCATTGAAGCGCTGTGTCATGCTTAGGCTTGGCCAGACTTGTCTCTCAGTCCCCTGATGTGACGTGCTATGAGCAGCCTCCAAGGGGAGACGGAGCGTATCTTGCACCGACATGGGGCCAGAATCTGGGGCCCTGGTTGACTGCTGCTGTTGAGGGTCCACTACCATTTGATTCGACGTGACGGGACCCAACATTGCTTCTCCCTCTCTTCGAAGTAGTAGGCAGATTAGATTCTTGAGCACAAAGCTGCTCTGACTGGACAACGCTGAGCGCTGGCCCAACAACTCTTGCAGCCGAAACACGCGAGTGATGGTCCGCTTGACGCCCTGGGCTGGATCGGAAAGGGGGTCAGAGAGGGCAACCAAGATAAGCACAATTGCAGCGTGAAACAGATTCATCGCCATGAAAGCCACAAGATGACTGTCCGTGGCAAGCTGGGCGAGTTGAGGCAGTTCGGTGACACGGACAGTCCTAACGGCCGCATTCCACCAATGCTCTGAACTCACGGTTGGCTCTCCGCTTGGTGATGCGGCATTGTGTGAGGCCATAGATGGTGACTGGGTTCGATCCAGGGGCGATGCTGTGTCTGAGACATTGGCGTACGGGGCAGAGGCCTTCGAGGACAAGTGCTCGACCTGCCGGGCCAGAAACGGCCGGTGGAGCACGATCAGCAGATTATCAAACGTCAGCTGCAGTGAAAGAGATTGCAAGAGGTGCGCCCGAATGCTCCATCCCGTGGTGCCGGGGTGATAATCCTGGTTCAGGTCCAACGACAGAAACCGGGGCAACTGACGGCGCCATGCGTTGAGCTTCTGTGTCACGTCGTTGACTAGCGACGCGTACTTGAACTCGAAGTCTTGTTTGGCGGACCGCGCCGCCAGCGAGCCGAAGATGGTCTTGAGGACGGGGGATGCGATGAGGTAGAGCTTGCTCAGTTCGGTCTGGTATGCCGAGTAGATAACACCCGGCAATCCCTTCTCGATAGACTCCTGGATGAAATACGGCGACTCAGTGAATTCTGTGGGCATCTTAAGGTTGCAGTCTTCGTCATTTATGCTCAGGGGTCGCCCATACGATATGGAAGCAAATCTAGTATCTGTCAACACATACCCCGGAATCGGAATCACTCGCTCGTACCTGTCCCATGTGTATATCGTCCACCACACTCGTTTGCGCTCTTCAATGTCACCGGCGGCTCCGCGAGTCAAGTTCCGATGCAGACCCATGGCGTGGGACAGCTTAATTGTGGCCCCCAGAAGGGCAAAGGCCAAGTTGGGGCGGCCGTGGTACACATGATGCGACCCGAGTAAGATGAGCGTCTGCACCGCCGCAATAGAATGTTGGTCCATGATCTGGACCAGCCGGGACTCGACAATCTTCAGAAAGTCGTCGCTCCACATGTGCCATTCTTCGCCACTATCTTGGACGGCCCGCTTATACCGGTACCATGATGCCATACAAAGGACCATCGATAGCAGTACTAAAAACGGCGTCTCTGCAGGATGTGCATGGTTGTCCCTGATGGAGAATAGGTTCTTTCGGAACCTTGGCTCGTATATCACGAGCGAGAAGCAGTGGACGGACTCAAAGTACTCCTCTAAGAGTGAGTTGATCGTGTCCTGGTCGGGGAACCGGCTACCTAGAATAGTGGATATCGGCAGGCGTTTGTCACTCGCCCGTCTCTTGGGAATTCTCGTTTCCCATGCAGCACCATCTGGAATGGCTGAAGTTGGGTGGTGGTCGATATTCTGGCTCCCAAGTCTACATATCTGCTCATCATGTTGGCAAGGAGCGATGAGAAAGTGGCTGAAGTTGGGTTCTTACCTTTCTTGCAATGCCCATGGCAGATTCCGACTCACCGTAGTCTACAGGCACCCATGAGCCGCGTCGATCTGTTGGTTCCGGAACCTTTGTGCTGGCTGGTTCTTCTCCAACGCTTTCATCAACATGGCGGCCCTGGGGGAAGGATGAGGCGGGGGCAGGAGGCACATCGCCATTGCTGTCGGTAGATTCGAGGTTTCTGAAGTAGACAGGCCTATATATTACTATACACTCATTGGTGATCAACACAGGTAGAAATGCTCACCTCCGTAGATTTTGTACGCGTCGTTGGTTGTGGCATCGCACTCTGCTTCTCGGGGCCTCTTCGATTGGTGCGGGCTCACACTCCACATTGGCCCGAGAACACAGAGAGCAAGGTCGGTAGGAATCACACTGCACAATCCACCTTGTAAGCGACCAACTCGACCAAAAGTGAACAACTCGACCAGAAGCGGCAAGACTTACTCGGCTCTTGTTCCGACGACATCGACGGCAGGCGTTGGACACTCTCGTAGGCAGCCGGCGGTTCGCCACCGGAACCGAAGATTCCAGCGTCACCGGGCCAGCATCGTCAGTAGGCTGGGGCATTGTGACGTCCGGTCCCGCCGGAAGTGTGAATGTAAAACGCAGGCAGATATCCCGACGGTAAGAATACAGTAGCACACGTCTCTTTGCTTGCTTCGGGCCAATCCCCGACCCTAATGTATGATGAAGGCGATGACAAAGTGAGAAGATGAAGCCGCCGGAAGGTTTGTGTGGGCTTTCTCCTGGCCCGTGACCCTCACCTCCATCGCCATTGTGACGCTAGTCGGTCGAGAAGCCTACTAATTTACGTAGTACTAGACGAAGGTGGCTGAAGTCAAAGCGGATACGGAACCGTGCCAACATCGACCCGCCCGGAACCGCTAAGGATTTCTTCAGACCGGGACTTCTCAGAATGACGCGACCGATGTTCCCCACAGACAAGATGGGATGCAGTAGAAAAAATGAAGAGCGCAAGCAAGCCCCAACGACAGCGATCAGTGGAGAAATACATGGCGGGGATGGCCAATTGGCGCGGGGAGGATCATATCCCCAGACAAGCAATAAGACTGGATGGAGTTCCTCGCCCATTCATTTTGACTGCCAAAGACGCACCAAAGATTTGAAGCCCTCGGCTCCCTTCGTCCCCATTCTCAGTGGATTTTCGACCATTATTACTTTCATTGAAGCCAGCCCATCGAGTGTCCACCAGCACAACCGTCCAAACCTGATCAATTGCCCGTTTCATCGTTCTTCATAGAACCCAGACCATGGCCACACAACCTATCCTCCAAAGGCTGATTCCTGACCTTGGCGACGGAGTAGCCCACGACGTGGCGAACACACAGCCCGCATCTCGACAAGATATCACAAACTCTACTTCGTCACAAAAACAAACCAGCGTCCGTCTCCTCCATTCTTACATGAACTTTGACAGCATAACTGATACCCCGCTCGATAGAATCTCTCATTCATTCTCAACAAACCCTACGATGTCGAATTCGCCGAAAGGCCTGTCCCGAAGCTTTCGAACGCTCACCAAGTCCTTGTTGCCATCAATTACACTGGCATCTGTGGCTCCGACGTGCACTATTGGGAACACGGAAGAATTGGTCACTTCGTCGTGAAAGATCCCATGGTTCTGGGTCACGAATCAGCTGGCACCATTGTCGAGGTTGGCAGCGCCGTCAAGTCGCTTAAGCCCGGCGATAGGGTCGCCCTTGAACCCGGCTATCCGTGCCAACAATGCACCAATTGTTTGGCTGGCCGATATAATCTCTGCCCGGACATGGTGTTTGCGGCCACTCCTCCCTTCGATGGAACCCTTACAGGCTTTTGGGTTGCACCATTTAACTTTTGCTACAAACTGCCGTGTAACGTTTCCACTCAAGAGGGTGCTCTAATTGAACCGCTTGCAGTTGCGGTGCATATCGTGAAGCAGGCGCAGGTTACACCCGGCAGTAGTGTTGTAATCATGGGGGCCGGTCCTGTCGGTCTTCTTTGCGCAGCGGTTGCCAAGTCTTTTGGTGCTACGAAGATTATCAGCGTGGATATTGTGCAGTCCAAACTCGATTTTGCTCGAGAGCTAGCTGCTACACACACATATGTGTCACAGCGGATTTCACCAGAAGAGAACGCAAAGGCTCTTCTTGAGCACTGCAACCTTGAAGAGGGTGCTGACGTTGTCATTGATGCGAGCGGAGCAGAGCCGTCTATTCAGACGAGTTTGCACGCAGTCAAGATTGGCGGGACATATGTCCAGGGAGGCATGGGCAAGGCAGATATCACGTTCCCCATAATGGCCATGTGCCAAAAGGAGGTAACGGCGCGAGGAAGCTTTAGGTACGGGCCTGGTGACTACAAACTCGCCATTGAGCTTGTGGCCAACGGTAGCGTCGACGTGGGTAAACTGGTTTCTGGTGTGGCGGATTTTGAACAGGCCGAGGACGCATTCAAGAAGGTCAAGGAAGGCCAGGTGATTAAAATGCTGATTGCGGGGCCTAATGAGCCCCCACAAGGGGGAGCGAAGCTAGTCCTCAGCGAAGAGGATATCACAACCGGGACTAGCACCACCGGAGGATGCTGTTAAAAGGATGCCTGATAGGGTGCATCGTGGCTCAATTTAGCCGGTCAATCAAGAAGATAGTCCCTGTTGAAGCATAGAACTTAGACATTTATAGACATTGGGTTTTGATAGAGCCATTTCCGTCATGCAACTCTGGACTGCCGTAAAATGCAATGTCGTCGCATGCATAAAATGAGTTAGGGGTCATGCAACTAGGTTCCTATATCAAATAACGCACCACAACGATACAATAGCTCTGGGCATCGCTCTAGAACATGCAGCTGGCCATGATCAAAATTCTTCCTATTTGAGTCATACTGGTTAAAATCTATCTGCCTGCCCCGGTATAGTCAAAACTCTCAAGAGCTTTGATATATTCATCTGGAATTAAGTAAGCTAAGAAAGACACATGACAGGGGTATGAATACTTACTTGCTGAGTTCCATCTTGTACCTAACATATGGAGAACATCCTTAATCTTGGTAGCCTTGGACAGATACTCTTGGTCGCCTGTCTCGAAGGTGAACCATAAATAGTTTGCAGCTCCTTGATATAGGCAATCGCATATCAACGGGCTCGTTCTCATCATTCCGCCCAGTCCTGCAACAGTTGATATCTCTGATGAGAACAGGAACACAATATTAGATACCTCCTTTAAGCCTGCAATAGCCATTTTTTGCATCTTGATGAAACTTGTGGAGCCCATTTGTTGAGCCTCATTTTTGTCAGTGCAAGAATAATTCTCATATAGAGTGAGCAGCGCGCTGTGGCAAAGGGCTACTGCTGTGAAGAGCGGCAGGGGCACTGCTAGATCATTTGCCTTTTCTGAGAGTTCTTTCGACTCATCGGAGATCGTGGAATGGAAAGCTTTTAGTGTATTATGCAGCTGGATAGCTTCTTGAAATCGAAACTCGGGGTCCATGTCCGAATCGTTTGAATGCCGCAGGACACGGGATAGTAAATGTGCCGCCTGGCATGTTCTAGCAAAGGGACACACCTGTATCGTTGCGCTTGTTGATACTGCGAGTGGTTGCACAAAGTCAAGTTCCTGCTTCAGGTTATTCACTGTTGAGGCTAACTGTGGGTCGAAACATACTCCTTTATCCCAATACTTGTCATCTAAGGGGAGATAGTCATCCGCGCGAGCGTCCTCGCAAGCAAACGGCCGATGGCTTCCACCTAGGTTAACATATCTAGACATTTGCAAAACATTTTAGTAACAGGCTCATGGTTGTTGCGTTTCAGAAAGGTTGGGGTACCTGTCTAGTAGAATCACTGCCCACCATGCCCTGTGCCTTTCTTCCAACTCGGTAGACGCCGCTACTTCCAAGTTAAAATACAGCCAAAGCAAAGCAGAGGAGGTTGTATACTTACCAGGTGGGCTGAGCATCTGTGGCGCCCTTTTTCGGTCATGAATACCTATAGCATGCCCCAATCTGGCGCAATGTCCGACGGTGAGATAAGCCGCGGGGTATATGGCATTCGATATCTCATGCAAAGCAATGAGAAGATTGGCTTGCAGAAGCCGAATCGAGAAGACATTGCTCCTCTCCACATACGAGGCGCAGGCCTTCGCAATGTCATAGATGCTTGGACCTGGCGACTCGCCATTATCGGCCGGCTGGATATGCAATCGCATGGCGATCATGAGGAGGGACAGGTCAGCGTTTGGGGCATCCTTTGCGTTGGACAGGTCTCGGTATAATCGCAATTTCGACACTAGTGCATAAAAAGGTTATTCACGCCGACGATAGACAGAGCTGTTAAGTACTTACCAATTGGAAAGTAAGTATGAACAGAGGTGAAATAAATGTCTGCGTCGTATGTCATCTGTGTCTGGCTTCTAGCACCATGAGACATGCCTAGTGGCAGACTCAGATTTGCTTTCCATGGATCATATCGCAGCTGTTGGTAGTATTCGTGATCAAGAAAGAACAAAGCAGGGAAGACGTTCTGGCCATTCTGGGCCAACGCAGGTTCCGTCGCAGTGGACTGGCTGAAGCTCGATGGCTCGCGGAGACTGAGCGCGTATGCTGACGCATCACTCGGGCTGTCGGTTCCTGCTACAGCCGCGGGACGGATTGGGTGTGCCGTAAGATGGTCGCTAATGTCGTAATCGCAAGCCCTGCCGTGCTTTTCGCACAAGCTACACTCAGGGAGCTCTCGGGTGCATTTCCGCTTCTGCTTGCGACATGCCAGGCACGCACGGGCGGCTAATGCCGGGGTCTCGTCGGGCATGACGGTCAAATGATGGAATATCAGATGCAGGGTTTGCGTGACTTGCGCGAAGTGTACCGAGGAGGCGAAGAAGCGAAGAAGCGGACGCGTTTTGCGGGCGGAGCGGGCGGAATGCGGACGGGAATGCGGGCGGATTGCGGGCGGGGGCCGCCTTTATATAGACAATGCGGATATTATCTCCACAAATTAACCCCCTGTACCTGTTCGTACGACAGCTTCAGCCCAGAGTAAGACCAATCCTGACATCGACGGCAAAGACTAGTTCTCCCAAGATATGCACCTTCCGCTCCCACAGGGTCAACTCCACGTTTAACCCCGAGAAATGATGCTACGTCAGCTCACAATAACAGCGGAAACAGATGCGTCCAAGGCGTCCACTGTAGCGGCTCCGCATGAAGCTCAAACTTTCCGCAACTGTGCATATGTCCACCCAATGCCAGTGTCACATCCGCACACTAGCGGTCGCTAGGATTCTGCCCAACTCCAGGAGAGCCGGGGGCAAAGCTCTCAAGTATATATATGTTGTAAGTCCTCGGTTTGATTTACACTCCAGATCATTTCCATCCATCCCTTTTCCCCATTCTTCATACCAAGCACTACTACACACCAAAGCACTACGCATCAAGCACCACACACCACAACAACCCCCTCACAAAATCCACATCCCAAAATGTCCAAAGTCTGGTTCGTTACCGGATCGTCCCGCGGCCTCGGCCTCGCCATAGTCGAAGCAGCTCTTCAAGACGGGGCGAATGTCATCGCCACAGCGCGGAAGCCCGAGCAGCTTCAGCCTCTCGTCGACAAATACGGCTCTGACAGAGTCCTCGCACTTGCGCTTGACGTCACCAACAACGACAATGTTCTTGACGTTGTCAAGACCGGCCACGAAAAGTTTGGCAGAATCGATATTGTTGTCAATAATGCCGGGTACGCCAATCTCGCCGCCACCGAAGACATCACTGTCGAGGACTTTCGTGCTCAGCTAGACACAAACTTCCTGGGTGTTGTCTACGTCACAAAGGCAGTGCTCCCAATCCTGCGCCAACAGGGCTCAGGGCACATCTTCCAGGTCTCTTCGCTCGGCGGGAGAATGGGCAGCCCCGGCCTGAGTAGCTATCAAGCTTCAAAGTGGGCTGTTGGCGGGTTCTCTACCGTGGTCGCTTCCGAAGTGGGCGCACTAGGGATCAAAGTCACGGTTCTTGAGCCTGGTGGCATGGATACCGACTGGGCAGGTTCTTCTATGCAGATTCCTCCCATTAGTGAGCCCTACCAGCAAACTGTCGGCGCCTTTTCCCAGTTTATTCGCGCCATGTCCGGTGCCGGATTGTCAATTCCCAGCAAGGTCGCGAAAATCGTTGTCGATCTATCCAAGCATACCGACCCCCCTCTACGCCTACTAATTGGTACCGACGCGGTTGAGTATGGCGCAAATGTTGGTCAGGCCCTTGCAGAGTCGGACAAGAAGTGGCGTGACGTCAGCATCTCGACTGTCTAGGTTGGAAAGATGGATGTGTATGAAGACACACAGCTGGCATCGTGTGACATGCCTCGAAGGTGTCTTGGCTTCAGATAGATATAATCCCAACATGAGTTGATACGAGAATATTCTATCCATTGGCTATTTCTCGCACCCGAGGCATCACAATATGGGACTACGTTAAGATAACTAGTATTTAGGCTGCGCTATTACAGTTTCTTGACAGTGTCTCTAGGAATATACTATCTTCTTCAGCACAAGCGCCGGGGCAAACTCCGTTCATACTTCAGTAGATCCAAAATTAAACCATGATCTTCGGGATTTTACAAGAGCGAAATGCGTCTTTTAGGCTGAAGGTTTAGGGCGTCGAAGTCCCCCAATGAACTAGTTGGGCACGGCATAGAGAAATACCCTGTTCGGACGAACTCATCCAAGATAGCCGAGTTTCGCCTGATGATGATGCCGTAAATTTGACAGGTATTATCATCACCGGAGGGACCTTCGCTGACTGCTAGAATGGGTAAATAGTTTTTCTCTGGCGTGCCAGATTGACCTGTATCTGCAGAGTCCATAATGATGTGCGTGTGAAACTGGGCAAAGTCGCAAATGCGGCCCCGCATAAAGAGCCGTCCATTGGTAACCCAGCCATCATGCCTGTCTATGTCCTTAAGGCGAATGTCAGATGTGAGGTATGATATTGAGGTATTTCTCGATCCCGGAAGTAGGAGCCGCAGTTGCGTCTCAACACTTCCGTTGATCGACACCCACGACCAAGTAGGCGCAGCGATCTGGAGCTTGGCCGTGCTCTTTATTCCTTTGACATTCCAAATCATATTCAGCCGTAGACAATCCTCCCAAAGGCCGGCAACGAATTTGCGGCCGGTGCTCTTCTTAATGAAATCCGCCACCCCCAACAGGGCCGGGATCTTGTCGCTATGCTTTGTGAGGTTCCGGCCGGCGTACCGCCCAACGATCTCATACCAACTCTTGTTGAACTCGATCATCTGGTTAGCCTCACTTCCCCAAGCCTTCAACAGAAGCTGGAACTCGCCGCGCATTCCTGCCAGGGCTGCAGACCGAAGATATTCGCGCCTGAGTTGTTCAGCGGTTTTATAATTGGGATTTCTGGGGAAGACGGGGCCCGTCCTCGGCATAAGCATCACACCTCCTGCAATGGGTACTCGTTCATATGTCTTTTCAAAGACTTCCGATGCGCTCTCGGGGTAGATATACTCATCCTCCAATACCGGATTCAGGAGTTTGTCTTCCTCGTCCGGAGGTCGCAGCGTTCCATCAACACGTAGCTCTCTCCTGACTACATGGTCGACGCCATGAAAGTAAATCTCTGACGCACGGAGTGTGTTGCATTCAAAGAGGACAAATCCATCGCAGAAATGTAAGATACGAGGAGCCAACACCCGTTCTTGAAATGTCCAACCCCTCTGCGTCAAGGGCGCTCGTTCAACATAGCGGTCGAAGACACTGTCCATTGCGGCTATTTTTTTAGTTTCAAAATCTTCTGGACGGACGATTAGAGACTTCTTTCCCTGAATCCCCAAATTGCATTCTGTAACTTCTTCAAGCTTGCGTCTTGGGAAGAAAAGCCCTCCGTCGGAGTTTGGAGAGGCCGTCGCCGAAATCATGCAGATGGCGCTCGCATACAGCAGACCCATCAAGATAGACTCACGGCCCCAATCCTCCTTAGAGTCTTGTATTATGCATAGAGCATCGATCCAAAGGTAGGGCACCCCAATCGCGCGTGTCACCCGGATGGCATGCTGGAAATTTTTGGGAAGCTCGGCTATGGTGATGGACTGGCTCATTGAGTCCAGTGTGTTGCATCGGAGACTTTTTTCCGGCACTTTTCCGCCCCAACAATGACTCAACGCAGTGTATGTCACACCATCAGAGGATGTTGGTTTCTTGATTTCGGCAACATGTACGATGGGACTGTCCACGTCACCAACTACGACGAGGCGAGTCGGAGTAAAGCCTCGATCCTGACGAGGCAAATAATTTCCCCGGCAGATTGAGTGGCCCTGACACTCATATATCTATTGTTTGGCAAAGCTCATGGTATCTGGCGAGTCGGTGGTCGACGATACGTTGCATTTATGTTTATTTTTAGCTTTGTATGAGCAAGTCAGCAATCATCTATTGACGAGACTTTCAAGCCAGATCAGGACCCATACCTTTCGTGACCCATAGGCGTTTTGGGCTTGAAATGTTTCCGCCAGATATTTGCATTGACAGCGAGGAAGATTTGTGATGTTTGATCTCAATTACGAGACGATCATCTCCAACGACGTTGTGAACGACGGCATTGGGACTCGTTGAGAGCCCTCCCTGTTCGGGAGGATTCTCATCACCTAGAAGACCCTGGATGAGTTTACACAAGTCGCAAACAAGAGCAGATCGGCGGAGCTCAAGGAGCGTGTGATGTGTGTGACGCTCGACATCAGACACCATAATCATGTGGGATCCGGTAAGGAGCCGAGACGTACTAGTCATTTCCCCACATGTGTGGCATAATACGCTTGTGCCTGTCGTGCAGTCATCAATACATGGCTTTTTACGATACCTCGGTAATTTGCCAACGATACCCATGGTGGTTAGAAACAGAAAGACTTTGCGAACAACAATCTCTTAGGTCGATACCGAGTATATTGCGGGAATAACGCGTCCTTAAATCATACAGCGGCACGTCACTTGGCGCATCGAAAGCATGTGAGTCAGCAGCTGTGTAACCAATCAGCAGAAGGTACAATTTTATAGTGCCAAGCCAGGGCTGAATGATGGCAGGGTTGAAGACTCACTCAGTGGAGTCGAAGTGTGCCTTGTTGCCTAAATGAGTATCCTAGCAACCATTTTTTGTTTATTGATCTCTTCTTAATTTGAAGCTCGGTTAACCTTTGTAAAACTCGTCATTTAAAGGGAACTCGAAAAACAGGTGAAAAGTGTTTGCGACATTCCATCAGATGTCATCTTAGAGTGATCCAATTACTTATCTGGCAAGGATGTCTCTTTGTTTGGCATCAATCGCCCACTGAGTAGTTCTAATTAAAGTAACAATGGCTAATTCACCTGTGTTCCAGCGACTTTAGGTCATAGAGACTTGGTATTTGATCCAATCCAGGTGTATCGATACGGGATAGCCCCACCACCGGTTAACATGCAGAGTACACTAGGGGGCGCAAGTACTAAACTCACTCACATTGTTGGGAGAGTCGAGCCTAATTCCTGTGAGACGATCGGGTTTTCCTCAATAGTAAAAACCCCAATTTAAGAGTTTTAAATGTTGCCTGCCAAGGATGTCTAGATTGGGAATTGTGGTAGCGGTACTTTCCATCAGATCAACTGGGTTCACATGAAATCATGAGAGAGCCTCAATCCCTCGTCGCCAGTGTATGTCGACATCGGGCAGACTGTATTAACTCATTCTCGACGAAGCGCTTGATTATATGTATTCAAAAACTTCCACTAGTATTTAAAGCACATATTATTCATATGTCGTTGTCCGCATCGCCTCTCATGTGTAGTCAGCACTGCAGCTACCCTACAGCGATATCACATGCGGCAACCCTTCGCATGTCGGACGTTCCCTCCGGACTGTCGGGGCCTAGCTGGAGGGGGTCTACCCCAGAGTCAATAGCTCAGCTCGCTAAAACAGCTTTTCAAGCCCAGTGACGCCCAGAATTGCCCAGTATTGCTTGATCTATTGAAGGCCAGGCGTGCCGCCCCAGTCCTTACATTAATCCATTCGTTAAAGATTCACATTCTATAAGTCAAATTCAATAAGAATAATAGAACAGTTATATATAACCTGACATCGTTCTTCTTTCAGTTCAGCTGTAGACATAACTCAAGTTGTATTCCGGGCTATTTAACTTGTCCACCCTTTGTGTTGATGAGCCTCATCGACAGCCTTTCGCACTCCAGTAACATTCTGCATCACAGTAGACATATCCGAGTGTATGCAGATACTGAAAGGCTTACCCTGGAAGCCAAAGTCAAATGTCCCACCATTTGAGTCCTTCCCCGTGTCACTTAGCATAGCTCTCGCAGCACGTTCATAACACGTATCTGGAGTAGCTACTTCCGACTTCGAGACGGGCAGGAGGACCCCCTCCGGCGAGTAATCAGTATCCACATAAATCTCTCCTTGAAATGGAATGCCCAGCTCCGCACATAGCCTCCTGAGTAGGATTCTGTGATGCATACACGGGCACATGAAATGTCTTGCATGCTTCCAAGACAGCTCTCATAATGCTTGCATCTCGCTGCATATAGAAGAACAGCTCACCATGCGGCTTAACATGAGATAGCTCCATTCCCTCTGCATTGAGCATGGCTTTTGAGGCACCGACTTGGTAGAGAACCATGGCGTAAATATCCTTAGGATCCACCTCGATTTTTCTTTGGCCAAAGCCGAACAAATCTTGTTGTCCAGGATAAGCACCAGCCTTCAACCCGTACTTTTTGCAGAGACGAACAGTCTTCAGCATAATGGATGGGTCCCCAGCATGGAAGCCGCATGCGATGTTGGCTACATCAATAAAGGGCATCAGGTCTTCATCGGGTCCCTATCAAGGTGAGTTAGTAGTGAAAGACTTGATAGAAAAATAAAAGATGAGAAACTCACCATCTTCCACCTGCCGAAGCTCTCGCCCATATCGGTATTGATTTTAAATTTGGTAGCGAGTCCTGAGGCCATGGCTGCGAATGGATAATGGCGAATTTTGAACGATTGAAGTAACGAAACGGCGATGCTACACTTGGGTAACGATTTCGAAATGTCTGGTTCAATGCTGCCCACGTCCATGGGCGTCGAACTATGTTGGAATGAAGCAGACATGATTACAAACTACATTAGTGACACCGTTCAATTCGATGTTGACCCTCTCTCAGGACACTACGAGATGGCCGACGAAATAATGTACACGCCCACCCCGAACATTTCCAACGTCGCCATGGACATCCCAGGAAGCTCCCAGGGTCCACGACAGCTCTTGACTGCTAGGGCTTGGGGCTTACTCCCTAGTAGCATCAGTGCCACTCACGGTGACTTGGGGCCTCCTGTTGCACAGCAAGTGCCGAGCAAAACAAGACAAAACAAGACACCAAGCATGCATTGGACACTGTCACGAGAGATCCACAAGAGGTTAGGCCAGGAAATCCTGAACCACAAGAACGATATTTCTCCCGAGTTCGTACTCCCCGGACGCCAAATGCTTTCGCGGTATCTTGCCAGTTACATTCGTGGTTTCCAGCCCCATCTACCATTCCTCTATGTACCCACACTGTCACCGGAATCCATGTCTCCCGTTTTACTACTTGCCCTCACCGCCGTCGGTGCCTTTTACGGATTCGAGCACCCGCAAGGCTACGCTCTCTACTTTGCATCCCGGGCCACTCTTCAGGCTCAGCTTGAAAGTCGGCGGTCTGGCCACGTCTTCCATCTCTCAAAAACCTTTCCCAGATACGCCGAGATATCTGTCTCGCAGCCGTCAGTCTCAGTTTCTGATGGCCAGCTTAACACGCCGCGTTCCGACCACGCGAGCATGACGAGAGACCTAAGTTTGATTCAGACTCTGATCGTGTTCATGCAATTGACATCATGGGCGGACACCCCTGTGATGGCTGACGCATTTGTAATGACAGGCCAACTGGTAACGCTTCTCCGAGAAACACTGCTACAGGCGCCCGCTGCTGCCGACGCTGATTTGAAATGGGCCGAGTGGCACGTTGAAGAAGAGGAACTACGGACCGTGTATTCTGCGTACATTGTGTTGAACCTTCAGACCATCTGCTTCAATACCCCACCAGCACTCACAAATTCAGAGCTCCAACTCACCCTGCCTTGCTCCACTGCGGAATGGAACGCCGATGGCCCCGAGGCATGGAGCGAGGCACGGCGGAAGAGTCCTCTTCATACCCTCTCATTTCAACCATGCCTGAAGCAGCTGCTCTCCGGCCAGGCGCTCGACAAACACGCTGGCATGACCGCCTTCGGGAACTATGTGCTTGTGCATGGTTTGTTACAGGGTATCTACTTTGAGCGGCAAAGCTCAAGCGGCTGGACAAGCACCACTTCTTCACTGCCTCTCAGCATAGTTCAAACTTACGATAGGGCCCTGTACGCATGGCAGACTTGTTGGGAATCAGCAACGGAATCAACATTGGATCCGGCGTCTCCGTACGGTCCTCTGGGCTTTAACTCAACAGCTATGGTCCGGATTGCCCATGTTCGATTGAGCGTCGGCCCGGCAACCCAATTCTCTCTCATTTGCCGCAATCCGTATCTCTTGGCTAAGCGCTTCACTGACACTACAACCAATCCCATTCCAGCCCGTTGTCCCCATTTGAACTCAGCATGGCCATTGGAGTGTTCAGCATGCCGTAAGCAACTTCAATTGTGCCAAGCTGCTGATGTTATGGTTGGAAAACATGGCTCTGATTGTAGAATCTTCGGGAAGTGCGGCTCTAGAGGAAGGTGAGAGCCGCTTGCTGTCCATGCTGACCGCTTTGGTCCAAGAAACGCATCTTTCGGAGTCTCTTGACGCTGAGGAGAACTATCCGCGACGAATGCGCCGACTGGCTATAGTCGCTATAAAGCTCTAGGCTGAAACATGTCAGGGTATACAAGTTTTTGAGATTGTACACGTGATTGGAGAGACGTTGTCCATGGCGGCGAGGATTTTAGAACAACGCATCGGCTATTGAATACCGGTTGTACATGCAGGACATCGCAACTCATCGATGATTCTAATTATATATCTAGCCCGGAGAACCTTGGGTTTCTAGGTCGCGAGGCAAATAGTAGTGACACTCCAAAAAATAAAAAAAAGTAGTCGCCTAAAATGTCCTTGCTTCATCTGACCAAAAACTAAGGGCTCCTTTCGTCTCAGCATCAGATCGGCTTCTTGGGCCTGTGGGGCGCAATGATGTCGCTTATTTCTAATAGCCGACTCCTAGACGGCTACGCCGACACCAAGACGGCTACGGCTAAGTGGGACGGGCTAGTAGCCGGCACATTGTCCGACCCCTCTTAGCTTCGCATAACGGACACACGGGGTAGAAAATACGTCATTTTGCAGTCATCAGAGCGAACAGCGAAGAGTGCTCAAGTGTTAGAGATACAAATCGGTGCGGTACGCTTTTATGCCTCTGACGCGTAATATGGTGGTGCCACTTGTAGCGAAGCAAACGATGCCAAAGCTTGAGATAGGCTGGCAAAGCCATCGACAGGGAACTACCCTGATCGAGTCCAACTATGTTGCTTCCATTGAGGCTCTCCACCAGAGCTTTTTCCTGCCCTCGCCTCCAGGCCAGGACTTATTGGCGCAAGACGCTATCCAAGGGGATTCACATCACCCCAAAGCGCTCCAACATGCCGTCGACCAGCCCGACCCTCACTGCTGGACCCTCGCTGCTAGACTCGAGATTCCCGGCCCCAAGCCCAGGCCGTTGATTTCCGGTATTGGTCCCAAGCTGGATGCTCTTGTCATTCAACTTTTTACTGATTACAACAGAAGCCACGATAATTTGTCCGCTGAACTACAATTTTGCTAATGAGGAGCTGGAGGTGACTAATATCACCATAGCATAGTCGACGTGACGGGAACGAACTTCTTGATGTTTATATATTTTGCTCGCCTACGCACATATCTGTTGCTGTCTAATACTAATGCCAATTGTTGTTGTTCTTCAGCTACGCCCAAATCGCATCCATTCCGGTGGATTTCAACAATGAGACTGTGTTTAAAGCAGTTACTTCACCGTAGATGGGTGCGGCACTGGCAAATCGCCAGCCCCCACGATCCTTCGCTTCAAAAATGCGTTCCATAGCCGCAGTTTCAGGTCGCTCTCTTCAACGCGCTCAAAACCTATGCACAAGCTTGAGGTCCCGTCTTTCGACTGGCCGGTTGCTCCTTTTCCTTCTCTGACGTATCCCCTTGAGAACCACATTGTGGAGAATGAGCAGAATGGCAAGGAGTGCCTCGCAGAAACCGAGAGGCTTTTAAGTACATGGTTAGTCCTAAATTTTCCAGAGACAGGCAGTGGTTTCTTACAGACTCATGATCGATAGACAATTTTCCGTGGCTGGTATCCTTGTTGAGCCCATTCAGAGCGAAGGCGGGGGCAATCACTCTCTGGTCGAGTTCTTCCAGGGACTTCAGGATCTTGCCATCAAACATGGGACATCACTGATCATAGACGAAGTACAAACAGGGAAGAATCCACTACTTCATCAGCCCTAGACGAATCAGCTGTCAAGTACCCAAAGCGCATCCGCGATTTTGAGGTAAGGGGATGGGAACATTCATTGCGTTTGACACCGACAGATGCTGTTGGGCTATGCAATAAAATGAAGACACTGGGGATCAATATTGGGCTCTGCGGCAAAGACACAATTCGCTTGCGACCTATGCTCATCTTCAAAAAGAAGCATATCACTAGGATCATTGAAGGGCTAGAACTAGCTTTCTGCATGAATAAGGTGAAACCGTCTTTTGCAAGCTTGTAAAAATATGTTGTAATTCAAAAACGCAATAAAACGGTTTGGATTTTAAAGCTCGACCGCCGTTATCGTCAAGATCGCAACGAGGTGTCTACAGCACTAACGCTACTGGGCTGACCATTTGCCAAAGAGAGGTAGGCAGTGGGTTAGGCATGATCGGTAAACGCTGTTCTTCGCGTTTTTAGGCAATATATATGGAGTGCTAAGCCCATTAAGTCCCCCTTCTTTTTACCCCAATTTTGATCAATGGTGGGCAAGCGGGGTTATCTCGGCCATCATAAATGAGACAGCATGCCGCCCCTCTGCATAAAGCCGGTCTTCTTACATCGCATGCCAGGGACAGACAGGGTCACATACCAAGTTCGCACCTCCACATTCCAAGTTCCACCGAACAAGGCTCATTCCACTACCGGTTCAGCGCCAGGCACGATATCAGATTCAAAACCCCAAGCTCTCAGTGCCCCTCTTTCGAGTCTCCCAGCTAGCTTCTAGGACTGATTAGCTTTCTACTACCACCAGCGCCATGCAACTCTCACTAAATGATGTCCAACGCAAGGACCTGCTCCAAACGCGGGGTCTCATCAACGGAGAGTGGGTCGATGCCATTTCTGGTAGTTGTTTCGATGTATTGGACCCAGCTTCTCTCAACAAGCTAGCCACCCTGCCCGAAATGGGAAAGGAGGACACGGAGAAGGCAATTGAAGCAGCGCACACAGCCTTCGCGACCTTCAAGAAGACATCCTCGAGACAGCGGGCTCGCTGGCTTCGCAAATGGAACGACCTGTGCCTTGAGCATCTGGAGGATCTGGCCCTAATCCTCTCCTTGGAAAAAGGAAAAACCATCGCAGAGGGCCGAGCAGAGGTTACTTATGGTGCATCGTTCCTAGAATGGTTCGCCGGGGAAGCTGAGCGAGCTTACGGAGAGGTGGTACCAACCGCCAATCTCCGCCAGCGTGTTCTCACGATGAAACAACCGGTCGGAGTGGCAGCTCTTCTTACGCCCTGGAACTTTCCCATATGGTGACGCGCAAAGCAGGAGCTGCACTTGCTGCTGGGTGTACAACTGTATGGAAACCAGCTGGGGAGACACCACTAAGCTGTTTAGCCATGGCTGTCTTAGCCCAGGAAGCCGGTTTTCCAACCGGAACTATCAACGTGGTCCTTGCGTTAAACAAAGTAGCCGAAGTGGGCACATCCATATGTGAACATCCTCTGGTTAAGAAAGTCAGTTTTACAGGAAGCACGCGAGTCGGAAAACTGCTCGCCAGACAGTGCAGTGCAACTCTGAAGAAGCTATCCCTAGAGCTTGGAGGAAATAGCCCGTTTATTGTTTTCGATGATGCCAACATTGATCGGGCCGTGGACGCTTTGTTAATGGCCAAGTTTCGCAATTCAGGCCAGACGTGTGTCACTGCAAACCGCATTTTTGTGCAGGTAGGGATCTACGACGAGTTTACCCAGGCTCTCCTCAGGAAAATGAAGGGCTTCACGGTTGGGCCTGGTACGAAGCCAGGGGTGGATATCGGACCCTTGACACACGAACGAGCGGTTGAGAAGGTCATGTCTCACATAGACGGTAGGGGTATTGGTTCCATCTATGGCTCGGACCAATTGCTGACTTTCACATAGATGCTAAAAGACTTGGAGGTAACGTTCTGTGGGGAGGAGCCCCTATTACGGACTACAGTGGTTACTTTATTCAACCTACGCTCATTACCAACATGCAGAAGGAGATGCTCACTACTCGCGAGGAGGTCTTTGCGCCTGTTGTGGGCTTATACAAATTCAGCACAGAGGAAGAAGTACTCGAGCTGGCAAATGACTGCGAGGTCGGCCTTGGGAGTTTTGTTATGACTGAAAGTATCGCTCGGTCCTGGCGGGTTGCTGAGGCTTTGGAAGTCGGTATGGTGGGCATCAATGTGGGTGTATTATGTGCATGTGAAAGTCCATTTGGTGGTGTTAAGGAGAGTGGATACGGAAGAGAAGGAGGCTCCAGTGGGATTGATGAGTACATGACTGTAAAGTCGATGTTAATAGATATTTCAGAGTAAAGTTATATTGTTAGACTCGCAGATACCAGTAGCATCACTGGAAATGGAACTATCGGAACCACCGTCCTCACTCGAGCTGATAGGTAGGAGAAGGCCGCGATCGGCGATAATCATACCTGTATCGTGGAACAGGTGTTAGAGTAGACAGTTGGTCTCAGCTAACTTTTCAATCTTGGATATAGAGGTAGAGTGGTTTGCAGAATATATGTGATAGTGAATTATAGATTCATTATCAATAGCAGATAGGAATCCTACGATTGCATTATTAAAACTGATAGGAATTTATTAAAATGAGAATATAAAGAAGATAAGAAGATAAATTAAATATATTGTAGCAGGGCTGGGGGCACTGTAGCCTTGCAATTGACCAGTGCCAATAATGTGTCAGCCCTACCCTGTATCTGGTAAACAAAGTGTCAGCAAACACACCATGAGCTCCGATACCTATCGGGCAAATTTCGTATAGTTTTGTGTTGCATCCGGAGAGAAGAAGTTTCCTATTCTAAATCTAATCTCAATCTTAATCGCTCCTTGTGTGAAATGAAGGGATACATGTGTTGAGATCAGATCAAAGGGGATGATACGGCAGCGACGATAGTCGAGCTGCGCTGGGTTCGATCTACTACGCAGTAAGGTCTTGGCAATCAGATGACATGATGCTACTTGGATGTATCCCGCATTCGCTCACTGCCGCTGGCGCGCCCGAGGCTCCCGCGCTCCTTGGCGAAGCAAAGCGGGGGAAGCATCGACGGTGACGATGCCATGACGGAGGTGAAAGGGCCTCGAACAATGAATGAACTTCTGTCAGCAGGCAGGGACATTGCCGCTTTTCCGAGCTCTCATTTCATTGTATCTCAACCGCGACGGTCGGATGCATCGGAGTGGCCAATCATGTAGTTTTCATAGCCTGGCTAAGATCTAGACGGGCGGTGGCCGTTGTTGGCTAGCTTTGTTTAGTCTAGGGACCCTTTTGTCGCTTTCTTTTTCAGCCGACGCAGTTGACCTATTCCAACGGTGGGCGGTCGCGACATCCTAGAGAGGATTAGCGGTGAAGCGAGCATGCTCAATACGAGAAGGCTTGATGGTTTCAGCCCAGTCTCGGCCGTCGGTCACCGGGACTGCACAGTGGGTTGGTGGCGCCGAAGCCCACTGTTGGCCGAGACAGCTAGGCTTGGCAAACACAGGGCAGCGATGGGCGTATGCATTGCAAACGAAACAAGTGCTGTCTTTGCCTCGCTTTGTGGCTAATGTGTGGTGCCGTGCTCCGTTAAGATGCGTCTAAGTTTAACCTTGGGATGATCTGCACGGGTAGACGTGCCGCTGGTGTCTCGGCCACTGTACCGGGTTGTGACCTGAAGCCCGCTATTGGTTGTTTATTCAGGATGCACAGCTTTCGTTTATAAACATTGCAATTGAACCGAGGGAGCCGATGGTCCGGAAGGGATGACCACCAAGGTTCTGTGCCTTGCATGCCGGCTACTGAGATCGCGGTGATCGCGGTGTTCCTCAGGTGCAGCCGACGCTTCTGCAGGAGCAAGTGTGGGGTACAGGGGTAGACGGTAGTCCCGAATGGCCGCCACAGGGGTAATCGGCATTCGGCAGCTCTAGCGGGCTGCGTGGCAATTTAACAAGCCACTGTCCGGACGGTAGTAACGAGCTAACACAGCCGGGACTTCGGCATCCCGAGTCCCGCATCACCAGTCACCGGATCTCGCGAGGCACGAGATGATGTATGAGATATGAGGATGAGACATGGCCGGGGCATCTGCATCTGTACTGCCATGGCTGTAAACTAAACTGCTGGTAGTGGTGCTCAATGTGCCCATTCGCCCCAACACTCTCGAGTCTCTCGTTTACAAGTCAGATGACGATCAACTCGGTACCGTTATTGGTATTCACACATCCAGTGCCGAGTCGGCCATGTGGGATGCATCAGGCTAGAACCGAGGCCGAGCTAGAACAAGCAAACACCACACACCACTCTATTCCTCAAAGTGGTTAGCGTTCAGGCTGCGCTTATCGTATCCTGCGGTGAGGCTTGTATTCGATGCTTTTCAGGTGTGCATGGTAAGCACTTGGACAAAGACCGTTGGTCAGTGGTCTATCTTGGGCCTCGCGAAGTTGATCGAGTGCTGGTCATTTGTGGCGGCTACATTTCATGGGTCTAGACTGCCGTTGTGAGGGATGCCGCTGGCCATGTTCGGAAATTGGGCCACGGGGCGGTTGCATCTGGGTTGTATCTCCGTCTCCTGATGTATATACAACAAGCTTATATATCTTCCGGCAGCCGCTCTTGTTTCCTGCGTTTCAGATGTTTCTTGTCCACGAACCCTGTCCTCCGTCTTGGGACAATCATCACGCTACCCCTTTACAACACGCCCTTGAAGGCATTCCAGCTTGCCATCATGCGTTTCCACCTCGCCCTCAACGCCCTACTCGGCCTAGTCTCAGTCAGGGCCGCTACGAACGCTCACTCCAATGAACATGGTGTCGAGACGAGAGATACCCGGCTGGGTGGCATCAGCAGCCTCTTCGGCCGCTCCACCTGCGCCACAGGCTACGAAATATACAACTACGCCTGCGTACCAAAGTGCCCTCCTTGTGCTCCTCGCAGCAGCAACGGAGTCTGCACGTGCCCCAACAACGAAGACTTAGTGGGAAACAGCGTGTGTAAGCCCAAGTGCCCGACTGCTGCTCCCCGTGCGAGCAATGGAGTGTGCACCTGCCCCGACAACGGCGAACTCGTTGGAACCGTGTGTAAGCCAAAGTGCCCAACCGCCGCTCCTCGCGCTACCAACGGAGTCTGTACCTGCCCCGGTGGAAAGGATCTTGTTGGAAGCGACTGCAAGGACAAATGCCCTGCGTGTGCTCCTCGAGCCAGTAACGGTGTCTGTACCTGTCCTGACAATGGGGATCTCGTCGGCAATGAGTGCAAGCCTAAGTGCCCGACTGCCGCTCCTCGCGGTACTAACGGTATCTGTACTTGCCCTAACGACGGAGAACTCGTTGGTAGCGACTGCAAGCCGAAGTGTCCGACTGCTGCTCCCCGTGCGAGCAATGGAGTTTGCACTTGCCCCAACGATGGAGAGCTTGTTGGATCCGACTGCAAGCCTAAGTGCCCTGCCTGTGCTCCTCGCGCGAGCAACGGAGTCTGTACCTGCCCCAACGGCGGAGACCTCGTCGGAACCGAGTGTAAGCCAAAATGCCCGGCTGCGGCTCCCCGTGTTAACGGTGTCTGCACCTGCCCCGACAATGGAGAGCTTGTTGGCACCGAGTGCAAGCCGAAATGCCCAGCTGCAGCCCCTCGAGCCAGCAACGGGGTTTGTACCTGCCCCGGTGGGAAGGATCTTGTTGGCACTGAGTGCAAGGACAAGTGCCCTGCTTGCGCTCCGCGAGCTAGCAATGGACTTTGCACCTGCCCCAACAACCAGGATCTAGTTGGAAGCGAGTGTAAGCCCAAGTGTCCGGCTGCTGCCCCTCGTGTTAATGGCGTCTGCACCTGCCCTGGTGGAAAGGATCTTGTTGGTACCGAGTGCAAGGACAAATGCCCTGCCTGTGCTCCTCGTGCCGAAAACGGCGAGTGTACCTGCCCTAGTAACCAGGACCTTGTTGGAAGCGAGTGTAAGCCCAAGTGCCCAACTGCTGCTCCCCGTGTCAATGGCGTTTGCACTTGCCCCAACAACGGGGATCTTGTTGGAAGCGACTGCAAGCCGAAGTGCCCAGCTGCTGCTCCCCGCGTCAATGGAGTTTGCACCTGCCCTGACAATGGAGACCTTGTTGGAACCGAATGCAAGCCCAAATGCCCGGTTGCAGCCCCTCGAGTCAATGGCGTCTGCACTTGCCCCGGTGGAAAGGATCTCGTCGGAAGCGACTGCAAGGACAAATGCCCTTCATGCGCTCCTCGTGCGGACAACGGTCTTTGCACCTGCCCCAACAACCAAGATCTCGTCGGAAACGAATGCAAACCCAAGTGCCCAACAGCGGCTCCCCGTGTTAACGGTGTTTGCACCTGTCCTAACAACCAGGATCTTGTCGGCAGCGACTGCAAGGATAAATGCCCTGACTGCGCTCCTCGTGCGGGTAACGGCGTCTGCACTTGCCCTAACAACCAAGATCTTGTTGGAACCCAGTGCAAGCCCAAGTGCCCGTCTGGAGCTCCTCGCGTTAACGGCGTCTGTACATGCCCCAACAACCAGGAGCTCGTTGGAAACGACTGCAAGGACAAATGTCCTTCCTGCGCCCCTCGCGCTGATAACGGTGCCTGCACTTGCCCTTACAACCAGGACCTGGTCGGAAGCGAGTGTAAGCCCAAGTGCCCTGCTTGCGCCCCTCGCGGTGATAATGGTGTCTGCACCTGTCCTAACAACCAGGACCTCGTTGGTAACCAGTGCAAGCCCAAGTGCGGTACTGATGCTACCCGAGGCAGCGATGGCAACTGCCAATGCACCAAGAAGGGCCAAGTTCTGAGCAATACCGACAACAGCTGTGCCTGTCCCGCCGGCCAGGACTTCGTCGACAACTGCTGCAAGGTCAACTGCGGCACTGTCGCTACGTACAACCCCAGGAAGTACACATGCGAGTGCCCCGGAAAGGGCCAGACCTTCAACGCCGACACCAAGACGTGTGATTGCCCCGCCGGACAGGAAATCGTCAACAACTGCTGCGCCGTCAACTGTGGTGGCGACGCCGTCTACAACTCATGGCAGGACAAGTGTGTGTGTAAGAAGTGGAGTCAGACCTACTCCGACGACGACAAGACGTGTGCCTGCCCAGCTGGCCAGGACTGGACCATGTTCGGCGGCTGCAAGCTCAACTGCGGCACCCAGGCATACAAGGATTCATGGACGAACACGTGCGTGTGCAACAACAGCGGCCAGACCTTCAACCCCGCCGACAAGAGCTGCTCTTGCCCCCAGGGACAGGAGTGGACTCGAAACGGCGGCTGCCAGACCCCGACCACTCCCACCGACTGCGGAACCCAGGCCTGCTGGAGCAACTCCCAGAACGCCTGCGTGTGCAACAAGAAGGGCATGGAGTACAACAGCGATACCCAGCAGTGCGCCTGCAAGTCCTCCCAGCTGTACAGTGACTCCCAGGGCGGGTGCTGTTGTCCCAAGGGACAGACTGCGGATGCCTCTGGCACCTGCAAGCGTGGCAAGTGGTGGTGAGGTAATCTGAAGGGGTGATGCGCAATGGGGATGAGCTAAGGTTTACGATCCTTATTGGAGTTGGTGTTTTTCTATGTCACGCGGGTTACCTGTATCTTCATTGTAGTACTATTCTTCTTTTCTTTGGGAAGTCTGCTGTTCTCCTTTGTACGAAAAACCTGGTAACAAGGTTTCGGTATTTGCAGTGGGGAGCAGCTCTTCTATCCGCTTCTCGTGTATTGATTAGCTGCATCAACCGTGATAATCTCATATCAGTTCATAATACACACGCCTGTTGTATCAATCACTTGGAAATTTATATGCAATGCAGAAGCTCGACGTTGTAGAGTGAAAGGGCTCTGAAGGTCAGCGGCAAATTCAGCGCTCGCTTTGGGGGGTACTTTTTTTCTGTGCACTTTGAATTACACTTCAACAAATTCACTGCAATTTTAGCGCTTCAGGGGGAGTTGGGATGTCTCACTGCGAGTTGGTACAGTTGAGGTAGGGAATAATTAGTTCACTGCAATTTTAACACGTCGAGGGGAGTTGAGTTACCCCACTCCACCTAAATTTAGCAATGTACGGGAATCGAATCTCATTGCACTGTAATTGTAGTGCTTTGAGGGTGCTGGGTTGCCCTACTTAACTTCATTCTATAGAAGCCGGATAACTAATACAACTGCCTTTGGATGAACATCTTGCTGAGCATTGAACACATATACATCCACACGCGTGAACAACGAACCAAGGGAAATGCGCGGGTAATTGATGTGGCTAACGAATAGATTTAGAATTGGACGTACAGCCCATTGTAGGACATGATGCCGGTGGGTTCAGCCAGTGCTCAGTCAATGCGGGACACCGGAGGGCGCTGCAAGCTGCGGCGTGTGTTGGCAGAGGGACGGCTAAGACAACGCGACTAAGGAGATGCTGACAGGCGACATGTACGAGTCACGGCTGGCAAGTATTTGGAACGGAATAGAGGTAACGATTAGTTATATACGAACTATATCTACCGTGATATACTCAATTTTGGGGCTCAACCCGGAAATCAATTTCTCGGGTGGGACTTGTGTCTCTTCAGTATCTCCGCCACCTCCTCCTGGTGGGATGAGAAGTTGTCAACTAGGTCATCCCACATCTTGGGCTCGTGTTCGTGCTTCTTGTCACTGTTCCAAGCCCAATCCGTAATGGTGAACTGCCGGCAACTCTCGAACATGAATGCGATGGCACCCTTTGAGATTTGAACCTCCGGAGGCGTCTGCGCTGATGCTGCCTTGAATTCCTAAACCAAAGTTAGAAGTTGCATTTCCACCGCTACGTTTTCAACGACTCACTTGATAGGCCACACCGTGTGGAACCATGCCACACTCAAACGAGATTCCACCTGGTTGGAATTCGTCCGATCGTCCGCCGTACTCGCCATAAAGCAAACCCATCAACTCTGATGCTGCATTGCGATGGTAGTAGGGGGGCCTGTATGTGTGTGAAGCTACATCCCAGCGCGGCGAGAAGATCAGAAAATCTGCAAGTGGCGCGGTTGGATCTCGGGACTTTGCTGTCAGGACGCAAAAGATGGATGGATCGATATGGTCGACCGAGATTGAGCCAACGTTGACGAATTTTGTCAGATCGTACTTGTAAGGGACATAGTTTCCATGCCAAGCAACTACGTCGAAGGGGCAGTGGTTTTGCGTGCTCTTGAAGAACTGCCCTGCCATCTTGTAGATGATTTCCCAGGGCTCGTCGTGACTTATCTTGTACTGAGCCTTGGGGTGCAGGAAATCGCGAGCATTAGCAAGGCCATTAGCTCCTAGGGGACCCAGCTCTGGTAGCTCGAAATTAGCACCCCAAATTTCCAGGATGTAGCCCCTGGTTGGGCCTTCGACTGACACCTTGAAACGCTGGCCTCGTTGGATGACGCAGATTTCGCCTGGTTGGACGTAGAGAGGCCCAAACTCGGTCTGGATATCCAGCGCTCCCTGCTGAGGCATGATCAAGAAGTCTCCATCTGAATTGACAAATGCTTTTTGATCCATGCTCTTTGTTGCCGTGAAGATGTGAGTTGCTATCCCCTCTCTCAAGGTCGGATCCCCGGACCCAGCGATGGTACGGAGGCCAGATACGAAATCCGTATCTTCTGCAATATCGAATGGGAGCTGATGAAATCAGTCACAGATGTTCATGAGAAGAAGACTAGGCTTCTTCGAAGGATCAATGCACTTACCCAGGCGAGCTGTGTTGGGGAGACCTTTACACGAGGATTCAAGGGCAAGAAGCAACTTTCCGTCCCTTCAATCGGTGGTAGATCGGTCTTCACCAGACAATGTCAGTAATGAAGAGAAGAAACTCAACGCTTTAATTAGAACCTACAAATCCTTGGTGCGCGACGGCGGGGCGTGCTCGGTAGAGCCAAGCCTTCTTGTTCATGTGGCGGGGGGCAACAAATGACGAAGCCGTCATTTGCTCCGTGTAAAGCCCAAATCTCGTGCATCGGGGATTGTTCTGCCCTCGAGGAATTGTCCCGGGAACTGCTTCGGACTCGAAATGATTGTTGAAGCCGGGGAGATATTCGTACGGGTCATTTTTCCTCACCGCAAACGAAGGAACCGTGCCATCTTTCTGGGTCTCGGCCCAATGAAAGATCTTCTGGTACTCGTCTGGTTGAGAAAGGGGAGTCATGGTCAAGGTCAGTGCATCAACTCTGATGTGTAAGCAAGCTATTTCTTCAGATGAAGTTCATCAATAAAATAAAAAGCCACAATTTTCTTCAAATACATTTTCCCTTCCGACGCTCATTTTGATGACGAGGCGAGTGTGGGGCATATCGCGGGGTTGAGAGTCGATCCATCGGCAGTTTCGACCCGACCCCCGCTCGATTGACAGCAGAACTGCCGATGAGAGAGCTAAGATCAATTCAAATGATGTATTTTACTGTCAATATGAACTCCAGGCCTCTGGGATCTGGCATATGTAGGTCCAATTTGGGAGTTACCTACGCTCAGTAAATGATTTCATTATGATGAACATTCCAGTCACCGTTTTCGCTTCATTCGCAAATTAAATCCAGGTGGACCCGGATATCAGCCGAGGCAAAAGGCTGCCCACTCGGATGGCTGCCCAACCCTCCTCTATATATTGGGAGTCTGCTGACTCTTTGCTTCGGAAGGATTTACCCGACATTTCTTATGCATCGGCAGAGTTGGGTGGGTGTATTATGCTGTTCAATTACTACCCTGACATCTTTGGAATCGGCGATCGCTCTGGTGGAGGAAATCTCATGCCACAAAGTCGTCCTTGATCTTGGAGGCGACTAAATGACCAAACTTCTGATTGTAGCATGGGCGATTTCATTAGAATTTTCCAATTGAGAACCGCAAAGCTTTGGCATGAGAATCTGCTGAAGCTATCGACTTACCCTTGAACGGTGTAAAATGACAATCTCCCCATCATCTGCGTTAATAAGAGCCCCCCCTTGCTAGCCACACTCCATGCATAGGTTTAACCGGCGTTCAGATATACGTAATATGTACAGCTACTAATCCGTAGCGGTATTGATGGTCCCCTTTGGACAGAAATTATTTTCACCGTAAGCCCGCTTCTCAATGTCGGGAATGAGGGCCTGTGGAATTCCTGAGACCTACGCGGGGAAGCGTATAAGCGGACCACATTAGACAGCCATCGCTATCATTATTCCGATTGCACCACCACCACGGCTGTATGAATCGGGAATCAGTGGTCGATAATTTCTGCTATACAATATGCAGGTCAATGCAAACATAATGAATAGAAAATAGAGCGAACAGGTTAAACACCAAAACAAGCTCAGTGTGATCCCAAGAGACACAAACTTGTCAACCCCAACACCCAACTGTCACCGTAACAACAAAGGCACGCGAAGGATGGCCCAAATTTTGAACACTGCGCCAAAAGGCGAATCTGGATATATCGATGGCTTAAAGTCAGGGGAGCAAGTAAAATTTCCCAAAACTCCTTTTTTTCAGGGGAATCTGAAGCCTTGTCGAGTCGAATGCGATATAGTCGAGTTGGAGACCAGTGGCTGCATCCCACAGGACATCAATGGCACCTTCTTTCGTGTTCAACCAGATCCTCGCTTCCCACCCATGTTTGAGGAGGATGTCAATTTCAGCGGCGACGGTATGGTCAGTGCAATCAATTTCCACAACGGCCATGTCGACTTCAAGCAGCGATATGTACATACCGATCGGTTCCAAGCCGAATCGAAGCATCGAAAAGCCATGTTTGGTAAATATCGCAATGCATATACAGATAGCGAAATGGTTAAAGGTGTCATTAGGACGGTATCAAACACAAACGTCTACTTTTGGCGTGGTGCATTGCTGGCGTCAAAGGAAGATGGGCCGCCCTACGCAATGGACCCCTCCACCCTGGAAACAATTGGGCGGTACGATTTCGAAGGTCAAATGAAGGCGCCCTGTTTCACTGCACATCCCAAATTTGATCCAGACACAGGCGAGATGGTTGCCTTTGCCTACGAAGCCGGGGGCAATGGCCACGATGCCTCCTGTGATATTGTGGTGTGGACATTCGAGCCCATCCATGGGAAAAAGACGGAGGAAACGTGGTACAAAGCTCCGTTTTGCGGCATGATCCACGACAGTGCATTGACTGAAAACTATCTCATTCTGCCAATGACGCCACTGAAGAGCGATCTCGACCGCCTGAAGAGTGGCGGCAACCACTGGTCGTGGGACCCAGATGAGGATCAGTACTACGGCATAGTGCCACGCAGAGGAGGAAATCCAGATGATATCATTTGGCTGCGAGCAAAGAATGGTGAGTCATTAATGTTCATCTTTGCGAAATTTGCGTGATGCTGATTGAGAATGATGCAGGTTTCCACGGACATGTTGCCGGAGCATATGAGGACGAAAACGGCCATATTGTTTGCGACTCGACAGTCGCAGATGGCAATGTCTTTTTCTGGTGGCCGCCATCGAACGCTGAACCCCAGGCAAAGGCACGCCAGAAGCTCATCTCTGACACCTACCGCTGGGTATTTAACCCAAAGAGTCAAACCGATACACAGGTCACTCCATTCAAATTGTACGGCATCAATGGAGAGTTTTCTCGCATCGACGACCGATTCGTCACAAAGTACTACAGCCACTTCTGGCAATTGCAGATGGACCCGACACGATTCTACGACGTGGAAAAATGCGGTCCGCCGGCTGGTGGTCTCTGGAATGTCATTGGACATTACAATTGGGAGACGGGCGTCAAAGACGAATACTTCTACGGGCCTACGTGCACTTTCCAGGAGCCCGTTTTCATTCCCAAGGCCGGGTCGACAATTGAAGGCGAGGGCTATTTGGTGGCACTTTTGAATCACCTGGATGTCCAACGCAACGACATCCTAATCTTCAATGCTCTAAATCTCGCCCAAGGGCCAATTGCTTCAGTTCATTTACCACTGCGAGTTCGCATGGGCCTTCACGGAAATTTTGTGGATCAGAATGAGATTGATGAATGGAGCCGAAGAAGAAGTCAAGCCGGGGACTTGGGTCCGGTCAGCGTGGCTGGGAAAGACGAAGTTGAAATGTGATCAGGCGGATAAGTTCAATAGAGTAGCAAGAAGGCACTAAAATTACATTCTTTGCAACCCATGACTCAGATGGCTGGTCGCAGTTCTTCCACGACAATTTTGAAAGCTATTATCCACTCCCCGCACGCGTAGTGAACGTGGCCCACTTAGTCAAGAAGCCGGCATGATATCTCCGTCGGAGACATCACGGCCTCAGCTTCATATTCTTCGGCTCGATCAACCCGAAAGCGGGTGAAATGTTCCTTACGCTAACCCCGATCTATTGGTGGGGGCCTTGTCGGCATTTGAATCCTTCCGTTACCACCAGCCATAAATGACATTGCCCGCAATGAGTGTTGAATGAGACAGAATAATTAGATTTGTTCAATCTTTGTAAGCGCTATTTCAAGATGGAGGAGACAATTACCGCTTTGAAACATACAGTTGACGCTCTTCGAGGAGAAGTTGTGCGATTGAGTGGTAAGTCCACTCCAGCTGGTCGATTTGTTGTAATGTATCACTCGCTAACTGCTGAACAAGACCAAGAAGAGATTCGAAAGCTACAGTACAAATACGGATATTATTTGGATAAATGCCTCTATAATGAAGTAAGTCGTGTCAGGGTCTCATGGATTCTCTCTTTGAACGTCAATGTGCCTTGTGCTAAGGATTTCCGTTTCTTGATCTAGGTTGTAGAGCTTTTCTCTGATAGTCCTGAAACCTACGTTCAATTTTTAGGTGGGCGTTATTTGAAGAAGGAAGGTGTTCAGAGGTTGTATGTTGGGAGGTTTGCATCGTCATTTGCAGCTGGCCGAAACGGTCCCGTTCATGGATTTCTGTTAGACCATCCGCAGATGCAGGGAATTATCGATGTCGATTATTCTACTTCAACCGCGGGTCCAACTGGTGCAGGTGCTCGGGCAAAAGGCCGGTTCCGCTCTTTGATGCAAGCTGGCGTTCACATCAGCCAGGCCGAGAAGCATCCCCGCGGATTTTGCCAATGGTTTGAAGGCGGCATTTATGAGAACGAGTATATCAAGGACGAAGATGGACAGTGGCGCATCTTACATCTCCGATACTTTCCATTTTGGCATGGCGATGTCGAGCATGGCTGGGGATATAAGGTATCCGGCTTCGTGCCATTTCCTACCAAGACATTCCCCGACGATCCAAAGGGACCCGACATGGTTGTCCCATCTGAGCAACGTATGCTCTGGCCTGACACTAGAGTGGTGCCTTTCCACTATAATCATCCCATCACAAACCAGCCCGTCAAGGATGAGGATATGCAGGCTCCAGCGTTTGGAGATGACGCGGCAGGCTCTCTTCCCGCTCTGAATCTCCTGTGAGGGTTCCGTTTTGGTGGAAGTCTTAGTATATCAAGTAACAATAAGGTCCTCATCATTTATAAGAAGAAGAATAAACATTGTGTTCGAATGAGTGGAAATGCGATATCTTGTTCCCTAAATATCAGAGACGAGATGTCGAGTACAAAATGATGTGAATTAACAACTAGAAGAAGAGTGTCCGTGTTGTTATTTATGTCCTACTTGACCCTTCGCCTACGGCTCCAGTGGGAGCTTGAACAACCTGATCGCGTTCTCTCTTCCAACAAGTTGCTTCTGCTCCAAAGGCAAATCGATTCCTTTCCACCAAGTCTGCGCCTCTTCGATTGTATCATATGGGAAGTCTGCTCGCATTATGTTTCGTTAATGGGTGTTCATTCTGGGAGAAATGCCAATTTTCATACCGATTGCAAACAAACACCTATCTGCCCCAATCTCATCAAGACAGAACTTCAATCCGGCGGTGGAAAAGTTCCCGGAAGTGGTGATGGAGACGTTATGATTGAAGTAGTATTTGTAGTCATACTTTGATGGTCTGGTTTCCTTTTTAACGGGCTTGTTGTACCAATGGTCGGCCCTCCAAAGATTAAAAGGAATGCTAGACGCAATGTCAAATAATTAGTAAGAATGTCATGTGCTAGTGGCGGGAGTGGTGCAATTTCAATCTGTAGTAACATACCCTTCACCGAGATGTCCAATTACAATCTGAGCCTTAGGGAATAAGTCGAATATCCCACTGGAGCAGAGAGAGTAAACGTGGAAGCTGAGGTCTAAGTGAAATTGAACCGCAGCACCGATCAAATGTTTCCTCGGTCCATACTTTCCTTCCGGCTGAAGTTCTGGGGCTGCCGGATACCGAGGATGCATGTATATAGGAACACCGAGCTCTTCAACGGTTTTCCAGAAAACGTGGTACTCAGCAGTGTCATAGTATTTCGCTCCGGCACCGTCGGGGCCAATGCTCTGGAAGTCATTGAGCAATCCGCCAAATATGCCCAACTGCTTAACTGCTCGCCTTAGTTCGGTGGCGGCCTCGGATGCATCGTGCATGGACAAAGCAGCTAGTGCACCAAAACGGCTCGGATTGCGGGACACTTCATGGGCGAGCCAGTCATTGGATGCGACGGCTAGGTTGTATGCTTTTGTGGGATCTGGTTCGCCCTGGCAGCCTGGCGACGTCAGTGACAGTAGCATATAGTCGACACCTTCAGCATCCATGCGTTGAAGACGCTGATCGTGAATGTCGGCGAGCTTTTGGGTTAGCGCATGGTGTCGGAACTGCTTAGGGTCGCTATTGGGCGCGTAGAGAGCCGACGTTTCGGACAGCCAGGCAATGTCGTCAGGGTTGACAACTGCCTCCTCTATTGCCACTGTGCCCTTTGATGCCATGATGAACTTCCTTTCTGTCAAAAGAAAAATAGTTGGGATTTGAAACACGTGCTCAACTGCTAAATGTAATCGATAATACTTTCAACGAATTTATATCTGATGTCGTCTTCGTAGATTGCTCTAGTGTCTCAAAATGAGGAATGACTAAAAGGCACCAGCCTGCTTCTGGACGATTCATGTCGGCTTCATCTATCCGATGCTACCGATGGAGCTCATGTGGAAGAAGATCTGACTAGCACACCAAAAGCACATGCTGCATGTAAAATGTACAACATTATAAATAGAGAAACCCACGAATGATCCTCTGATCTACATACACCCATGCCGTGGGTTGATAAATGTCCGGTTAAAACGACACTCGATGAAGATTAAACAAAGGAGATAGAAAAAGAGATAGTAATATTGGCTAAATACCCTTAAAAGTATATCTGGTAGTTGCGGACTTGTATTAGGCATACATGATTTTGGTTCTCTCTGGCTTAAATATGAATTGAATGTGAAGAGCTGATAGGAGTGCAGATGGGAGGCGTAGAAGTTATTTTGGGACAAGATATGAAAGGTTACCAAGTCATTGGTTGTATCTATATATCTTCTCATTTTCATGCTTTGGCTGAAGCATATTTTTACAACGTTGGGTGAAACACTGGCTGTAAGAGGACATTTCTTTCCAAGGGCCTCTGTTGTATCTAATAATAGAAGATGATCCAGCATGCCAAAAAGGGAACCTCCGGCCAAGATCAATATGCGACCGTAAAGATCTCTCAAATTCTAGCTCTCAATCACGAGCGTGTATCTGTCAGGTTCCTTGTCGTCGTCATATTGCCGAGTTGGATGCAAAGAGCGCAGGGCCTCTAGGCCTACCACGTCAAACCGTCAATTACAACGGCCATTTCAGCCATCACCGACGAATCCAAGTCAGCATAGGCGATACAAGCAAACATTGATTCACGGGTTTGAAATAATCGTCAACTGGATACGTTGCATGTTGCATGAAACCCGGTTGATGCCCACGCGGAGTTCAGGGCTGGCGCGTGGGCTTAGCTCTCTTGCCGCAGGACGGCTGAGACCTCAACACGATGAAATATGCATGCTCATATGCATATGCAAGCCACTATGTAATGAGTCAATTTCCTTGAGTGTGCTATTTCTGGTGGAGCAGATGTGCTACTTCAGCAAAAGCAAAAGTACCTACAAATAGCCGAGCCACTTGGAGAAGTCCCAAAGGTGCTCCACCAGCAAGCACACCTGAGGAGAAAGTGCATCCATCCAAGACAAGGGATTTAAGTATTGACATCATCATGGCTTATTTGAGGATTGGTAGCTCCATCTTCCCTTCTCAGCTGCATCAGGCTACCAATCAGTGCGGGCAACATGGCGCCGCCAGGGCTTGAAGGACTTGGCATTTTCGCCTATTGTGACTGTTCGTACCGTATTAGCATCGTTTTCTTACCCCAGCTGCATAAGGCTACCAATCAGAACTAGCGAGTCCCTTGACACCACGATCCACCTCGCTTAGGCTGAACCGAGAAGTCGAGGTTTTTGTCGACACAAGTATTAAAGACTCATCACCTCTGTCGGTACTTCCAGGTGTACTGATCGGATTTCGGACCTGTCCCATGCAGAACCTCCAATCCTTACACCTGAACTCTTTTCAATCACTATGGACTCTCGGCAGTATGTTGAGTTGGTTGACCAGGACGGCCCACCTCAAGCTCCGCCTTTGGTTAGCGATGATCAAGGCGGTAAACAATCCCCGCCACCTTTATACGCAGCGCACACCACGTCCGAAGACAGGGTTCGAACGTCACAGAACCAAAGGAAGGTGATCTGGAAAATGGTCGCGTTTTACTTGATTGGTGCCGCCCAGTACCCCGAGCCCCTTTGCGATTACCTACTCACATACTGCAGGCGTTATTTTGATCTTGGCTCATTTCTTATTCTTCCGTTATCTAGATGGGAAAGCTGTCGAGATGTCCCGCGTTTCTCAGGGAATGCAATCAGCAACTGCCAACCTCCTAGCTCTAGTGGCCGAACTCTGTCTACTCAGTGGTATCGGGCTTGCCTATGATCAGATGCTGCACCGACTGCTAAATCGAAAGTCTTTGCGCGATGACGTAGTTGAAAGGCTGCAAACCCTGGCCTCCAGCCCCTGGAACCTGTTTCGACCGAAGTTAGCGATAAATGCCTGGCGTCAGTGGATCATCGCACTCGTCTGTATTCTACTTTCGATAGCAGCTGTATTTCCTCCAGGTGCCATAGAAGTTGAGTTCAAGGACGCGATAGTTCCACGAACATTGAGCAACGTACCATCGTTCAATGTCAGCGATTGGGGTGACGGGACTATCAAAGGTTTCATTAATAATGCCTTGTTTGAAGTGAACATCGACATGACCTTCATGTGGGTGTCTGGACTGTAATGGTTGGAATATTACTGCTAATTATCGATCTTATAGGAGAGCATTTCGACCTAATCTAATGTCTATGGCTCGTACCGTCCTTACGTCCGGCAAACGTGCCACGATACCCTCACCCTGCAGTGGCCCATGTAAATACAGCATAAACATTAACGGGCCACAATTCCATTGCCATGAGATCGAGTTGAACGAGAGTGATTTTAACAAAACCGACACCGGGATCTGCAACTTGCCAGCCTACAAGGGCGTGGACCACGCCAACTATTACGCCTATAAAATTCAAAACAACTCTTTTACAGTTACTTGGAATCCAACACCTCAAACCTGCGAAAGTATGAACGACTTTCGAGCAATAGATTGCTCCATATCTCTAGCAACATATCAGATTGATATTGAGAACTTTTCCAATGGAACTCAGACAACAGACTCCACGCTGAAAGGCAATTGGACTATATGGACGGATGACTCTCCATTGCAAGCACAGTTTTATTACTACTATTTTAAGCCTCAATCAGGGTTCTATGATCCTCCTATCAACCAGTCACAGCTTACTGCAAGCTTTGGGAAGACGCAAGCATACGCAGTCAGTCGCGCCGCTGTTGGTGCTTTAGAAGGCGAGGTGGAAATCGGTAAGTCTATTCAGGGTGTCTCGATGCCCAGGTCACATATCATCTAACATTATCCTAGAAAGGGATGGGCTAAGTATCATTGTACGTGGGAATGGAACAGGAATTGTCGATAACCCATATATGGGAATCGCGGACCGTTGGAATCCCAAGTTCAACATCACACCCGCCAACCTTGAACGTTATCTTCTCGACGTGGTCATATCAACCGCCTCGTTGAACCCAACCGACAAGCCACAATGGGTCAACGAGGGTGATGTAGAAGCACTAGAAGGCGCCGAAACTTACACATTCAGCGGGCGATTGGTGTTCTTCTTACCGTACGGGCTGTGCGTAGTCGCTGCTACGATGATATACGCTTTTGGCATTATGGCCATGTACAAGAACGGTGCACTTTTTAATCGCACTACAGTATAGTCATGGAAGGTTTACATCACCTTGATGTAGCCGTCCTCGAGGCGGATTCCCAAAATACCACAGGACTTGCGCAAGGTGCGCGGCATACCGGACGTGCGAATCGACGGGGTATACGAGAAGCTGATACGATGCTCATCGTGAGCATCAGGCTTGGCGTCTATCGCCTCTAGGGCATGGGATCAAATGGAAGGTGAAATACTGAGTTGCATTTTAAAATTAATTCTTTGGTCAAGCACCAAAGCGCTCACGTTCCCCATCCTAATTGAATAGTTGCCACATTCACTAGCCCGGTGAATTCTCCTTTGTCGTGAGCAGCTCTCCAGCTATTAACACAACCAGGTGATATTGATTCCTGCTCCGCCATTATCCAACCTGTATTGCTCATACCTAAGCACCCCTCCCTCTCCAAGTTACCCATTTTAGGGACCTTGACAAAAATGACTTCCTTGTCGGCGACCGCTCAACTTCTCTTGATATGTACTCGTCAAATAGGGTGGCCATGTCCTCCCAAAACTGCCGTTCCCGCGCGTCGGCATCGGAAACAGACTGCAAGAACTCCCTCTTTTTCTGAATCTGTTCATAAATTTCCAGATCGACCTGCTTTGTACTCTTGGCGCCTGTGGATTTGAAGGAGGACTGACTATTCTTCCTACTACCTCCCAGGGCCCCCTTCTCTAGAAGAATGCCAACTAGACGCGCTCTTGTCTCCAGAGTTGATAAGTTCGTGTATTTGCCAGCAAGATCGGCGATGTCTGGTCTACAAAAGTGCTCGAAGCCAAGCACCGCACAGGACAGTATTGACTGATCTTGTGGACTCTGTTTGAGTAGCAGCTTGGGATTGTTTGCTATCCGTGTTCGGACGTAAGGCAACACCGCAAACTGGGCCGCGAGGCCAAGAAAGCTGTTAGATAGTTGGTCTGGGGTCATTGTGCACTGTGTTGAGGACCAGTGGGGGAGGTCTTTTGTATTCGCTGATAGCAAATTGGCGTAAGCCACGTTTCGATAGAGGATTAGGGAACCGTTGTCAAGTGTACAGGTCCTTGAGATTTCACCCAGGGATAGATCAAGCTTGTCCATTACCCTCATAAAGAAGGGAATGTTGGCAGCCTCATCTCGAACGTTTGAAGCATGATAGAGGCAAATGCAAGCTCGGTTCCAAAACTCTGTCGGTAGATAGTGCTTGGCATCCCCCCAAATCTTTCGGCTCACGATTTCCACTGTGAGGGCTTTCAAGATGGAAAGGTGAGGATCAAAGCCGGGATTCGATATGGCACAAATCTCATCCCACTTAGCCAGTGTCCATTCGCGAACGCTCCGGTGCAAGTAGTCAACATGTCCGTCCTTTGACACCTCAAGTAGCCCCCGAGTTCGGCTGTTGAGTCGCCTAACCAGGGTCTGTATAATATGCGGTCGTAACTTGCCAGTAATTGCGACGACATCTTGCTCCATGGCTTCTTCGTCATCCATATGGGCTAGATGCAGAGTAACAGCATCTAGCAATGTCGTGGAGCAGTTGTGGATCTGGAAGAGTTGAGAAGAGTCACTTCGGTACTCTGGTTTGACCCTGAGATAAATGCTCGAGTATAGCGCTGACAAGTCTGTCGGTAGGGAATCCAGAAGTGTTTGTAATTCTTTGAGGTTGTCGCCTTCGGTTAGGCCTTCGCAAAGGGCACGGACGACAACTGACACCCAAAGGAAGACTCCCCTCGCCTTTCCAACGATTCCGTCCATGAGCCGATTCGCCTCAACTGGGTTGGCCTGCATTAGTTCATGGTACCCCCTAGTACGGTTGAACTCGCCCTTGACGAACGTATTAACGTCTTTGGTAGTGAAGGTTTCCATTTTCAGGCTTGGATTGGTATTGAAGGCGTCTAAGAAGACGTTCTCAGGTCGACTGCTTACGAGAATCTTGGCGCCGGCTCGTTGATGGAATAGCTTGACGAACTCCGTCAGCTTTTGGTGGTCGCCATCAAATTCATCCAGCCCATCGATAAACAATGCAAGATTAAACTTATGGCTTGTGAGGAGTGTTAAAGCAGAGAAAGCCTCAAGCAACTCCCTCCAAGTCCATTGCGGCGCCGACTGCATTGCCCTAGTGCCAAACAGCTTAACGAGCGCCCAGCGTCGGGGACACATTTTTGGGCAGAGGCTAGGCATCTGCTGTAAGCATTGTAAAAGGAGTGTTCTGAGGAGCCCGGTCTGTGATTTCTGTAACTGCGAGGCTCCAGCATTCCAAAAGTAAAATGATGCTTGTAACAATGGCAACTTTGACGACCATTTGAGAAGATGATGCCGAGTTTTTGGGTTCTTTGTCAGGAACTTCATGATGGTTGACTTTCCTGCTCCTGGCTTTCCGGTTATCCAGTATACGTCGTTGACCGAGCCTTCAAGCCAGGGCACGACCCCAACCCAAGGTTCCTTTCCGGCAGAGGATTGTTGCGGCGGCGATGTATATATCCACTCAAAAGTCTTCTCGTAGGCCTCGGGGATCGCATCCTCACGATGTGTCACCCCTTGGAAGCGAAGGCTATCCATGATGGCGGTAGCATATGAGTGGGATGGGTCATCGTTGCGTTTGACTTTGGCGCGATGGGTGAGGAAAGCTGAATGGTCATCAATTAATCTTGAAGAGGCATCGTCGGTGCTGGTGGAAAGCGGTATGACAAGGTCTGTTCTTCTAAATGGCTCATCTGGTAGCCCTTGCGAAGACCAGATTTGATGAATGATCTCGCGACGGTCAGGCTCCACATCGGAAGATTTCGCATTGAGTACTTGGATGAGAGCCTGATTAAGTGGTCGAGTGTTGGCTTCAAGGCGATTTAGCGACGTAACTATTTCTGTTTGCTGAATTGAGAAGCGGTCCATTTGCTGGGCACCCCTCGCGGATTGCTCCCTACAATGCCTTGATTAGAACCTGCAACGGTGGAGAATTGAATGCAATCTGAAATCTCACCAGAGAACGGCCAAAGAAGCCGACATCATGCGCATCCTAAGGTCAGAGAGCCTGTGGCTCCATGAATTGATGTCAAACGTGGCGACAGAACGAATGGCAATAGCAAAGCTATGGACCGCTCTGCTGATCTTGGCCGATTTCTTGTCGGAGTCAAACCCGTCGAAACGATGCCCCTTGTCGCCAAACTTGAAGGGTTCTCCAACATCTTTAGACCTCAAGGCCTGGATGGCCGTCTCCAGCTCCCTCGTAGCCGTCATGCACTCCTCGCAGATGCGGAGCAAGATGGCCTCAGAGCTCCCCTCGGCAGGTACGCCGCGAGCCAGCAGTGCTGTCTCAGAGTCAACATTTCGGGCGAGCTGTGAGAGGTCGGATGCGACTGTGGAGAGCTGCACCTCCTCTGCAGTTCGTCCGGACGGTGACAGGTAGAGCTGGCCGACCTCGGAGAAAAGGCGTGTCCCAAAGTCGATAAACTGCACAACGCCTGCGGCCACGGATAAGGCTGTAAGTGGGTCCATGGTACGGCTGGGGCCTCGTCAAGACCAATGCATTGGGGCTTGAATCCTTCTGCCACTTAGAAGCGACGATGGATGTCGAGTCTAGGCCGTGGGCATTCTCGCAGAGGTTATCGAAGTTGTCTTGGATCGTTCACGTGGTGATGTCTAGTCCGCCTCGCAGCCTGATCTCCACTTCGTCACGGTGGAATAGCGAATAAGCGTGGTACATCAGGCTAACTAGCAAGGGTGCCCCTGCGGGTCGTTGTATTGTCCCTCCAGGCCCAGCCTGATTACTCGTTGGAGGCTCAGCCTACTCATGTCGAAGACTTCACAACAAGGCCAGCGTGCTTACCTAGCCGGCTAATGAGCTCTGCATACTCATTGACGATGGAGCGGCATACCTGACTCAAGGCGATATCGTCTTGCGTATTCTTAATTGCTCTTATGTATACGCTACCCTATACCCACGCTATGCGCTGCGCGGGTTTTACTGAGAGCAGTCCACCAACCAACACGCACCCGTTCCCATTGGTCTCAGTGAAACGGGTAAGTGAAAGTAGGGTACAGTGAAGACCAACGGGTTGCTCCGGTAAGTAGCTCATCGGTTGTTGGGCAGAAGATATGTAAGAAGGTGCGTTTGCATATTGGCGTTGAGGGCCAGACAAAAGATCGGTTACTTGGGGTGTAAGTTTAGTTCCCGTTACTTCGCAGGAGCAGAGGGGAGAAAAAAAGAAGGAAATAAAGAGGGGGTGGCCACTGTTAGTCACGGCTCATGATAAATGATTTTTGAAAATATACTTGCTACGGTTGAAACTTCGCGAGTGGAAACACTTGTGCTGCATCTCATGATAGTGCTCCTCGTGCTCTCGGCTCAGGCCCCACTATTAGGTGAAGTACTTGAGCACTAACGATTGAGAACGACCACGCCGCTGTTTGAGAGAGGGATCGAGATCAACGTTGGTGGCATTGGAGAGCGTCCGAGACCCCAATTATTTCCCAGCAGACTAGATGAATTCATAGCCGTATTCTATTTTATCTCAATGAGCACATTCTTCTGTCTTGACGCAAGCGTAACCTACACCGCCTGAAGCTGGGTCAAGTGGGGCTGTTCATTTCATCTCAATACTGTATCAGTAAGCACCATCTCCCAGAGGACCCACGGAACGGCACACAGATGGACCGAAGCGGGACGTCTGTGCTCACCTTACCAGAAGGGGTAGTATGTCTCCGGTCTTGACCGTCTAGTACACTTCTGGCTAGTTCGAACACAGCATTGTCAACAACTGAGCACCGAACATCCGCTTTCTTCAACTATTTATATGGTTCCCAGACCACCCCAGAAACATCCCAATGCATGCTGTTCAAGGTCCTTAGTGTAACTTTGACACCGAGCACGAGAGATATATAAGAAAACCTACGCTAAAATGAGGTTTGCGAGTAGGCAGCAACCCAGCCAAATTTCACACTCAATCATTAACCAACAGTAGGCCCCAACGAACAGCGCGTCATCAGCCGAGAGTACTATGGTTTCTCCAATGCCATCGTCGTAGGGGCTATCTATGAGTTTTCCGGGTCGCCTATTGACGCCAGGGCGAGCAAATCCTTCTTCGGCGCTGTCAAAAGATGCATCGACAAGCATCCATCACTGAGCGTCACCATTCAAAACATGCATACTGATGCCGCCTTCTTCGAACGCGTGGAAACAATCAACCTGGAAACTCATATTTCAGTCGTGGGAGAGAGTGATACTAGCGCAGTGGCATCTAAAGAGAGGGACGAGATGGGGAAAATAGAGACACTACTCCCCTCGATCCTAGACCGACCTTGGCCGACATCAGTTCCACCCTGGAGAATCGTTGTCCTTCCTTTAGCTCCAAGGGAAGGCAGAGAGAACACGCGCTGCTTTATTGCATTTTCATTCTCACACGCCCTAGGGGATGCCATGATTGCACTCGCCTTCCATCGTACGTTCAGAGATGGGATCTTCGATCAGATTGAAGAGGATTGCTCATCGCTGGCCACCCCCGTCGCCGACTTCCCGGCTCCTTTCGACACTGCTCAGAACTTTCCCATATCATGGGGGTTTCTTCTCGGGCCGCTCATTGCCGTTCTCCTGCCCAAGATCGTCGCAGAGGCCCTGGGATTCCGCGCGACCACCAGCCTTGTCAATTCCGGCACTTGGACTGGCGCCAGGATGTTTTTCGAGCCAGAGTCCTTCCACAGTTGCCTGAAACTGATCGAGATTCAAGGTCCAGAAGTTGAGAATGTGCTGCGGGTGGCAAGGAAAAATGGGGCCAAGCTTACTGCGACAGTCCATCAGTCTATTGTTCGAGCGTTGAGCAGGGCGATTCCGACTAGTGAGGCGGCCAACTTCGTTTCGGGGTCAGCAGTCAACATGAGACGTGCTGTAGGCAAATCGAATGACGAGATGGGTTTCTTTACCAACGCCTGTTATGGAATCCATAACCGGCAAGATTGGGCGTCTCCCTTGTCTGATGAAGCCTGGGCGTGTGCGCGGTCTTTGACCGAGAAGCTGGCCCAATGCGCCGTGACGCTCCAGGATCAGGCGGTGGGCCTACTGAGATACGTACCCAGCATCAAAAAATGGACTGCGGCAAAGATGGGGAAACATCGAGATAGTTCCTACGAGCTCAGCAACCTGGGGACCTTTGCCGCTGTACCTCAGGATCCCGCAGGCGACCAGTGCAGCATCACCAAGATGGTATTTTCACGACCTGCCAATACGACTTCTGCACCTATAACATTCAGCTCTGTCAGTGTAAAGGGTGGCAGCTTGGTTATTTCCGTTGCGTGGCAACCCGGGGCCTTTGGAATTCCCGTAGAGTCGGAATCGGTATTTATTGATGGGATATGTACTTTTGTGAAGGAAGACTTGGAGAATCTCAAATAAATAGCGAAGGATGGGTCGTGCCAAACCATACGCTGTAATTAATAATTAATATGATTGAATTACCTGGCCCTTGGGTGGTATGAGAAACACACAATCCTAAGTCCCAGATAATCTCTGTTTATGTTACAAGTGTTTGATGGTTTTTAATATAATGGGATGGATCGAAATCTCCTCTTAGTCAATTTAGTTCTCCTGCGTAAAATAAGAACTAATCGAGTCCCCTAACACGCCAGAAAGCATGTCTTGCAACTCCGGAATATGTAAATCAGGAAACGAAGTACTGTGGTTATGTATGAGGAGCTGTCCTTGACACGTTTCATTCGGGACAGGAGTGGTACTTACGATTCGCCGTTCTGTGTGAAGTCTAGAAATACCAGATCAGGCTGCTGGGAATTCGTTGGGTCGATTCTATTCTCACTGTTCAGGATACCATACTCTTCCAGCTGAGCTGTCACCTCTGGCAGTGCATGCTTCGTCCAGAAAATTTGCTCCATTCCTTGTAGCGTGTGCAAGCAAGCTTCAATATTGAGCTTGTGCATAGGAAGATCCGAATCTGCCATAGCAAGAAGGAAAACCTGCATGTCTTCTAGAATGCAGCCGCAGTCAAAAACGACCAGGCTCGTCAATAGCCCGCGTTCTCTTAAAAAGCTAATAATGTCTAAGGACTTCTGTGCTGCCTCAACGCACATGTTTCCGAACTCATTGAACCACCTTTCCTTTGTAGTTTCTCCGAGTTCCTGTGCATGTAGGACTTTATAGAGCAGGAAGGGACGCGTTGCAAAAATAATTGAACTCCAGTAGCGCAGGTGAAGAACGGCTACGGAGCGTTCGTGAAAGCTTGCAACTTTGTCATAATATCGAAGATGGGAATGCATTTCTGAGTAGAATTTCTGGAGGCCATGGATAGCAGTTGAAACTGATGAAACCGATAATCGAGGGGCGTTTGATGCCGGCTTCTGGTACATCAACTTGCTAAGACCGCGCCGTAGATGCACCAATCGGCAGGAAGTTTCTAGATAGTTGAGCGGCATGTTTGAGCCGGGACCAAGGGTCTATTAGCACATTAGAATGCTGATTTTGGAGAACTTGTGGAGAATCCACGTACGTGTTCGGACGGAAGTCTTGGAACGGTATGAATAATTCCCTCATCGATTGCTGGAGGATTTCCATAGCAGAGAGCAGTATCAAGGTCTAGAATATACAAGCTGCAGAACAGTCGCACATTCACTTGTTCTTGAAGGTCATGGCCAGATTCAAGAGTGTCCCGAGCGTGCAGGCCTAGTGTGAATGCGATCCTCGCGGCAGAACCGATGTATATGTAAGCTGTGTTTCCAAACATAGAACATGATAATGATAATCCCTAATAATGTTAGATTTTGCCAGTGTCTTGACTTTGAAATGAGGGGCAGTTGGAAATTGAGCTCACGAGAAGACATAAGGCACGTAGACTGTCGATATCCGCATCGTCGTATAAAGTAGGCACAAGAGCCTTTGCCAACGTAAGATACGTAACCGAGGGCCGCATAGAGGTGCTTGACCATTCACCTTGCGCCTCGCTTTCGCAGGTTAACGCCAATATTGAGTACAAACTACACAACGTAGCAGGAGTTGCAGCTGTGGCGTCTCCATTGTATATGCGGTCGAGCATGGCATGTAGCTGCTCAGCCGAGAAAAACCAGTAGACCGAATGAACGTCACGAAAGAAACGATCAATGCAACGATTGCAGAGATCCCTATATGGAAGATTAATTTGGCGAGGGGTATATTTTACCCCGAGCGAGGATTCTGGGGTCGGGGGTGGAACAATTTCCGTCGCAGTGAGCGGTGCGAGGATCTGGCTCTTTGGTGCATCGGGCAGCCGGGGACGCTTCAGAAATCGAACTGCTGAGTGAAACAGATACGATGAACTTTCGCCAACATATCCTTGAAATTTAATCAGTGAGCGGCCAATTTTCATGGGGTTGTTGGCATAACTCACTTTGAACACCTCTAGAGTCAACCCTCAGACGGCCTACGCCGCTGTATACTCCACCGATTTCCTCGGCAATAATAGCGCTGCCGGGCAATGAAGACTGTTCTGCCGGTGGGTCGGGAGTGAGAACAGCACAGGCTGGAGATACATCAACAACATCACTAATTGTGGGGGTTGGCGGATTCTCTGGGGTGTTGCTCAAGCCAGAAGCGTACGCCTTTAGAGTCTGAAGGTTAAGCTCGGTATTCGGCATGAAATGCTCGATAATTTGCGACATGCATCGGAATTCCTCCTCGGATACTCTGTAATACGGACGTTGTCTCCTCCGAGATGGGTCCAGGTGACATGGAGCGTCGATGCTGGCACAGAATTGGCACGGTCCAGGGACTGCGATAAACGTCTTCAGCTACGCCTCAGGGTAAGTGGGTATGAGACATACTCGGATCCACACACTTGCATATTGTTAACAAACTATGTACCGCTGTTGAGAAGGGTGACTGCTCTCACCTTGGTTTTCCTGTTTTTACATCTATCACAACTCATTGCTGCGCGCCGCTTTCCACGGCGCTCATTTGTCTCGTGGGGTGTTGACATGGTGAGCTGGGGTGTCGGCACCTAGCAAAGAAGCCGTGAATCTCGGCGATGCACCATCGGATGTTATGTCCAATGAAGCCGAATAACCCCAGACAGAAGAGATGGAGCTTGGACTATTCATGGGCTTCGGAATGGACCCCCTCGCTCTTTAGATCCCGAACTCAACTGCCGCGGCTACGTCTCTCCGCTTCGCTTTTGCGGGGGTGGCGCACTTGTATAACCTCTTCCCCGCGTTACGGGAAGGATTGTGTTCCCCATCCCTGCGCGTCCGCGTATTACCAAGCCTATACAAAGCATCGCTTCGTGGTCTCGTGTACGCCCAGATTCCACCTATTCAACCCTTGTCCAAAATCCGATCTAGTGCTGCAACATGGGTGATTCTATCATGACGCCTCCTACTCCTAAGCTGGAGCAGCCACGCATGCTCATAGCCGGCCAGGTATAATGAATTGTTTCTAGCATCATGACTGTAGACTTTGTGAAATTGCACAGTTGGCTGATTGTTTATTTTTGTGCTAGCTGGTTGAGGCCTCGGATAAAGCTACGTTCCCACTGTTTAATCCGGCCACTGGGGCGAAGCTAGTCGATGGTAAGTCATGTTGTCGAATTACAATAATAATCCTCATGCTAACTCATAATTTCCTTGTAAATAGTCCCAGAAGCCACCGAAGACGATGTCGACACCACGGTAGCAGCAGCAAAGGCTGCGTTCCCTGCATGGTCGGCACTCGAGCCGGCCAAACGCGGTGCATGCCTCAAGAAACTAGCGGCTCTAATTCGAGAACATAATAATGAATTGGCCATGCTCGAAGCCACCTCCGCAGGCCGTCCGATATCCGGGTACATCGATGGCATCGCGGCTGCCTCGCATTTTGAACACTACGCAGAGGCTTGGCCCTCCATTCAAGGGCAGGCGAGTCTGAATACACCTGGCTATGTCACCATGACTCTTCGACAGCCATACGGGGTCGCCGCAGCTATCATTCCATGGAATGTTCCTCTGTTGTTCTTCGCCGGAAAGGCAGCCCCTGCTTTGATCACTGGTAACACCGTCGTGGTAAAGTCCAGCGAAAAGGCACCACTTGCTGCAGCAAAGGTTGGCGAGTTGATCATCAAGGCCGGTTTCCCCCCAGGTGTCTTCAGCGTCATCTCGGGCCACGGTTTGCCCTCGGGCGCTGCACTTGCGAAACATATGGATGTACGTGTATTGACCTTCACCGGGTCTGGACGCACCGGCCGATCTATTCAGGAAGTGGCAGCCCGAACAAATCTGAAAAAGGTCATTCTCGAACTGGGCGGCAAGTCGCCTGCCATTGTTTTTGAAGATGCAGATATCGAAAAAGCTGCTGAAGAGACTATGCATAGCATCCAGTGGAATAGCGGTCAAGTCTGCATGGCCAACTCCCGGATCTACGTGCAAGAAAGCATCGCCACTGCATTTATTGAAGCCTTTAAACGAAAGTTTGCATCAGCTAGATCTGGTGATCCAACAATCGGAGAGACTAATCATGGCCCACAGGCGGACCAGACTCAATACCAATTTGTCTTATCATACATTGAGGAAGGCAAAAAGTCAGGGTCACTCGCTCTGGGAGGCGAGGGAAACCTCCAAAGTACAGGTGGGTATTTTATTCAACCAACCATCTTCGTGGAGACTCCAGAGAATGCGCGCATCATGAAGGAAGAAGTATTTGGACCCGTCGTCAATATCAATGTCATCAAGACGGAAGAAGAGGCTATCCAGAAAGCCAACGATACGGAATTCGGACTTTACGCTGCTGTCTATACTAAGAACATTGATCGAGCATTGAGAGTCGCCAAAGCGCTCAATTCTGGCTACGTGGGGGTGAATTGTACCAGCCCCCAGACTGCAAAGGATTTGCCCTTTGGGGGTTATAACATGTCCGGACAGGGAAGGGAAGGGTGGCTGCACAGCATGGATAACTTTCTTGAAACGAAAAGTGTCATGATGAAAGTAGAAGCGCAGTCAAAACTCTAGTGGGAGATGTCTTACCTGAATATCACACATTTGCTCTCGTTACACTACCACACGCATGATGAGTTCTTCCCTTCGATTCTACCACAGTGAGCTTTGACGTGAGTGAAACAAAATACATGATTATTGTTATTTCCTCCCTTCATTTCCTTCTAATTTAAAAAAATGCAGATAAAGGTAAAATATCTTTCAAGTACTGAAGATTAAATGGTATGTCTAAGGAACTGCTGCTGCACGGCTGGTCTCGGCCGAGAGCAAAGAAGTTTCGGACCCATTCCCAACCGGCTCAGCATATGATTTGAAGATACCTTCAAACATATCTTCGGTATTCTTCTCACAATCAAACTGATGGATCCAATCTTCTCTTGGAAATCCAATGCTCTTGGGGTTTTCTTTCACCTCAGACCAGTTTGTCTTATGCCATAAATCTCGCGTAGATTCTCCAGTCTTTTGAACCGCTCTTACACGATCGTATCTATAATTTATTCGATTAGAAAGCTGATATCAAATTAAGTTAAATTGAGGGCAGAGATCCCTTACCGGACTTCTTGATGTGTCTTGAGGGCCGCTGGAACCTGGCCTTTCCCGGCACGCTTCAAGCAGATCGCGATGGATACTCCATCCTCCATGGCCTGAGTCGCACCCTGGGCGCTGGTTGGTAGAAATGGGTGAGCAGAATCCCCGAGCAAAGAAATTCTGCCCTTGCTGCTAATCCAGGTTGGTAAGGGATCGCGATAGACTAGCTTCCAGTCGACCAACGCTGGAGTTTTCTCGACAATTGCTTTGCAGACGGGGTCCCAGTCTTTGAGCACTTCAAGTACTTCCTCAATTTTTCCAGGGAACGACCACGATTCGTCAATGTCATGGTCGTCTTTATGGGTCAGAACCCAGCAGCAGTCTTTGCCTCCTTTGATGGTGGAGAATAAGAAGTGCACATCTGGGCCAATCCAGCCGTTGAACGTGTCGCCATTCTCGCAAAATTCTTTAGTCTGGGGGTCGGCAATCATATCTTTGTTGGAGAACCTATACGATCACTTGTTAGAAAATATGCAATGAGGGCGAATAGTTTTAGTTCTTACCATGCTCGCCAAACGGCGTAACCGCTACTCTTGGGCTTGTCCACGTACCCCAAGACAAGTTCCCTCGCCTTTGAACGAACACCGTCCGCAGCAATGACGACATCGCCCACGATCTGCATGCATTTTGTTAGTAGGGAAGCCCGTCACTGAGCAAAGTATTGCTAACCTTTTGGCCGTCTTTGAGCACTATCCCTGCGCTGTCCTCATCCTCGAAATATTCCAGAACGCGTTGACCCAGATGAATTGGGATACCCAAGTCGTCTCGCGCGTAGTTGAAAATCACTTCATGGAGCTCGCCTCTGTGCCCATTCAGGACCGGCGCGTCGGCGCTTGGAGGCTCTCTCTTCTGATGGTAAACCACCTCTCCTGTATCCCACTTGTGAATTCGAAAGCCGTAATTTTGGATGTCTATGCACATGGGACGCAATCTAGCGACGACATCGCCATTTCCCCAACGATGGAAAATTCGGCCTGCGTTTGAACCAAACGAGATGATGTCTCCAAGAACCTTCAGCTCCGGAAAGGATTCGTAAATCTCTACATTGTGCCCTTGTCGATGGCATTCGATGGCTGCTGTCAAACCGCCGAACCCAGCGCCGACGACGATGACTTTAATTCCCGAGTTGGATGTGTACATAATGGCGTGAATCTTTTTTTCTCCGAGTGTTGTCTAACAATGCGCACATTGGTAGAATACCACCAGGATAAATGAAGAGTTATGATGCGCAGCATCTGTCCTTGGAAATTATTCGGAATTTCTTATCCCTCGGATCTTAGCGAGCATGGCGGCAGTGGTTGATCTTCCCCTCAGAAGCCCCCACCCGTCGGATGCATGGTCCCGACGACCAAAAACGTGGGTGGGGGAGATAGCTTCAGTATCGCCCAAGGCGGATAATAAGGATAGCGCAAGTTTGTTAGAATTACTAGTTTCATTAGGTATTATTTCGCTACGTCTTCCTTCAGCATCGAGTAAGACACCCATCAATATGACATCTCATCCAGAGTTCAACGCCAAAACTACAGGCACGGAGGCTGCTGAGGCATTCGCCAAGGAGATCAAGGGCAAGAATGGTTAGTAGCATCATTCACCTTCAGACTGGCACATTCCTGGTAACATTGCCATCTAGTTGTAATCACTGGTGTCAGCCCTTCTGGTATAGGAGCATCCACCGCTTTGGCAATCGCTTCCCAAGCACCCGCTACGTTGATCCTTGCATCAAGGACACAGGCGAAACTGAATACCGTGGTTTCTGATATCAGGAAGAAATACCCATCTGTCCTGGTCAAACCTGTCGCACTAGACCTATCATCGATCGAGTCGATTAGGAGTGCTGCTGCAGAAATCACCTCAATTATTCACCGGCTGGATATTTTGATCAATAATGCCGGGATTACCCTGCAGACTCGCGATCCTGTCCTCACTCCGGGTGGCATAACAGTCGACCTTCAATTCTTTACAAACCACGTCGGCCCATTTCTCTTGACAGAACTCCTCCTCCCTACCCTTCTCACCGCCGGATCTAACTCACCAAAGGGAGACTGCCGGATTGTCAACGTCAGTAGCCATGGACATCGTCTCTCGCCCATCCGCTTCAGTGACTATGCATTCGAAAGCGATCTATACGATGGGGTGCCCGAGGATGAGCGTCCACCAACAGATCTGCCGCCGGGCTTCTTACAAATCACAAATGGCTACTATGGATTCATTGGTTACGGCCAAAGTAAGACAGCGAATATTCTGCATGCCTCGGAATTGAGAAGGCGCTTCCATAAAAGGGCTACAACTGTGCTTGCGTTGTCGGTTCATCCAGGGACAATTGATACAGGGTTATCTCGCGGATTGGACGAGCAAGGAAGAAGTACACTCAGCGGTACAGCTCCGGCGGGAATATGGAAGTCGATCGACCAGGGAGCTGCGACCACTATTGTCGCTGCTTTTGATCCGAAATTGGCAGATGATGCGGGTGATGTGGTGGATGGGAATTGGTACCTGGCGGATTGTCAATTCGCGAATGAGAAGTTGGCTGCGCATGCGAGAGACCCTAAATGCGCACAGCGACTCTGGGATCAGACGGAAAAGATGCTAGATATTGTATCCGCGCTATGAGTTCACGAATTAAAAATATCAACATCCCTTGGCGAAGAGCATGCGCTGAACCCTCGTCTCTCGGTCTCATAGGTGGCGGATTAATCACCCTGTCTGTTTGTGAATTATGAAATGCATTCAATCTCTAAACCCCGGGGCGCTAGATACGATGAAATAAATTGCAAGGAACTAGTAAACAACGGGAGTTTTCGGCATCATTCCCAGCCTCAGATTCCAGAAGGCTAGTGGCGGTATGAAATTAACATCACGAGTTCAGGCTACGGCACATCGGTAGCAGCGATGATGATAGTGGCCGACTCAGTGTGACAAGTCAATTTCATCGCTTCAGTTTGGTGCCCTTGTCACGGACCGTCGTAATGCAGTACCGGGCCTGAGTCATTGATGTCCTTGTGATCTCTTGACCATGTTGATTTTGCCGAATACCGATCTGCACTTGAACTAATTCCGGCATAGTGCCTTCTTTGCCAAGAACCAGAATTACCGAGGCCTACTACGCACGGCTGATAACATTTTCGCGCCTCTAATTCGTTAGACCTTTTCTCCGGATCGGTATGTCTTTCAGCAGCGTCGGATCTATTGACCCTAGCGTTGCTACTCATGCACCCCGCATGTTACATGCCACGTCTACGCTGTCACATCGGCATCCTTTCTCCACTTCCCCATGGGGTGTGGCCTTGGCATTTTATGGTCAGGCATCGAATATCACCTTCAATCGACGTAGAATTTGTGGGTATGTAAGGGAGCACCAAGAACCACGGATTTTCAGACTCGATGCAAATAGAGACGCAGATCTCCTTCCTCAGAAGCTCAGATCTCGACAGCTATCAGCAATCTTCGTCATGGCAGAAAGAAAGGAGGACACCATTCGTGCCAATTGGCGATGCTTTATCGCCTGTGGTATTATTGTTTTATCGCCGTTCCAGTATGGCCTTGATTTTGGCTTAATCGGCGGTTTGCAAGCCATGCCTGGCTTCTTAAAGGTATGTGTTCCAACCGTGGCCTTGATGATACCTAGAATTGGCATCGCTGATAGAAGGTCTTCCGAGATAGATCTACGGCTATGAAGCACCAGAGACAGCGATCGGCTGGAATATCTCTACTACTCGCCAGCAGCTCATCTCCTCGTTGATGACTCTCGGCGCATTCATCAGCTCCAGCCTTGCTGGTTTTGCAGCCACCAAGCTTGGACGGAAATGGTGTCTGTGGCTGGCATGCCTGCTATGTGCAGTAGCCAACATTATCATGATGACCACAACGCACATTGGCCCACTCTACGCAGGTCGTCTGCTTATTGGTCTAGCAAATGGCTATTTCATGACATTTTCTCAGCTATACATTCAAGAGACCAGTCCTGCCAAGTACCGAGGTTTATTTCTCAGCTTCTTTCAGTTCTGTACTTCATTTGTTAGTTGCATCCACCAAATGTCTACTATTATGCCATTTACTCACTTATCACTCACAGGGTACACTTATCGGCGCCATCATTGACTGGAAGACTGCCAAGAGACCAGACAAATCCGCCTATCTAATCCCATTGGCCATTATCTACGTTGTTCCCACAATCTTGTTCATCTCTTTATTCTTCATACCAGAATCGCCACGATGGCTCATCTTACAGGGCCGGTTCGACGATGCCCACAAGTCCTTGAAGTGGCTGAGACCTTCTGACGCAGATGTTGACGCTGAACTCTCAGAAATCCGACTTGCGATCGAGAATGAACATGAATCAAGCAAAGGTGTGGGTTATATGGACATGTTCAACGATCCCATTGATAGGAGGCGAACCATGCTCTCTGTTGGAGCTGTAGTCTTGCAAGCTGCTTCGGGATCTATGTTCATCATTGGTATGCACCACTTGAGATGCGAGATCAGGGACAACTCGGCTAATAAGATTCACAGCGTATAAGGCATATTTCTTCGCTATGGCCGAGGTCGAAGACCCTTTTGCCATGAGTAGCGTCCTTAGTACTGCCGGATTAGTTGCGATTATGGTCAATGCACTCATTGTGGTCCGCTATGGCAGGCGCCGTGTGCTACTTACGAGTGGTCTTCTTATTTCCGGCTGCTTCCAGTTGATTATCGCAGTCATCTACGATAAAAACCCGGGCACTGCAGTTACTGGAAAGGTACTTGTCGCACTCTCATGCTTATATATGACCAGCTACAATGTAAGATCACCAGCCCACTGAAATCCAATCGCAAGGTCGGAACACTAACGTTTTACTAGGGAATGATTGCTTCATACTCTTGGCTGGTTGGTGGTGAGATTCCATCTCAGCGCCTGCGCAGTCACACATTTGGCCTTGCAGCGGCGGTTGGATTCCTGGGCGCGTGGCTCATCACTTTCACCGCTCCCTATTTTATTAACCCGAGCTCCTTGAATTGGGGCCCAAGATATGGTTATATATGGTTTCCATCCTGCATCATCGCTGCGGCATGGGTATACTTCTTCCTGCCAGAAGTCAAGGGTCGAACGTTGGAGGAAATTGACCAGATGGTAAGCTTGGAATACTCTGTGCCAGTAAATGGAATTATCATCCGGCTAACGTTGTGGGTGTTCAGTTTAACCAACAGCTTCCGGCACGAAAGTTCCGAACATACCAGTGCGTTCGACAGACGGGGCTTGATGCCAAGGAGAAGTCAAGCATGGAGGCAGTTGTGCGCGAGGCTGAGAAGGTATAAGATCTTTTAGAAGAATTCTACCACCCATTCATATTGTACTTGTGACTTTCGGAATTTGACAACACTATGTATTTAAATCGGTGTGAAAGATCAGAGTTACCGTACAAGTGCATTTCATTCTGACAATTTCCAGACGGGTATGACTGTGATTTTACAGGAATGGTAATCATCCTATTCAAGCTAGTGAGAATGGATAGAGGGGGAGATAGATGTGCTGGAGAGCCGCAACTAGAAGTAGGGGGCGCGTGTGATTGGAGAATCCTGTCAACTGAAACCTTGCGGTAGCTTGGAAAGATGAGTTCTATTACTATCAAAGGTCACTCATGGGCTAAGTTAGGGAACTCATATCGTGGACGTTCATGTGTAGTGTAACGAATTTCAGTTCTTTTGCAATAGCAAGGCATTTGCTAGACTAAAAGCAAGGAGATGTCAGGACTGACTTATAGGCCGTAAATGCCCATGAGTTCCTTGAATGCAGGGTCTTCGAGAAGCTGTCCTGCAGTCAGACGATGCTTGGGCAAGTATGAAAGTCCCCTCCGCAATATAGATAACACAAGCTGTCGCTCTGCCAGACCAGTATCAGATCGAATGCGCGGAACCTTAGCTTCAATCGCCAATCTGGGGTCTGGCATTCTTGCAGGATCATACCACGAATCATGACATGGACGACCACTAGCCTCGTAACAACCCTTCCAGGTTGCTGGAAGGGGGCCCAACGTATCAACCATAAAGGTGACCGTAGTAGAATTCCCCGGAGCGGAGAAAAGGGGACAGCCAAGATAAAGCTCCGCAAAGATGCACATATAGCTCCACATGTCTGAGGCAAAACTCGGGTTTGCAGTATGAAATAGCTCCGGGGCACAGTAGATAGGAGGTGATTGCACCTTTTGCGTCACTGAAGTGCCGGCTTTAATTGCCTGGCCGAAATCCCCGATACAAACCGTATCTCCCACCAGACTGTCATGAGGCGCCATTGGCGTCACAAGCTCGCCCTGTTTCCATGGCGCGGCGAACGGGGGAAGGTTCAATTTCTTTGGGCGCCCAAGCTGTTTGTACTTTGCAGTTGTTGTGATGCAGTCTTCTAGGGGACGGAGACTATACATGACATTGGCGGTATTTAGGTCTATAGAATACATGAGGGTTAGCATTTATAATCTATAATTTAAAGGAGAGAGAAGGTCAGTGCAAGTTAACGCACCCCGATGTATAATTCCGCCATCATGTAGGCTCTTTAAACCTTGTAATAGTTGCTTGGCAGTTGACATACGTGTGTCCACTGACTTCTGTTGAGCAAAGTCTCTAAGATTTGGGCCTTTCAAGGGAAAGACGAAAACTCGGTGATCACCATATAGACCTTGAACATAGAACATGTCGTGAAATATCAGAAGGTTCGAAGTGTCCTGTATGGTCTTGATAATCTCGCTCTGTATGCGATATTCCCTATCTCCTGAATCTCCAGGCATAGCAATTTTAAGAGCGATATCCCTCTTACCGAGTATATCATATGCCATCCAAACAGTTGCGAAACCGCCGTGGCCCAGCTTGTGCTCAATGCGATACCTCTTAGCAAGGATTTCTCCAATGCAGATAGGATAGTATACGCCATTTTCATATCCTTCAGGGTCTTCGGCAGACATCTCGACATCGATTTCGTCATCTGAATCCACGAAGTCGCCCTGATCCATAATGGCCCCATCAAAATCACCTCGTGAGGCCTCTGCAACCGCCATACTTGATATATAGAAGTCGTTGCGAGGGCGCAGGTGGTAGGGATGAATGAAGAGTTTGCAAATATAATCGTGTGAGCTTGGTTGGGGCCCAATTTTGATGTGAGGGGTATAGAGAATGATGTTAGAAGATGAAGGATGTTGGTTGGGAGCAATCGTTCTTCTGTTATAGTGGTTGTCTAAATGCATCGCCATATTATTGCATATTACAGAGCATGGTCATGTAAATACAAGAGCGTCCTTGTGCCCGTTTCTATTAGCCAGCACCATCATAATAAGTCTACCCTACATGGGAAATTTCGGCTAGTGCAACGAAATAAGGCCGTTGCCTGATATAAATGAACAACCTTGTATGGCAATAATTCGACGCAAGTGCGACGAGAAAGGCCATGTAGATTTTTCCCTGTTAAACAAAAGGAAAAAGAAGATATAATCAATTCAATAATGTAGCTTTAGCTGCGACAAGCCGAAAAAATGGATGAATGATCAGATTGCGTCGGTAAAACAAATCGAGGGCGACACCAAGATGCAAAGAAATCGAGGAAATAGTGGAATATACAACTCATCGAGCACCAAATATCTCCCCTCTTCTCAGCTACAATGAATATATATCAAGCTCTGACTCCTCAGTCTCCTCCGCATCCTCCTCCACATCCTCCGCCTCCACAGCCTCCACCTCCACCTCCGCCATCTCCGCCATCTCCGCCGCAGGCCGCACCGCCGCAGGCACTGTTGCCGCATCCAGCTCCGCAGTTGGCTCCGTCAGCCGTGCCGCACGCCGAATGGCCGTCGGCGTCGTGCCCCGTGTTGCCAGCCTCGAACCCGGCATCCGCCATGGCGTCGCTCTCCATCATGTTTACCTCCGCATAATCGCCCACTGTCGCGGGCTGGGAGGTGCCGAACCCCCAGAATCCTTCTCGGCCGCCACGGTTTGCTTCTTCTTCGTCCTCTTGGTCGAAGTGACCGTTGCCAAGGGACTTCGGCACGTCGCTCAACCTGACCCGGCCATCGCGCAACTCCTCGTACTCCTTGATCTGCTCCTCTCGTGTCCAGATAGCCCAGGGGGCTGTGAAATAATGGCTGTACGTGCCGGCCTCGAAGTGGTGGCTAAAGGGTTGAGCGCGGTGGATACCTCCAAGCTTGACTCTTGGGAGTGACGGGACCAGGCGCCGTAGTTTTGATTTCTTGTGTAGCCATTCCGTGGCCTTGCAGAACGATTCTGTTCGAGCCATGGCCAAAGCACCGCGATATAGGATGGATGATGCCTCTAGGACTCTGAGTCGGTTCTGCATCCAGGCCTTTGGGGAATCACTCGTCCGACTTGGTGATATCGCCTCATCCGGCGCGTACATGTGGCGGTTACGTGACAGATGGAGCCCCGTCATTGACCACGAGTCGAAAGGAAACGCCCATATATGTTTAGCCAGGTTACAATCCCCGCATTTTGTTGGGTATCGTCCGTATGCCTCAGTGCAATCCCATGGGAACAGATCCTGGTACGGATAGAGTGTGCCGCCAAATGCACCCCAGTCCCACCAATATTCCTGATATGAGTCGAGGATATCGGCGTCATCATAACGGCCAAAATGAAACCGGAGAAGATACTCCTCGGTTAGTCCGTTAGGGACGTCGTATTTGGATGTGACCTTTCGCTTGATATAGCCGTCATCCGGACAGACAAAACTCATGACATATAACCGATTATCGTCGATATCCTCAGCGTTATTCCTCCGCCCGTTAACAAGAGGCTCAAAGAGCTTTAGATCGATGAGTGAGTTGCAGAATGTTTGGCAGTTGTTCTGCATTGCGCTCCAGGTTAGTTTAGTAGACGGGTCTAGGAGTCGGGTTGCAATGCTTTGCAAATAGATCCTGGTTCGGCTCCCAATAAGCAGTTTGAGCTTATTCAGGATAGGATCGAGGAGCGAGTTCATATGCCTCTTTTGCTCATGGACAGGTAGGTCGGAGTCATTAAGGGACTCCTCGCTTGCTGCCAATATGCCTTTGACAATCTCAAGCTCATCATCGGTAGGGAGCACGCCGCTGAAGGGAACACCCGCCACCTGTTTCATAATGGCCTTGTATCTCTTGGGTTCGTCGGCATCCCGTCTGCGTGTCCATAAGTTTCGGTCGACACCTCCGACGGCAATGATCCGGTCTGGTGTATTGTGCAGATAAAATTTCTCATGGAAGATGGGCATCTCTCGAATAGAGATACGAACACCCTTTTTCGTGCTATCGAGGTATTTCATTAGCCATACATACAAGCCGAGTCGTCATGACAAGGGTTGAACTTACTGAGAGACTCCATTCTCGAAAACTAGTGGCCCAACACGCAGAGCCATGTGGACATTGCCAAACGGATACTTCTCTGCATACCTGCGGAAAAAGAGTGGGATATCTTGGTCCGCTTCGGCCTCGGTAACAACACTCGTAGTGCTTGACACAGCGGAGCGATTGTGCGGATCGTGGATGCTCGTGGTAGTCACCATTTTCATCTTTTTCATTTTCCCACTAGGGAGTCGTGGAATTTCTGGACTTTGATCATCAATCAAGACCTTGTTCTTCCGTTGTGCCAGTTTAGAAACCATGGATTGGACTTTGCTCGGTTTCTTCAGGCCTGTCGCTGCCTGAAGGCCGTTGAACTTGCTCATGGCGACAACCTCGCCGAGTTTGAGCAAGCTGCATCGTATGCTTCCGACGCCGTTGACATCGAGGTGCTGGGCCGTTTTGTCGACAGGTAGGAGGGCCAATGGATCTCCGGCCTCGTCAAAGTGAAGTACATCCTTGCAGTGGCAGAGTTTCCTGCTCACGGCTGGTGTTATAGCCTCCGAAATGGCGCAGTGTTTATACGATTTGACAAACAGATCTTCGTCTCTGTTGTAATGGTGGTGTCGATAACAATCTTCGCAAATCGTGACGCGTTTACTTTCGCTCCGGGAAACAAACATACTTCCGCGGATGACATTTTTGCAACCGGGTGACATGCAACTGAGTGGTTCAAATCGCGGCAGCCAAAACTCGTCAAACTTGGAGAGTGCGACTATTTGCTTCAGAGTTAGCTGCAGTCATGAAAGAGACGTGGAAACTCACGTTGGGGAATGGCTGGCCTCTTCCAAAATTCAACCTCATTTATGGGTGGTCGATGTTCTATTAATTTGTCTATATCAAGGAAGCCTGTGATACTGGTCAGCGATAGACTGCTCGCTAGGTCCAATAATGGGTATAAGATGTAACTACCTGCAGCCTGTAAAAGCATCCAGGCCCGCTTCTGATTCCCCTTCAAAGCGATGGGGTCTGGTTGACGATTTGATTAGCGCTATTTATTATGCTATTGCATAAATTATACCTTTCATTGCAGTTCTAACGCCCGCTTTGATTTTGGAGCTGGCGTACTCTGCCTTGCGATCTTGGATGACCTCTTGGATTGCTTGCCGGTAGTTTTTGTTTTCTTGGAAGGATTCCTCGGATTCCTTTCTTTGCCCTGCAATAATATTAACTCAAATTCGATTGAAGCCAGTTGCGCAATGCATGATGCAGATTGATTGGAAGACGCACCATGCCGAATAGCGAATACTCGGGATTCTTGGCAAACCTGGTCGAGGAACGTGTCGAACCCATGAATATGGTCATTGTCCTCGTCCTCATCGTCGACGGTGACGCCTTCAGCCTCCAGCTTTTTCCAAGAACTCAAGGTCTGCAAAATGTTCTCGAGTTCGACTTTCACGCCTTCCCAGTAAAACTTTTCGATCTCCTTGAGCAAATAATTCTTTCCGGGTCCAATTGGTGACCATGTTATGTCGGGTGCAGCGGTAATATGTGACTCAAAGGCCGAAGTGGAGGCGAAAGCCTTTAATCGCGACATGGTTGGTTCTAGTACCGTCGCGAAGTAGGTATGGATAATGCTACTCCTGCTGGCGTAATTAATTATAAGCTGCGAGGTCGAGAACGGAGATGTGTAGGCCTCATGTAAACAGTGGGAATGACGAGCGAGTCGTGGAGGGTGTACTTTGTACAGTTTGCTTAGGCTGATAGCTGCTGCGCCTCGATAATGGATGGGTGCATGACATGGGTCATCGGAGGGGTCCGCACCGCCATGACAGTAGCCTCTTTGAGCTTCGCGTACATGTCAGGCAGAATCACCGAGTCCTGAAATTTGTGAAAATCATGTCCGATCTTTTATTGCCGTGATAAAGCCAAAATACAGTCTACACAGCTGGGTATCTAAGTCTGAAGGGTTTTATTGAATGCTTATTGTGTCTAATGTTTTATTGCCCAGGCCGGATGCAGATGTGACCGGCACTCAACCTTGCACTCATAACAAATCCACCACCGTGGTCCCGACGATGGTAATGAGCCTTGACAAAACTCGCACAGAAGGGGAAGCTGTGCTAGTCGCTGGATTTCAACTCTGTCCTGGCCCTCGATAATATCGATTCTCTCTGCTTCTGATCGAGCGGCGCAGATTAGACAAACTGTGACGGCTTGTGAAGCTCCTCCGGTCCCCATCTCAACATCGGCCTGTGGAAAGGAACCGATGTGTTTTTTGTGTTCAGCCAGTCTCTGGCCATATTTGTATCTATTGCCGCAGTAATTTGTATAGAAGCATTTTGAGCAACAGGGACGACATCCTGTGAGGTGTTGGTGTGCATCTGACTTTGAGATGGGCATTTTAACAGTGCAGTTCTGAATCAGTAAATATTAGCATGAGCGCATACGGTAAATGGGACCTCGAAGTGTTACCTTGCATGCCTGGATCTGACAAACTCTGCATTGCGATTTGGGCGTGCCATCGCAAGCATATTCTCGCCGTACGTCCAGCTGACTCGCCCCATCTCCATGGCCCTTTGAGAGTTTTGCCATGGCCTTTTTGGCGTAGCTTTGTTTTGTCACATTTTGGGAAATGTCCATAATCTCCTCGCAGTGAAGAACCGTTATTTCGGCGTCATCCGCCGTTTTCTCGCTGACTGACGTGGAGCGGAGAATGGAGTTTCTCAATTTTGTTGATGCAATCACCTTGGAGGCATATCGGCCGATGAATCTCACTGCCGCCAGAATCGGATTGACGACTCTAGCAACAGGCTGATATAAAATCTCGTTAAGGGGGTGACATTGACGGCCCCTTGAATCAGTAGCAAAGCTGAATACTAGACTGGCAACTCCGCAGATGAAATAAAGAGTGCTAAATAGTTATGGAGGTTAGATGTGGCCTTTTGTTTTGACTGGTGTTGAAAGACTTACATCAAGGCAATCGTCAATGACCAGCTTTGGACCATGGACCGGCAAATTGCCCCAGGTGAGCCGAATTTGCTGTACACATTGGGCTCCGTGACGACGAATGCAGCGGAAGCATCGGCGACGACAAAGAAGTTTCGCCCATCGGTTCCGTTCCTCCAGTCACTAGCGCCGCCACAGGCCGAGTAAGTCGTGGGTAAGAACTGGACCTGCTGAAGGGCGATGAAGAGGAGCAAACCAGCCAGACCCAGATCGATGAGCCCGACGAGAAAGAGAATGGCACCACTGCAAAAGAAGGTGCCGGCGAACATGAGCATGTTCCAGGCAAAGATTGCCCAAGTCTAGAAGATAGTCAGACACGAACTTTACGGAAATATCGTCGAGCTCAGGGGCATTTACCACTTTCCCAGCTGCCCCCAAGCCGTGTAAAAAAGTGTGACCGTGTGTGATGACATCGTATATGTCGTCGAGGTGCTTGGCGCGATTGTATAAACTCGTGGACCAACTGGCGGCCATAAAGGCCGGGACGTGGCAGATGAAGCGGACTGGGGAGGAAAGAACACCAGCCATAGTTGCTGATGCTTTGCTGCTTGGGACCCTTTGGTGCGTGGTTATATGAGCATGGGCGCTGAAATAACACAACTATAATAGAGCTCTGTGCAAGTTCAACTTGTGGACGACCGACGCGTTGTGTTGTGCGTGGTGAAGCAGCTGGATGAGCCGGGAGATTGAGACTGCGATAGAGATGGACATAGGGATGGCGATGGAGGCGGAGACTAGCCCGGGAGGGACGACGAGCCTGTGAGGGAAGCCTAGCTGAAACGTGCCGTCGCGGAGCAGCCACACTAAAGCAAGGCTGACAGTCAGTGTGATGCACGGAGGCGTCAAGTAGGGAAAAGCGTGAGAGTAAGAGCGATTGCAGAAGCCGGAGAGACATAGAAACACGCCTTGACGCGAGGCTGAAGGTAGGGGACCAGCAGTTTGGCACGCCAGGAAGCCTCGCAAAGTGTACGCACCTATCACCACCGCAGCCGGGCGTCGTATCCACACGGCCAACGTGGCGCGTCGCCGGCCTCAGAGTGGTTCCAGCCAAGCGACAGTGGCAGTGCATGCAGCTACGCAGTCGTAGTGCATTCAATAGCTCGACAGCCTTATCAAGGCCCTGGCAAGTCGGCCTCAGCTGCGGCTGAATCCCAGGGAATCAAGGAAGAGCCCACTGAAGAGCCCACTGCGACGGCCTGTGCCCCTGTAACGTGTGCGTGCGTGTGTGCCTGGGGAAAATTACACTTGGTCATTCCTCGCTGTACTCGCTACGGCGTAGCCGGCGATGCCTCTGGTGACTCTAAACAGGTCGCGTCGCTGGCAGAGTTCGAATTGCGCCATATTTGTCTAGAGTCCGCCTGATCAAGCTCACTGCGTCGTTTCTTTGGCCTTTCAACGCGCTGTAATTGCAGGCCGACACATCAACTTCGATTCAATAGTCGCCCTTTATTGTCAACTGTCTCATAGCCAGCCCAAGAAATGTCCCACCGCGTTGCGTCCGACCTCAGGGCACTCCACCTGGTGAGCAAGGCGGAGATGAAACGGCTGGATCCCAAGAGCCCGCCATCCTGGATGGACACCAGGGCTTTTAATTTCGACCAGAAATACCAAATGGCGACGACAGCTTCTGAGCAGCCCGTCATTCCCAACCCAAGTCTCTTCCAATTGCTGTCCCAGCGGAACGCGATAAGTGACCAGCTTCCCACCACCGCCCAATGCGCCGCCCATCTGGAGCTGCTCGAGGTCTTTTACGCCTTGCGCGTTCGAGTAGTCCGCGCATCGGAGCTCAACGATGCCTTCGGCCTCGAAATCAACAATAAGATTATATACCGCCGCGGCTACGACGCCAGCGAGAGCAAATATATCTACGAACCTCACAAATTGAAGGATATCACGTGGGATGATCAGCATAGGGAGAAATGGCCTTATTATCTTAATTTTGCAGCTGCCAGATTTTTAGATTGGGCAAAGAAAATAGACGACGTTATTGGAACTTCCAGGGCAGCTGGGACTATTGATGGTCAATCCACACATACTGATGCCGTCTCCCTTCCATATCTGCCTCCTCTAGGTGAGTCCAGTGATGCGCGCTGCCTCTTCAATCTTATGGATGCTAATATGATGTTTAGACGTGCTCATGGTCTGGCATGCCTTCCTTCTCAACCCCAGCGACTTTGCACAATTCTGCAAAAAGAATTCCTTGAAATGGCTGCGTCAATTGCCGTTTCCTTGGCCACAAATGGTATGTTTTGCATAATGTCGAAGGTAATATTGGACTAATCGGGTGCCAGCACGCAAACATCGACTCCGATACTTGGTCTTACACTCTGCCAGCCGCCTCGCTCGCGTGGCTCAAAGACGAAGCCTACCTTGAACCAAATCTCTTTGACTTTCTCGTTGATCTCGGCCAGTCAAAAAATGCCATCTCGGCAACTCTATCCGAGAACAACGCAAAAACGATCAGCAGCAATCAAGCCCTTGCGCAAGCAAGGGACATTGACGCTATGACGGTGCGCGAGAAAGCATTCCTTGAGTCTCTACACATGATAGCAATCGCTACCGACCAGGTCAAAGCTCTCGTAGACAACGTCCAGCGACAAGCCGCCTTCGTCGATAAGATGCACAGACAACTCTGGATCCGCAGCCCCGCAGTCGCGGACACCATCCAGAGAGCAACAGAGCGCTATGAACAGTTCCTTAAGCTGTTCCGGCTATGTCCGGGCCAAATGCTTGTGCCAACTCTGGACATTGACCTTGTATGGCATACCCACCAGCTATCTGCGCAGGATTATGCTGCTGCCATGCTGTCGCGTACCGGACGTTTCATTGACCACGATGACAAGCTTGGAAAACCAACGCTCAACGACGCTCTAGAAGAAACAGTCAAGCTCTTTTCTATCCACTTTGGTCACAGTTACTCCATTTGTTTGTGCTGGGAGTGCGAGGCAATATTGTCGGCCGTGCAGGCCTGTGATGAGGATGATGACTCGGACGCCGACCAGTTCACCCAACTGGCGGGCAAAGTGATGCGGAAGGTCGATTATTACCGTGCTGTTGAGCTGTCTAGACGAAATGGAAATCACTTTCATCCTGTTAGCTCATTAGCAAAGTAGATTAGGGATGGCTTTTTCAGAGAAATGGCATTTTTGGCGCTGTTCCAGACATTTGTTCTAACGAGTCTAGTAGAGCGCAGTGTCAACGTGAGCGAGCCTCCGCAAAAAGCTACTAGGCAGCTAAACCACTCGATTGACTCTACTATCCAATTATCTTTGGGTTGTCTACTGCCGTGCTTGGATACAAGGGGTCGATTGCCGGTCGCAGCGATGCCTTTGTGTTGCCCAACACGCCACAAGGTCCCTCTGGTAGGATTTCTACGAAATATTTACTGGGTTTGCCGAAATTAACCTGATCAGCTACAGCCATCCGACAATGCCGTAGGGGCCAGGTGTAGCCAATTAAAAATAAGACATTTGCTAACACTGGCCTTTGCCCAATGATCAAGCAAGCTAGTCATCATGGCTTGATCAGAAGCATCTGGCTGATGGGATATCCCGAGGATCAATTCTGCCGCCGTAGACCGCTTGCATCTATTGCCGGGCATTTATCACTCAGGGCTTACCTTACGTCCATTGTCTCTACTTTGCAGTCTTCATTGATACACGTGCATTCGATGAGCCGAGAGACCAAGGGCTGCCGAGTATCCAAACAGAGCCAATCAAAGACGCGAGTGGAAGAACATACGAACGGGATACAATGCCAAGCCCCACCGCTATAACCATCTACATCTTTGGCGCCAGCGCCTTCAACCATGGTGTCGGCAACCTCGTCTCGCAACAAAAAGCGCTCGCCGCTAAACAATTACCCGACTCGGCCCTTCCAGCACTAAATGGCTTCTCTGTGGCCATCATCGGCATCGGAATCTACTATATGCTGGCGGCATATCAAGAGAATCGCGCCTTCTTCGCCATGACCCTTGCACGATTCATCTCGGCACGAATCTTCTGGGCACAGGGCCCTGCTTGGCGAGTTATAGCCACGTGGGAAGCTCTCTCAGCTGTCATAACGGCCATTGCTTTAGTTTGGGATATTTCGAGAGAGGCATAGAATACAAGCCGCGATCAAGGGGTACTTGATGACAATTGTGATCTCGAGTTTGGTTTGGCACACTCCTTCAAGATGCGGAATATGGCCTTTGGGCTTTTGCTAGAATAAGCAAGGGACATTCTAAGGCTTTGCCAAACAAGAAAAGACAAGGTTTAAGCTATCGCGTGATTTGTGAAGACCATTGCCGTTCTGGCCGCCCAGCTACAAATTGTTACTTGATAACAAGTGTAAGGTAAGGATCGACAAAGGCGTCGTGTTATTAAAACAAGCTTTGATGCCAATCCACCTCGGTTCTAGGGTATCCTGACTTGTTCCGTTCAAAAGCCGAAGAAAACAATGGAGTAATACCGGGGGTTACGAACATTAGCCCACGCAAGGATTGATTGCATGCCAAGGGATTGCCCCACTCTGCAGTCGCCGCGGATAATCATCATTCGATATATTCCTGAGGTTCGCAGGGTATTGCTCTCCGCCAATAGGGCCTCTTTTCTAGGATCAGAAAGGGGCTGGAACACTCGCGGAGCCCCGGCAGCTCGACGTGGCGTGGTCTGCTACTCATTCTCTCTCTTCTCTCCGCCCACTCGTTTCGTTCATGCATTGGCATTTCTATCCACTATATGTTTTAGAAAGTCCGTATAAAGAGAACACAACGAGCCATGTTCAAGTTGCTAGGCCTTGAGAAGGACACGCCAAGTATTGTGCCCTCGGACCAGATCATCCCCCTGCACTGGTTCGAAGATGGGTTCATGTGGAAAAAGGTCATTGTTTACACATTGTTTGTATTTGACGATGCGCTGGACCCAGAAAAGCTCCGTGGCGCGTTAGACAGGCTGATCCAGCGCAAGGGCTACAAGAAGCTGGGAGGTCGGCTGAGAAAGAATGTGCGTCATATGTTCCTTGTCCTCCCTATTACTATTAATCATTATATTCTTACGCTCTGCATATCTAGGCCGAAGGCGGAGTGGAGTATCATGTACCAGCCGAGTTCAACTCCTCGCGCCCAGCGGTGGCTTTCTCGCATGCAAATCACGACGTGAACAGCGCGGATCATCCCACGGCCTCTAAGATCCCGAAGCCGACAAACCTCAAAAGTCCAGCCATCGTGGGTAACCCCGAGGAGCTGTCCGAGTTGTCACGGCCGGGCGGCGCCGGCACAACACTTTCGCTCGACGACTACCTGACGACAGACCGGCCAACACTGGGGCTGCATATCACGACGTTCCGCGATACTACGTGCGTGTCTCTGTACTGGCCGCACGTCGCGTTTGATGCTTTGGGCAAGAAGGCCATCATCCAGGGCTGGACGCTGATGTTGCAGGGCCGCGAGGACGAGATTCTCACTCCCGTAGGCTGCGATACGGATCCCTTAGCCGAGTTTGGAAAACATGCGACGGAGCCTCATTTGCTTGCTGGTCGAAGAGTAGGAAACTTGGGCATGACAGGCTATGCGCTCCGCAACGCTATTGGTTTGGTCGGACCCAAGGAGATCCGCATGGTCTGTATTCCTGCCGTGTTTTGGGAACAGATGGTTGCCGATGTCCGTGACGAGCTGGCCAATGGTGCTACCGCTAGTGAACATCCGTTCGTCACCGAGGGTGATGTTCTTGTGGCCTGGTGGACGCGTCTTTGCTGTTCCCATCTCGGCAAAGACTCGACCACGACCGTTGCCGCCCAAAACTCGATGTCCCTCCGCAAAGTCCTGGGCAATGACCTCCTCTCACCCCCGGACCACCCCTTCATCTCCATGGCACTCGGATTCCCCACGGTCCTGCTCCCCGCCTGCGACATCCTTACCAAGCCTCTAAGCTGGCTTGCGCTGCAGTTTCGGCGCGCAATCGATGAGCAAGGCACGCGGGAGCAGGTCGAGGCGTATGCGGCGCTTCAGCGTGAGTTCAGCCCGACGATGCGCATGCCCATCTTCTTCGGCGACAGCGGCATGTACAATCTGTTCTACTCCAATTGGCAAAAGGCAGCGCTGTTTGACTTTGATTTCGGGGAGGCCACGGTGGTGCCGAGGGGCGGGATGCCGCTTCGCGCGTCGTATATCCAGTGCGTGCAAGACCCAGCGTTCCCCGAGGGTTGGCCCATTAGTGGCAAGGACGATAAGGGCAATTATTGGATTTCTGGGTTTAGGGAAAGAGGACTTTGGGCTAAGATTAAGAGCGAGTTAGAGGCGCAAGCAAGAGATGGAAAGTCTTGAAGATAACCTTAGAGGAAAGGGTGAACTGTATATATACCTAACTTTATTATAATGTTGACTAAATGAGTGTAGCTGGCAGGTACCGCGTCAGAATTAGAGTCAGCAGTAAACGTTTCCTTTTCGGAAAACACGAGCCCATTCTGAAAAACGACAAGATCAAGACAAGAGCTATTCGCTAAAGAAGTATCAAACTGTATCAACTCTAAAGACTGTACTATATAAATCCAATCTGTCTAGTATGTGGTGTCTATCAAGATGAGCTGATTGGAACTTTCTGGCTCTCCAAATATCTTATGCTGAGTGGATAGTCCGAATATCCCACCGGTGACTTGCTGACGTAGAAAGTGTCACGGTCGTATGCACTAAGCTCCAGGCCTTCCTTGATCCTGTATACCAGATCTGGGTTCGAAATGAAGTATCTCCCAAACATAACCACAATATCCTTGTCCGGGTATTCTTCGTCGACCAGCTTCTGTGCCTCCGCGGGCTCAAATCCCCCAGCAACAAGGATGGGTCCCGTCCAGAGCCCATATGCAAAGTCTAGCCGGTCGTTGCCTTCAGCATCCTCGCTCCCGGAAATTCGAGACTCAACCAAATGAAGATACGCGAGATTTAATTGGCTGGCTTTGTTGATGATGTCCGTAAATTGCGGGATTGGCTCCTCCATCCTCATACCCTGGAACTCACTCCAGGGGCTTAGACGAAGACCAACGCGCTCTGGGCCAACGGCATCGACCATAGCCTTCATGATGTCGGTGATAAAGCGAGACCTGTTTTCCACACTACCGCCGTACTCGTCGTCGCGCGTATTACTGACATCTTGGTTGAATTGATCGATGAGGTAGCCGTTCGCGCCATGGCACTCGACACCGTCGAACCCTGCGCTGATTGCATTCTCTGTGGCTTTCACAAAATCTTGGACCATTTGCTTGATCTCTTGAACGGTCATTGCCTGTGGTGTCGGCGAGTCCTTGTCGATTGGAAGGGCGCTAGGAGCTGCGAGGTTGAACCCCTCTTTCTTGGCCAACTCGACATCGCCAGCACGGCCCATTGCAAACAGCTGACAGTATATGAAACAGCCTTTGCGGTGAACTTCGTCGGTGATTTCTCTCCACGCAGAAACTTGGTCTCCGCTCCAAATCCCTGGGGCGTTAGCGAAGCCGCCGCAGGCCGATGGAGATACCAAGGTCCCCTCTGCGATGATCAAGGTGCCGGGAACAGAAGCCCGCTGTCCGTAATATTCCTTCATCAAAGGCGTTGGAACACGGTCGTCGCTCGCTCTGAAGCGTGTGAGTGAAGGCATCCCGACTCGATGCTTCACTTCCACATTGCCGATTGTCAAAGGCTTGAAGAGACGCGATTCAGCCATGATCGAAGATGTTCAGATGTTCTTCTGGAGTGTGTTGGGATGTTTTGCGCGTGTGATTGGGAAGTCTGCTGGTTGTTTGGGTATTCAGGAGACAACCCATCTCAGCTGGTTGGGCTTCGAGGCTTTTATACTACTTGGCCTCCCAGCTCAATCAAATCACGGTGTGGTCGAACCAATGACGTATAGAGGGAATTTTCTATTTGAGACCACTCTGAGATCATGAGTGCATAAACTATTACCAATCAATGAGCAAAGACGCTTCCAATTAAGGGGCAGAGATGCTTCCGCCTAAGGAACAGAGATTCTTCCATTCAAGGAACAGAGATACTTCCCGTTACGGCAAGGAGATGATTCCGAATGAGGAGTGTGGGTACTTCCATTTCGGGAAAGAACATACTTCCGGAAAAAAATTACGGCCATGGCTAATGGCCATCGGGTTTAGCGTGTATCTTGCGCAGGACCAGTACCCAGATATTCCGCCCAATTATGAGATCAGAACGGTGGGTGATCACATCAGCAAAACAACATGTCGGACTAAAGGACACTGTGCATTATCCCCAAATCGCGGGTAAGCCGGGTCAAATTGTCCTGAAAGTGCTCTGTAAGATCCACATTTTCTGGATAATTCAATGCAAATATTACAATGAGAGATGTCTAGACTGCTGCGTCTGCGAATCAATCTACTACCCCGAATCACCCAGTTCCTTCAGCAAGCAAAGTCGCCGGGTGTCTAAAATCATTCCAACAGCCCCAAAAGGTCGTTGGACCTAGGCAGGATGCCCAATGCCCACCATGATAGGTGGTCGTAAGGTTACAAATAATGAGCCATTTTACATCGATACTTCTTCCCAGAGCGCCTTAACATGAGACGTGAAGGCGTCATCTGACCAAATAAATTGGTTCAAAATCCCAAGCAGTTCCGGCCATGACTTATACAAACCTCCAAGCCTAGAAACGATGTTCCAGCGCAGTAATACGACATAGTCAGAGCGTATAACCCCTGCTGGGGCAAATGCGCCACCCATATATAGCAGCCAGAGTAGCAAATCAGGGTGATCATCCCACATTGGGTCATCGTTCGCTTGTTGTAGTTTGTGGAGTAATTGTAAGGAAAGGTGGGACTATGAAATGCGAAGTCAGCATACACACGATCAGGCTGGCAGATCAATTTGCCATGTCTTCGACCATATTTAAACCAAGCCCCTCGCGGGGATTAAGACAAGAAGTTAGTCAACAATGCAATCAATATGTTTGACGTACCGGAATTACTAACGCGCACCAAACCGTGCAGCATAGCATACTCGAGCATAGATATGCCGCAAGACGACAACACTCCATTATAGGAGAGGGATTTACTAGTCCTCTTAGCCGAGATTGGATAGATGCTTGGTGATTATTGATGTATGCCATCGATAGTACGTCCCGGCTTGGGGAACGAGAAAACTCTCGAATACACTGTAATGCATGTATATCTTCAAGCACTTCAATGATCTTTTTAGAAAGTAACTGAGAACGTGCCTGAAATCCTGGTGGCAGCCGAAAATAGGTCGAGGAGAACGGATCCCTTTTCCATTCTAGTTCCACGAAGGTCGTGTGGTTAACTATGCGGCTAGATCCGGCCATGACGGAAGAGTTCAAATCTTGCCTATTGGTCAACGTAAGGGTAAGTCATCGAAAGCATGGCCTCGTAGCTTACCAAAATATAGCCCGTTTGATGCCTCCAGCGAGATATATTCCCTCTCTTTGACAAATATCAAGCAACTGGTGTATTGCTCCCATGTGAAGTTGAACTTGTAACTGCATCCCAAGGCGAGCCTACATAGTTGCAGTATCAGTCTTTTGTGGATCAAAGCTTGGGACAATTGGAAAATGCAAATGAGAAGATTGGCAGACCTCGACACCAGCTAGTAGCAAAATGGCTCCAATGGTTGATACTGATGTAGCCCTGTTTAGGGAACTCATCCTTTCTCGAATATATCTCATTGCCTGACTTTGGTAGCCGAGACACTCTCGATCGATACTTCCGTCGGTCACGGCAAATGCAAATGTGAGCATGATGGCATTCAAAAGAGCCGGGTCATCGAACCCAGTTTGGAAAACTGCGCGGAAGCTGTGATATGCAAGCTCGTCCGCAACGCTAAAGACTGGCTCAGCAGCTTGCCTAGCTTTGTCTAAAACGTTCAATGTGAGTATTTTCAGAGCATATTTTAATAGCTAGGGTAGCCTACAGTCACCTAGAAGTACCTGCAATCTCGATGAATCTACAGCAAGCGTCTGGAACGGATCAAGTGCTCCTGCAGATAGGGAGAAGAGCGGCGTGAGAGTAGGTTTCGTACGCGCTCTTTTACTCGCCAACCTCTTATCGTAATCTTTCGAAGAAGATGTGCGAAAATTTTCCCTTGACTCTTGCTGAAGGGTTCGTTTATTCGCGAGTGCTTGCTTCACCGCATGTGATCGGGCATGGCGCCGCATTTTCCGGTCCTTCGCGTCATCTGGGTGGCGGATCGAGATGAACTGGAATTTCCCATCTTGGAAAAGTCAGCAGCTACATAACGAGAGATCATCAGAGTATGCGCGGAACTACCTGCAACGAGTTCGCAGTCGACTTCTGCGGATGGGTGGTTCGTGGACACCATGGTGCAATGCCGCTAATGTGGAGGTGTCGCCGTAATGGGAATGATGTCCGCTACTTGTTGAAAAGGCGCAGCTGAGCTGTGCAAGCATGCGATGGGAGGAAACGGGGGGCTTCTCAGGCTGGTTTCCGCTTACTGCAGCTCACTCCTCGCTGCTCTCAATCCGAGTGGGCATGGTGCGGGGGCTAAATAGCGTGTCGATTCATGCTTACAAATCACAATTATCTGCAACAACCATCAAATTGTTTAATCTCCCGACGCCTCGTAAGCTAAGCATCAACATTGTACAAGTCTTTGCATCGCATTCTTCATCACCACCGACAATTATCGTCACGCAGATTTAATTTAAGCATTACGTGCCCTTGATTCTATCAAAATAAAAGGCTCTGGGCTATGACATATAACAGGCCGCACATTTTGATCTGCTTCGTTGAAGCATCCTGAACGATTGCCCTACCCTAGACTCCAGGATAAACCCGACCGTCACAGCTATCAAGAACTGCGTATTCTAAGCGTTTCCGAGCGCTCTTCGCTTGATCTAAGAGTTAAAATGCACTTCATACATTCTAACTAGACGATGTAATATCCTGCTCAATTTGTAGTGAAGTAATCTACCTTTTACGTCAAATAAACCCCCTCCCGAACAAAACAACTGCGGATGAAATGACAACGAGGATCCCGCTTCCCTCGCAACACCTTGCATTAGGATTGGAAATGCACCACGCCTGTGACAGCAATTGACCATGAGCTAAAATCATGTAATCATATTCATTTTAAGAGAACTTCAATAAATTATTAGACATAAATAAACCTCTTACTGTACTGACAATACCGGACGTATCAGTACAGTCGAGCAAGGTTTCAATAAGCTCAATAAGCTAAATGTATTCCAGCTAGACACGGCGTACATGAGCTACTTATTCCAATACTACTCCTTGCTCCCTAGAACAGATAATATGTTAGTATCTTTTTAATTACTACATCTTTAGAGATACTTACCAAAGGTGACGATGGTTAGTAATGAAGTCCGTCATCAATTCATGGCATTCCTGGTTATTTAACACAACCACCTCGATGCCATGCTGTCGCAAATATTCCTCACGGCCACTCATGTTCTCATTTTCCCCAATGACCACTCGTTTAACCTTGAAGTACACGGCGGCTCCAGCACACATTGGACATGGGGATAGGGTAGTGTAAAGTGTTCCGTCTTTAAATGCAGCGAGAGGATGGTGCTTTGCGTTTTCAAATGCCGATGTTTCGCCCTGTGTAACAACAACAAACTGTCAATAATGAATGTGCCGAAGAGAGTAGTAATTTGCGCGCAAAGACAACTCATAAATGATAATTAAAGATTACTAGAGTTGTGATTGAAATATATCGAACGCGGAAATGTAAGGCGCTCTAAATACAGAATATAATGAAAGCGGAAAACGTACGTGTAAAATAGCGCTGCCCTCCTGGACATGACGATTTCGCCCCGTCCCAAGAATGACTCCGCTGGAGCTTACAATTGCGCTACCGACGGGCATCCCGCCTTCCTCTGCGCCTACTCTAGCTTCCCGCATAGCAGCGAGAAAACCAGGATCTGATGCAGCCATTATAGGAATTACCGAGGGTTTGAAATCTCAAGAGTAAATACAGCGGAAAAGGGTGAGATGAGGGGAATCTGGTCAACATCTGAGAAGTGACGAATGCCAGGGTCTTTATAAGATTCACTTGTTTGCTTCAACCCGCTCGGTACTGCACAGTCGAAGATTTGGTCCAGTTTTAACCGTCTATCAATTTAATGTGGGAACATAGCCTACAAAATAAGCGGCGTCGTTGTGGTTCCATCCAGCAGCCTATTGTTTCCTTTCGCAGAAAGGATTGCCGCATTAGTCATGTGTCCAATACATAACTGATCAGGTATCGCCCGACCCTGATTGCCTGATACCGACCCTGATAAAGCCCATCAATCACGTTATTCGTAAATCTCACCCTGACCCACTTCAATTCAAGCGATATTGGATCCCAGTTATGACAGCACCACACCATTTTGAGATACTCATATGGAGTTGATATTTTAATACAATGACAAATCCCACTTCTTTTCCACTAATAAGAAAGGTTAGAAAAAGGACCAAGCGGTATGGAACAGGGAGCTTACACATGAACTTGTCCCATTGAATATGAGAACACGTTGCCTCCAATGAATCATTTCGCTGCCAGAGCTCAAGCAAGAAATGTTTTGAAGACTGGACATTCCCCATGGAATAGCGCTTTCTCATGTTCTCCAGCCAATCCATCACAAAAAGTCTGTCCTCAACGGTCCTTACGGAGCAACCGATCGTGAAGATGGGGTGCAATGCCGCTACTCCGGGAGAAGCGTAGTCACCCAACTTCAGTTGCCGGAGGCAGTCGATTCCGGATTTAACCAAGTCTTGCACCTCTGGAGCCGCCTGAGGTTTATCTAAGACTCTTTGATAGAGTTCGAGGAGCGCGATGTGATGGTAGGCCTCGTTCAACAGCACAAAGTCGATGTAATGATCGTTCTGCTGTGAGAGTGGAATTAAAGGGTCCAGCTTCTCAATTGGCTGCTTGACCATAGCTTTTACCTTGGAGATAACTCGGTTGCAGCGAATATCTAGCATGGAACGCAGAACACCAACGGGTTGTGACACTCCAATCTCGCGTTCCTCAAGCTCCTGAAGGGCATTCGCTTCCTGAGCAAGTTCGTTGATCTCTCGAAAGACTGGTAAGAGAGTAGTGGAAAACCCATCGAACACATCAATGTATCCCGGAGTTTGTGTATTTGGTTCATCCAAGCCCGTTCCGAGAATGGGAGACGGGAGGACTCGTTGTGCAGACGACATCGCATTTGCTCGTAGTGATCGGCACCATCGCCATAGAAATAGCCTTGTTGATGTTGTTTCGGTTTGAAGGGAATAATTGGGCACGAAACCGTTTAGTGATGCAGCAGCGCCGTTCAGATGCATTCGCCAGGCCCCTGATTTCTTTTCTCCAGCCAATATCTCCACGAGACACAGTATCAATGCAGTGGCGACGTAAACATCATCGACCTCGGCATTTTCGCCAATTTTTGTCTGTCTTAAATGCTGAACACATGTCTGATAAAGTTTTGCAACCCGTAAATCACTCGCCGGTGAGCTAAGCGAGTCTCGATGGACCGATGCAGCGATGAGAATGGCGGCGAGCAGAGGAGCACCGTGATCATTGTTCAAAGCCAAAGGTAAGAAATTGGAGCAGAAATCCCCGTGATGGGCTGGGTGTAAAGAGAAACAAGGAGTGAGATTGCGAGTGAAATGGCCGAGTAGAGATCGATGTTCCTCGGATATCCAGGATAGCCAGTCCGGTGCCAGGGTTATGGAGCTGGGCGTGGAGGAGTCAATGAGAACTGGTGGAATGCCGGATCTAACAACGGAATTGTCCTTATCAGAGTGCGTGAATGAAGTGGGCGGAATTAAAGAGTACACGAAGGATGACGTCACCGCATTGTCTAGATGATGTTACCTCTTTCCTTGCGCTTGCTTACATGGCTCAAAAGGGGTCTTGAAAGGGGTCTTTACCTGCAGAGGTGCAGCTTTCAGTCGAATTGACGGCCACCACATCAGAAGCTAATGCATTTCCGAAAGGAGACTTCCTAAATGGACGTCCGCCCCAGGACAGGGGTTTGTTGTACGAGCAGGTCTTGCCAACCGTAAGACAATTGGCACAGTGGGGGCGTTTCTCGTCGCATTTTCGATGTAAACGACGGCACTCGCGGCAGCCATTGCGGGACCTGGTTGGTTTTTCGGAGCTGCTGCTCATTGCGAGCCTGGAGGCGCTTTTGACCAAAGGGATTATTGCTTAGAATTTCTCGCTTGGATATTTGACATGGTTCAAATTGGCAAGTTTAGGATGTGAGATGGTTTCTGTTTCTCCGCCTGACCCACGCGGATTACCTAAACAGCCCCGCGCAAGATCTTACATAACATTAATCTGTATAGCCTATACCTTCTGAATAGAGCTTAGCGGCTCCGTACTAATAATCATGCTTGTTTCTCCAATGCCGTGACCTGATCGGCGATGCTTCAAGTGCTGTGTAGTCCCGTTTTCGTTAATGAAATAAGGGGAATAGCGTAGTAGGTGCTATTGAATTAAATGAATTGTGGATTGAGTATAAATCTGTCCTCCTTTCCGTGTCATACTTGGAGGAAATCATCCAGGAATCGTTGCCAAGAGGCTTCACCGGCCAAAAGACTCACGACTAGACCTTGAATACCTTGCGTTCGAATCATCGCTCATAAACTTCCTCAATCACACAATGAGTTTAATCGCCGACGCAAAGCCCAACCAGCTCAGTCCATTCCTGGGCAAAATTGTGGAAATCTGCATCGTTTCTTCCGACTGCAGAAGAACCATATCAGAACTATCAAAGCTCGGCATTGGCCCCTTCTGCATCTATGAGTTCAATGCAGCCACAGTTTCTCATCGCCAATATCTTGGTCAAGACTCGCAGTTCGAGCTGCTAGTTGCTTTCGCTACCCAGGGCGATGTTGTCTGGGAGATCATGCAACCGGTTGCCGGGCCATCTATTATGCGTGACTTCCTCGACAAGCGCGGCGAAGGTATTCACCATGTGGCGTTCGATTGTAACCATGTACCTCCGCAACAGCGTAGAGAGGAGTTCAGAAGAAGAGGGTACGATGTTGTGCAGTCCGGAATTTGGCATGGGAAGAGGGGCACTTGCGAATTTATGTTTTTCGACACGGAGGGGGCTATCGGGACGTGTTTCGAGACATATGACTTTTCTGATGACTGGGAAGACCCAGAGGAAGCAAAATAATATTCCCCGTATAGGATCATCAGCGTATTCTTCGCATTATATTCATGAAAAATCCACATGGACGTAAAAGAAACTATGGTGGATATCATGCAAGAGAGACTGGAAGCCCGGACAATGTACTCAAAACAGCAGATTGGTAGTGACAGTGGTGATGCTCCTGCAACATCAAAGGGAATCGAGACTGAAGACAATAAGAATGAATAAAATAGACAAGGGGGTTTACTTAAAATTTAAATGAGTTATCGCCCACTATTTTCATATCTACCGTGATCCCAACCTGAGTGCAAAGATCTTTCAATATGCCTCCACCTCCAGCTTCCATCCGCTGTCATCTCTTGAGGGCCACGAACGCGTTCCATTGTAACTGCGCAGAATGACTTAATTTAATACATCTAGGGGCTTAAGCCCCAACTAATAACCCACAACCCTCTTAGGGAAGGAGGAGTTCCATGTGCCGAAATAATGTGCCTTATGGGGCGTAACGGAACTGCGCGAGGGGACGGAGACGTTATTCGCTCCCGTCCAGTCCATCGGATAGCCGCCACAACGTGGGACCATATTCATCAGTCAATTTGTCTCCTAAAAGTACCCAAGCTTCAGATTAATCAGGGTTTAAGAGTTAAATTCACGCATATCAATCCTGCGGAATATAGGTTCTCGGCGCGATCCTCGAAGAGACGAGATACAGCAGTCACGTATGATTGGCGAAGAGCGTATGGTGGCGGCCTGTCGTATCAGCATGAGGATGATATTACTGGGCTAGAGGTGCACATTCAACTGCAAGGAAGCCCCCAAAGATGAGGGAATAGCCTAAAAACATGACCGGCTTGCTTCTGCTCAATGCTGCCTAATGCTACCTAACAGCATGTTGTTTATACGATGCAGCGATACCGCGCCACGTTCAAATTTGGGCTCAAGGCCCGTTTTTATTTTCAATCATCTCACCTTTCAATTTACCAACCCTGAACGACGAGCAATCGCTAGATTCAGCAAACCTGAACTTCCCACCTCTAAGAGTATTCCTGCAGAAAGCAAGATGACGGTTCTTGGAGAGAGCAGAGGTTGCCATTTTTGGGGGTTTGCGCTCCTTTTTGCAATTGTTGTCCATCCGGCTCTCGCTGACGACACAGGAGACGCGTTCATCAACAACCTTCTCACTGATATTGCACCAATCCTTGCGCTCTTCGGCGAGCGCGTAACTACCCAGTTTCTGAGCCAGTCATTCTCGATTTATGATTGCATCATTTTCGCAGTCTGCCCGATCGGTATCGTGACGGCAGCAGTGAGCGCCATCCGAGCCGCTGCCCCAAATTCGTGGAGGACCTTGATCGGACGAGCGATGGAAAGCCGAGCAACGGTCGAGCTAGAACTCCTGTCTTCAACTTCTACCGATGTCTGCGAGTTGTGGAGCGGGTCGGCCCTCGTGAGGGTCATGGGCTCGCCTGAAATCTTAGAGCTGCTCTACTTTCCTGAACTTGACGACGATGAAGGTTCACAAGAATCTGCCGCGTTACACTTTGGTCTTTTCACATTGGACGAGAATATTAAGGACCGACCGAAAGTCAATTTTCCGTGGCCTCAAATAACACGAACAGAACTGCAGAGACGGTCGCTCTTCGAAGGCAAAAACACTAGACCGGCGCAACTTGACAGCGAAGCGATGAATCCGAGCACCCACCACAAGAAGGCTTCACCAAGCATCTCAATGAACCTTTCAAAATACTTGAATAAATCTACAGTCGAACTGAGGCTCATGGCAATCTGCGGTGTTGTGGTCCAACTAGGTGTCGTGGGATACAGCGCCATGATCACCTACTACGAACCTTGGGTATCGGATTTCAAAAAGAATGGACAGCCCGCTATACCCGCGGCATTTCCTCTTATGGCTGCTGGAACGGCAATGGTGTCTGGTGGTATGTTTATCTGCGCCTTGGTTATCGAAAAATGCACCGAGGAGACTGCCTGGTCAACAAAGCGAGAGTTGCCAGCAGGGAGTACTTCACCCGCCGCTAATCATATACATACGGGACTGCCTCTGGCCAAAGCCCAACCACCTGAAACTGCCAGTTTGCCGCCCCAAACTGTCAGCTCTGATTTGAGTTCCAGTCAACAGGTAATCGACGAGGTCAAGTTCCGACTCCTTTGGCTACAGAAGCACAAGGTCGTCAACGACCAGGCTTTCAATTCTTGCGCTATTATTGCGAGTGATGATAAGTTTAAATTGCTTACTTCAAACACATTGGAAAGCCTGTACACAGATGCATCTGCAAAGATCGACGCAGAAAGGTCTCACAGGACAACGGTTGTTCTGCTTAAACCAGGATCGGTAGTGGGGGTCCTCGTCAGCCTTTCTGGGTTCGTTCTCCAATTCTCCGGCCTTCGACTCATGAACTGGTCTGCAACGCTGGCGCAACTGATTGGTACAGCAATAATGACTCTTACACGGGCCTATATGCGCCACAACCTCGCAAATCCGCCAAAGACACTCCGTGCGAATCGCGATTACGAGCTAGATTGGTTAGCTAGCCAACATGTGGCCAGACGGGGGCATCTCTGGGGCCTAAAGCACGATACAAACCATGGGCCAAACTTCAATAAGTCGGAATCAAATGATTCTTTATTTTGGTCCTTAAAAAGGGACGAAATATGGTTCGAGCCAGGGGTCCTACCATCAGAACAGCAGGATGGGGAACGGCAGCAGAAAGAACAACAGGAACAAGCGATCAGACTCTGGAAAGTTCGTCAACGGCTAGGGTTTCTCAGTAAATGGAACAGTGCCTACTTCGAGGTCTCGAAGGCAGTTTATCTTGCTATTGAGTCAGTCATGGGTATCATACTGGCAGCTAACGCAAAACCCCCTTTGATCGCGGAATCCTTCAGGTGGTCTCTTAAAGGGACTTGGGGCGATATCCATCTTACCCCATTCACACTCTCACTCGGAAACAATGGGAGCGATTGGGGGTCCCCGGCTGAAATCGAGGCTGCGCTTTCCCTCTGGTCCTATTACCTGTCCCATATTCCCGACAATGAAATGTTTGTGCTACCACTGCAACATAGTCGTCAGTTTATTCTTCAAGATATTGACTTATGGGCTGGCCGAAAAGAAACCGGATTGATCCTATTTGATTTGTCGATGAAGAAGTCAGCTGTCAACAAACCCTTATCGGAATCAACGCGGTCAATTACCATGCTTTTAGCGCAGCGCATATTGTTGTGGTTCATGGTTGACTTGGCCGCAAACCTCTCTAGCCGCCTACCCAAAGCGCCCACAGTCACATTTTCTGAGAACAAAACTCCGACTTTAGATGCAATCCGGCTTGACCATCCTACCTTGACGGCGATGGTTCAGAAAGTTCACCAGAGTGGCCTTGCATCCATCGAAGAGGCCTGGGATATGGTAATTCTGCCGTTGAGCTTGCATCACAAACTCCCGAACCCTGTGGCCATCGTTGAGGAGATGCGAGATCGAGCAAAAGTCTTTGAACAAACGGGTCAATGGCAGCAAGCTCTCCAGATCCAGATTCAAATAGTGAACGTATGTAAAAAGTATGAACACGAAGACGAAATCTGTAACAGAGCTGTTGCAATTGTTGTTGACACTTACCGACGCATCAGTTCCATTCTAGATGTGCAAACCCAACAGTTTCAGCGGAGTGGACGACTTACTCAACTGCGACGAGCTGAGGAGGAACTGAAGAAGATGGTGAATAATGCTCTGGATAAGAAAATAGTTCGAGCGTTACTGCGCTTCTACAAGTTTCAGGAGCCAGGACAATTCGAAAGTAAAAAGATGACAAGCCCTGAGGGCGTAGCAAATAAAGAGATGTGGGAGCAAGGGACTTCAAAGGGCCCATATGACCGCAGGTTCGACGTGGGTCGACTTGAAAGCAAATTCAACAACCTGATGAAAGAGTTTAAGTCAGATTACACCACAGACGCCATTTTCGGGGATGCCGCCAAAGCTATCAAAGATCTGCCCGCCGAGTGTGGAATTAACCAGGGTCGCTATTGGGAACAAGCTCGGAGCAAATTTACCGACCCTCTGGGATTGACATTGACACACTGGATCATAATCCGCTACGTGAAGAATGCAGGATCGGTTCTAGATAGACTCGCCAGGGAGAGTCACGAGGACAACCATCTGGCATCTACAAGTGATATAGCAGGATGGAACCCTTTACACTACGTTACCATGGCAAGCGAAGTACAGGAGATAATAATGACACTATCGCGCCATGGAGCGAGCATTAACGCGCGAAGTCGGGATGGGACCACGCCTCTCCATTGCTTGGTCAGGACTGGGACCGCCGATGCAGTCGCCCGCTTCCTTGACTTGGGTGCGACGCCGACGGCCACAGACAATGTGGGGTACACACCTCTCCATTGGGCAGCATGGTGTGGAAATGTCGCCGCAGTTAATGTCTTGCTATCAAGGGGAGCGGATCCTGGAAGCCGTGACAACTACGGACGTACGGCACTACACCTTGCCACGATTGCCTGGAAGACCGAAGCAGTTGCCGCGTTGAGCTGCAGAACGGGCATTAGCGTCCAGGATATTGACGGGAACACGGCGCTTCATTATATAGCACTTCTTGGAAAATGTACCCTTGTCACTGAAGAGGATGACAGTGAATACGACAGCACTGAAGACGACAGCGCCGAAGACGACAGCGCCGAAAAGAATAGACCTGAGGAGGATAACCTTAAAGAGGGTAATTCTGAACAGAATAGTTCCAAGTGTTATAGTCCCGAAGAGGGCAGCTTTGAGGACAGCTCCGAGGAGAACAACGCCGAAACGGACACAACCCAAGCAGATAACATCGAAAAGACTGGTGAAGAGATTGATGCCCTCATGACAGCACTTTTGAGTGAGAAAGAAGAATCGAGCTCTGAATTCCAAACAAATGAGGCAAATGCCAGCGGAGATCTGGGGTACAGACGGAAGGACAGGGAAGAACCATACCTCAGTTCTCAGATAACTAACAGCGTCAACCCAAGCCCAGAGGAGAGCAAGAACAAATCGCTTCCCTTTGACATTCTCCTGTTAGGATCCACAAACATGGACGGCAATGCACCAATCCACATGGCAATCGAGCACGGTCATCTCAGAGTTGTTGAGAGACTCCTAGGTCCTGGAGAACAGCAGCGCGAGACAGATTGCGGCATAACACCCCTACGGCTGGCGGTAATGTTTGGGCATCCGCAGGTAGTTGCCAGTCTAATTAGAGCCGGGGCCGACAAGAATGAGTCCGACCCGAGGCCATTGTTGACGATAATTGATGATGCAAAAAGTTTCGAGAAAGGGACACCTCGGTTTGAGATTACTCGACATGCAGTGTTTCGATTAATCATTTTCAGTTGGGTAAACAACGCGAAGGTCAGCATGGGGAGCCCAACATTCAATTCTCTTACGTTACGCCTATCCCTTAGGATGCAAGGAAAGCCACAGATCGGCAGGGAGTCCTTGCGGGAAGTGTATGACGACACTATTTGGTCAGGGGGGTTCAATCACTTAGGGGGGTTTGTGGGCGACAATTATATTGGTGATATGGAGGAGATTAAGGATGTCTTATGTGGACGAGGAAATCAAGGTAGGGCAATGTAATCATATAGCATAGTTGAATATCGACCCGTCTAGAGAGATTCGTAAGAATTGGGTACCGGAACTGGCCCATGTTTAAATTGTCTACGGATCAGTTCCTTGGCTCGGCATTAGGATTTTGATGCCGTCCCTCAACAATAACGATAACGATCGACAATGTCCTTTGCTGAACATAAACCTTTCTCCATTGCTCTCAATAATTGACTGATGAAGTGACATAAATACCTGCTATCCATTAACATGCTACCAGGTTCGTTTAATTTAAACAAACCCGTCAATCGCGTCCGAGGGGTAATACGTCGTTAGGGTTGAGTGCAATATTTATCACAAGTATTCTAACTCCTACATTCCGGCCCTTCTCATGATGCTTTCGAACGATGCATCACCCAAGTCAAGATCTATTGCATCCCAAGTGGATGGAAACATGTCCCCGAAGCGAGCCATGTCGACGGTCTCATGCTCGATATCAGGCGGTGCAAGCTCATTTTCAAATTGAGAAGTAGAATGGCTGGATGTAGTAATCTCAGCAGGTTCGTTTGTACTACTCGTTATTGCAGCATTCTGTGTGGAACCAATCCCAGAGTCATGATGTTGTGTGCTGGGTCGCTCCCCTTGGCTTGATGATGTAAATCGCGACTCGCTGGGCTGCGTCTGACTACCCAATGCAACCCCGCTGTCTGCCAGAGAGCCAACTGTGTCGTGTTGCATTAGTCGAGATCCTATTGATGCCGGAGTTGAAGTCGCGGAACGAGCCAACGAAGGAAAGGTGTGCAGCCACCGCTGGTACACATCATTGAACCCCTGGTTGAGCACTTCCTGCTCACTCAATGACATTTCTTCATTTGACAAGGAGATTCCACTGGCTCGGATTCTTTGAAACAAAATGGATGGCGCATGCCTTTGGGAAAACTCCAAAAAGCTGGCCATGTCTTCTGATGCGCCCCTCGGCATGTAAGGTGAGTCGGGCCGTGGCACATCGGGGAAAACGATGCCCCAGATGATAAACCACCTCTCCCACTCCGAATGGGCGAGATTGGACTTGGAGTGAAGCTTTATTTTCTGATCATTGCCTATGCCTTCCAATTTCGCGGATTTGCCTCGCGTGCACGTTTCTTGCGTAAGATGGGTCTCGAGCCCCAGTTCGTTCGGATAGACAACGTAGCAGCGGTTACAGTAGTGCCTTGGTGTGTGGTTTCTGTTCAAATGCTGTTTGACGCGCTTAATCTCAGACAATTTGAGATTGAAGCACTTGCCGTATTTTCCAGGATTGCTTTTCCAGAACGGGCATGCTAGCCTTTGGGATTCGGTTCTACATGCTTCAGTTCTTGGCTTCTTCGACGGTGGCTGCCATTGGTCATCTCCATTGCCACTAGCTTCGTTACTGTCATCCTCATCGCGGGCTCGCTTTTGCGCTTGTCTGTTGTTACCACCAGATGCTGTCTCATAAACATTGTTCGTTGAGCCTCCGCTAGCATTGTGAGGGCAGTCACTATCAGCAAGACTATCCGAGCTTAAAGTTGTAACCGAGAGACTGGAATGAAGTTCTCTTGCTGACAGGATTGTCGCTCGTCGATATGCTGAAACAAGATGCCGTGCGGCGGAGGTGATGATTGAGGCTAGCTCCCCGCTGGGGCTCCACGCTTTTGCGACTGTATCACTCAAATCATCGGAAATCGAAAGCATATCCGAATCAATGGAACCAACAGACGCGTCTGAAATTTCCGATTCCGTCCTGTGTTGTGATGATGATGCAGATTCTAAAGGGTCGGCGGATGCATCTCTTGGTGCTTGTGCCCAAGTCCCAATGGCAATCAGCCTGTTAGCCTTAGGAGAAGCTTGGGCACTTGGGCAATCATGATATCCTTGAACACGATCACCTTCAATGAAGTTGCTATTGTCGTTGCCCTTGCCCTTGCCCTTGTCATCGCCCAGATGAATCTCATCACTCTTGAGGCGGGTCTCTCCTTCGGAGGAGATCGTGTTGTTCTCATCATGGCTTTCGTTACTCTCATAGTCGGCCCTATCGTCCACAACGTAGATATCGCTAGCCTCGTCATTGACTTCATTATAATACCAGTCATCGTCATCATCGCTACTTCCAAAACCGGTATCGTAGTCGCCTCCAGTATTTTCGCTACTGTCCGAGTTGATTTCGATAATGTTCCCGTCGTCGGTTCGAGCCTGGTACTGTTTTACTACCAAGCGTTAGTACTGTGCCGAAAGCCCATATTTGCCAGGAATTAACTAACATAAACGTCGGAAGTCTGCTGGCATACACTGCAATATGGGGTCGCGATGATGGACGTATTTTACATGGCGTTTGATGCGTCCGATGTTTCGGCCATTGACCCGTTTGGACCAGATTCGCGCGACATCATGGAATAGGCTGTGTAGTGTTGCGTTCGAGCGAGCCTTGGTAAGCGCGTTTAGGCCTCTCATAATATGCTGAGAAATACCATCAAAAAAAAGAATAAGCTCCCATGACTCCACGTTGAGTTGTCGAAGAACAGTGGTACCGGAGGTTGCTATGCATGAGAGGTCGATCTCATATCCCTGCTCAAACGACGGCTGCAATTTCTTGTGGGGGAGGTTGTCAAGAGCCCAGAAAGGGAATGGTTCAAGCGTCTGGCCATTGGCAATAGCGAGCCGGTGCCATTCACGGAGAGCTTCCCAGCTTTCCCTGATGTTATGTCCCTTATCTCGAAAAGGGACCCAGGCGCAAAACTCTTGGATCGTGTTATTTATTCCCTCCTGGATCTCAGCAGCGGTGGGGCCTGAAGCAGTGGGTACCGGTGCTTCCGGGGCAGGGCGTCTTGAGCAGATCGCACGTGGCATAGCTTCTATAGTGTTCAAATGGCGTACTTAGCGAAACTGTTAAAGAGTTGATCATTCGGTCCTAACAAAGAAGAGGAGAATGGAATGGCAATGAGGACGCACCCAAAGATTGTTTACCACCGCGGTGCGACGCGCCATGGGGATGTGTTGTTTGCAACGTGTCAGGTTTACTGTAACGTGTCTTAAAACGCAAGAGATGACAACAAAACGGTTATAACTTGCTGTCCCAGTGATGAAATCGTTTTCAGCGAGCGGTTGTTGACCATGCGAGTATTGGTGATCTTACTTTCGTTGGACAGGTTCTACCTTGGAGCCGACGACAATCTGGTCCATATTGCTTCGGGCAGGCTGCTAAGTTTCTGCGACGGAGAGGCTGGGTATTAGAGAGTCTGAGATCGGTGAGGGGCCTGAAACAAATTTGCTGGTGAATTGGATACCAGGCTGAGATGCTGCGCCACTCGTGTTGGTTCTGACACAACGGTGCCTTTGCACGCCATTGGCTACAATAACGAGCCCCCATGTACGTTGCGTAGCCATGTACTCCGTACAATGCCATGAACCAGCCAATAAGATAAAAAAGCACCGTCGTGTCGGATGACGGTGTACCCATGTCGGTGTCCTATCGCTCTCTAATTGAGGATTGTGGCCCGCTGCCGCTGTCTTGCGACTCTGGTCATGGGAAGCTGAGATTTTGGCCTCGCTGTGTCGACGAGCCCCAATTGTTGCAATATGGGCGCAAGCCAGAGTGTATTTATCTGCCGGAGACTCTCCAAGAAGGATTTAGATTTCACCTTTTCATTCCAATAACTCAATCACCGAAAGTTTCACGACTTGTCTTTCGACCTGAATCCCGGCTGCACTGCAAACCCATCGCCGCCAACTCTACGTCACCATGTCCACCCGGTCCAACAAGTCCGATACCAGCAGTACCACGTACCCGTAAGTAAATGATGCACCTAGAAACCTACAGGATCCAAAATTGTGCTCAGAGACTGATTTAGCGTGCAATGCAGACCTGAGAAGAAAGCGTGCACTGTTATGCTAGACCTGTACCTTCAGAGCCCTGCGACAATCACCGAAAGAATAGCGCTAATACAGTTGACCACACCAAGCAACAAGGGGGGCTCAACGACCAAAAAGACTAAGAAGACACCAAAGAAGGATCATTGATCTCTGGGAAAAGCTTGATGGTTCCTGACAGAGCATACTTGGGTGTTTTGATATCTTTTTCTTTTTTTCATTGACCTCGTTGACAAATTCTTCTCAACGAGGTGTGAGAAAAGGTTCTGAACTGGCTTGATATGGCTCGGACCAAGAAACAAAGATGGAGTGTATTTTCTCATGCGCATTAATCTTCTTTCGTGGTTTTCGTGGTTATGTATGCAGGCTTCAAAGGTGTTCTGGAATTACAGGACTATATCAATAGAAAAAGTACTACTAGATACTATTAGGTCTTTTCATTAGATCGTTTCGAATGACGACACCTTAGCCCACAGACTCCGCCAGCCACCCTCAAACGGACCCTTGAACAGCACGCTATAAAATAATATGCATCAATTATGGCGACTCTACAAGTTCACTGTACGTGCACAAGAGTAATAGACGTCATGTTAATAGTTTTATGAAGCTATTGGCCTCCTTATGAATCAGAAACATCCAATTGACAGCCTTTAGCCAACTGGTAGAATTCCTATTGCTCATATCTACAGGCACTGTGAATACCCTGGAAGATTTATTAGTATGGGCTTGCGAGACGATGTAGGAGGACAATACTTACACTCATTTGTCTTCACGCAGGTATATGGGCTTTCACACTATCAAAACCCGTTAGCATCGCCGCCAAGCTCTACCGCCTACTCCTTGGAATATACCTGAGTTGGACCCGTCCAGTTACTTCCACCACATTGACCCCACCGGGGTGCTGTCCCCGTTCCCGATGTGCCCGTTGGGGCGGCAGTTGTGCTTGTCGCCGTTGGTGTCACGGAGGACTGCGAAGTAAATCAGAGTTGAACGAACACAATCTAATTCTGCCATTCGCCATCATACCGTGAGACTGAACCACTTAAGGTCTTCTTCGGGGAACACGTCGATAGAATGGGTTATACCACTGCCCAGGAATGTCTGGAAGCATTTCGTTATTATCTTCGCCTTTTACTTCCAGAGTTAGATCTCACCTGCAGCTTGTCGCCGAACGTGTACTTTGTGTACGGGCTCCGTGGAACGTTGACCTCAGTTGAAGCGGCGGTGGTCGAATAACCCAGCACACCTGTCCATTGCTTAATAGTCTCATAGTAGTTCTGTGCATTGAGGATCTGGTCGTCCGTCCCATGGTAGATCTGCAATTTGGGTCTCGCACCTGTGTATCCAGGATACATCTCGTACACCACGTTGGCCCACTGCTGCTGTGTCCATATGGACTGGCCTGTTGAGCAGGTGGAATTCCAGAAATCGGCGATGTTGTCTGCGCTCATAAAGCAACCAGCGGGGACGCCTGCATAGACGATACCAGCGGCGAATACGTCGGGATACGTAGCAGCCATGACATTCTACATCGACGTTAGTTCACCTTGCCACTTTGATATTAGAACAGATTGGGCTTCGCACCGTCATCATGGCACCTGAGGATATGCCTGTCACATATACTTTGCTGCTGTCCGCGCTGTACTCATCGACGATGAATTCAACCATGTTCGCGATAGAGTTGCTCGCCCCGCCGCCTCCATGCGTTAGCGTCATCTTAGACGAGACATCCCAGCAATTGTCGCTAGTATAAGGAGTCTGGGGGTAGATGACGATGAACCCATATGTCTCGGCATATCGCGCCCACTGGGTGCCCTGGTAATATGCTGAGGCGCTGCCGCTACACCAATGGATTCCAACAACGATAGCGGGATTGGAAGCCAGGGTTTGGGGCACGTAGAGGAACATGCGTGTGCCCGTCGGATTAGAGCCGTAGCTTGTCACCTCAGCGAAGGTGGAACGAGCGACGACCTCAGCACCGAGGACGGCGCTCATTAGGGTCAAGGCCCAGAAGCTGAGAAGAGTCAGAACCTTCATTATTCAATCGTGCAAAATGACTTTTTGATTGAGGTACGAACACATTGAGAGGAATAATTGAGGTCCGGCTGGTTTATTTAAAGTGGAAAGATGGCATTCGATGTGAACTCGGAGTCAAGCGTGTTGGCTTAATGGGCGAAGCGGATCGGCAGCTTCCGTTTCCAAGGGTCTAGTTACGTGACAGCGACGGACACGGCTCCCGATTGCTCCGCTGCAGGTTATCGAGTTCCTGATCATGGCAACATCGTTCGCTTCGGCTGGAGAATCCGACATCCCGGTCATCCTAGTAACTACCCCGCGCGCACGTGGCGGGTGTCCTCAGAGATGTTGGGCGATACGGCCGACGGAAGTCGGGCCATGATTCCAACGATGGAAAGCATTAAAGTGGAATTTTACTTGGCAAACGAAAGATCACGGCGCTGCTCAGGAGGGGATTAAGCTGCAAATGGTTGTGCAAGTCGAGACCCCGCCGAGACGCGGAATCGTCTTCCGTTAGTCGATTGGGAAGGGATCGACCTCTCTAATTGAGCCTGTTCTAACGTCCCTCAACCCAATCTAAATAGCCCGCATACCAATTGAACCTTCTATCGTTCGATGTTGGACTAAATGAGAATTCCTCAGTCAAGTAATTTATGAGCTAGGGACCTAGTACATCGTCACCGGATTGAATACTGTACCACAAACTACTAGCTCAAACCCTGCGACTAAGTTAACGATGGGGTCTGAATACCTTGGAGGGATCCCGCTGATAGAAATTGCAGTAGAATACAACGGATTAATTATACCATATGTGTACAAATAACTAGAGCTATTTTGTTTTACAGCTTCGCAATCATGCTATTCCCTTTCTCTATCCAGGTGACCGCATCGTTAACAAACTCATCCACGACCTCTCTGGCTGGCTTTTGTTCATTGACTAGCGCAGCACAATTGCCCATGAGATATCTTCGGTATTTCAGTAGCCCCTCACCGTCATCAATTGACTCATTCTCCTCTCTGTCCAAGTCATACTCCCAAGGAATAATTCCCTGTGAGAGGAGCTCCTTTTGCTCTTCTTTCCGGGTTGTCTCCCATTTCTGAATATACTCGTTCCTGCGTACACGCATAGGACGTCCGGTATAGATGATTGTGCGAACAATATCATCAAACCCGGCTGTCTGGAGGGCTTTCTTGTGGGCTTCAAGCGCACCCGCCTCGTCGGTAAGAACGAAGCGCGTGCCAACCCACACCGCGCTTGCGCCCATCATTAAAGCTGCAGCAAGTAGTTGGCCATTATGAATGCCGCCAGCTGCAACAACCTGCACAGGCTGACCCGTGAGCGGGGACTTGTGATTTTTGCAGATGTCAACTACGGCGGGGATGAGGACCGTGGTTGGGATGTCACCAGTATGTCCCCCTCCTTCTCCGCCCTGAGCACAGATGATGTCAACCCCGAGGTCGAGGCATTTGTGAACGTGCTTGACATGGCCGATCATGTTCATATAAACTATTCCATGAGCGTGGAGTTTTTCGACGACAGCCTTGGGAGGCACGCCGACAGCTGACACAAAAAGTTTGGCCCCGGATTCGATAATAACATTCACAAGCTCATCAAGCTTTCCCTTTGTGTAGTCGTAACTATTGATTGAGGTGTTAGCAACCATTGGACAATGCTGATTTAAAGGAATTGTAGCCATTAGCTATATGTGAAAATGATCGGGCTGTCTTTTCGAGACCCTTCATTAATTGTTCGCGAAATATTAAATGTAAGGACGCACTTTGTCTTTCGGGCGCTGCCACCGACCTGGGGTAGCAACAGATCGATTCCGAAGGGCGCATCTTTATCGATGAGGTAGCTCTTGAGTTCGGCAATATGCTCCCGAAGCATGGTTGGGCTGTATGACACGCCACCCATGACACCCAAGCCGCCAGCATTTATGACGGCAGCCACAAGCTTGGGACCTGCGACCGCATTCATCCCTGCAAGCATTACAGGATGGTTAATGTGAAATAAGTCGGTGATAGGCGTGCGAATTTTCTCTATCGATGTGAGTCCAGTTAGCATAGTCTCGTGTGTGCCCCTTGTGATGGGTTGCGTACGTGGGGACGCCATGGTGATCTGCAGGATATGTGCTTCTGCTTGGATAGAACAAGATGCCAACTATGTCCGGCTCGTGCTCAAGAAAAGGTCGATAGGATGGCTAGATTCGAAGCTCAACAAAGACATGCGAGAATACGCGTTGATGTGTGATTTACAGCAGTAAGTTGACGTAAAAAGACATGATCCGATGGTAAACTGAAGCTGAAATGAATGTTGGCAAAGCATTCCCGTTAAACAGCTTATGTAAGGCACTTACGGTCGGTGATGCACTGGTAAATGGTGACGATGCCGAGGTTGAAGATGCTGTGCGGGGTATGCGAGCCAATAGAAGAGCATTGACACCCTGGCATGCCGAGGACAAAGTGAAGTCAGCTCATTTCCTTGCTGTCAAACATCGACCCATATCTCAATCGAACAAGCCAAAGGGAATGGACTCTCAAAATACGAGGTAGCTGTGCCTGTGAAGGTAAAATTATCAAAGCTGACTAACTATTAAATATCTAATGACTGAATCTGAAATCCAGTCTCTTGTTACCAGCGTCCTTTGTAGTGTTGAGATACTCCACTCTCTCCGACTCTGACATGGAATCCCACTTTGTGCTCCGCTTCTTGTTTGTATACACATAGTAGAGTTTAACCAAGCCAAAGATCACAATGTTCATACACGCGATGGCAAGAATGTTTTTCTTTCCGCGGCGATACTGCGGGGCATCATCAGCTCGGAAGATGTTGGATGCAATAATGGCGCCAGCCTGCACAAACATGTTGTAGGCGGCAGCCGAGACGGTTCGCGATCGGACACTGTTGGAGTTGCGGGAGTTCCAAGCGACTTGGATAGCATGAGCTGAGACAAAGTTAGCAAATTTCTTCTCGTTGGTAATAAGATGGGCCAGAAGGAGTATCCAAACTTACGGTAGGGATAAGCCAGGATGAGCGACGAGACCGCGAAGATAATCCAGCGGTTGACGGTTGATGTGTCGATGACATTGTAGTAAATCAGTAATGGCAGCATCCAAATCTGACTGAAAACCGCAACGAAGGCAAGACTGCGGAAGACCTCGGCGACGTAGGTGAGGATGAGCAGATTGATAATGTGGAGAACCGTCCAGGGAATGGTCAACATGTTTGACTGGAAAGTGTTGAAGCCAAGACCCTTGAGTGACAGAGTCAGGTACTGCTGCACAGGGGTGGAAGGGATGGCAGTCAGCAGACCCAGGACATAAAGCGGCCAGAGATCGTAATCCGTCAGACTCTGCCACAGCAGCTTGGGAGTGATAGGTTCACGGTTGTGCATCGAGCTCTTTGCCGGGTCTTCTCGAATGACTCGGTTGACGATGATGGTCTCTTCGCGTTCGGTGAACCAACCCGTTTTACCTCGGAACCAATGGGCTGTCTGGGTCGGGCCTGGGGGCATCAGACCGTAGGCGAGGACACCGACAATGAGGGTGATGAGGCCGTCAATCATGAAAAGCCACCTCCAGCCAGCGTATCCGTTGACACCACGCATCTTGAGTAGACCAGCAGCGAGGAGGGCGGAGATAATATCGGCCACACTCATCATTGTCCAGAAAAAGGACAGTCGGATTGCAAGTTCATGGTGCTTGTAGAAGTAGGAGAGATACAGAATGACCTAGAAACTGTCAGTAACGATGTTGGTGTCATGCATCGAGGTCAAGACCTACATCGGGGATGAAGCCACCCTGGAGGAGACCCAGCAACGCACGGCAGGTTAGGAAGGAGTCGCGCCCACTGATCCAGAACTGGGAGAAGGCGACGACGCTCCAAAGGCACATCTGAGTAGGGATCCATCGATCGGGGCCGACCCACTTGGAAACAAGCTGGGACGGCAGCTCAGCGCATAGGAAAGCAAGCTTGAAGACGGAATTTCCCAGATTGTAGTCTATGGGCCGTGGTTAGCACAGTAAACACAGTTGACAAGTGTCGCAGTATTGTTGGGCCAGACATACCATTGGTTGTCATGCCCAGATCGTCAAGAAAGTTGTCGGTCAAGGCTTGCGAGATGTTGGCGCGGTCCAACTCCAGGGCCATGAACATGACGCAAGCAAAGAGCATAATCTTGAAATCTATTTTGCGCACAATGGCGGCTTCCTCTCTCCAGGTCCATCGCGCAAGAGGATCGAATCGGCTGATGTTTTCCCTGTGTATAGTTTTAGTCGAGCTGCGCGCCAAGAGTGGTTGCGCATGCGGCTTACCAGGTAGAGGGGGGAGCGTATTTCTCTGCCGTGGCTGAATTATCGAATACACTAGGCTGTTACAACATCAATGGTTAGCGAACAATTCAGTTCCTGCGACGGGATTCTGGAGCCGCACCTGAGTAGCGATGGCGTCGGGATCGAATGTCTTTCCCCGGCGCTGAAACCAGAACCGGCGCTCTTCATTGGGAACGCCGAGCGGAGGGATGGAGTCGGAAGAACCCTCAGAGTCTGAGGCATCCTTGTTTTCCTTTTCTCTCACTAACACGGTAGCCATCTTGGGTAGGATAGTGCAGGTGTTGGCTCGTTTGGTCCGCGGAAATGCACCAGTCACTACAATGGTAGGCGGCTCTTATATGCCAAGAAAGAAACTTACCTAGTGGAGATCTAGGGCGATCACCTCATCGGCTATAATAATTCGTATATTCCAATTATGGGGATATTTAACGGGGATAGCAAGGACCAGCAACATGGGAAACGCTGCTGCTGCGTGGCGAGCAGTCAAGGATGGAGTGGGATATCGTGGGGGAGGCAGACGCAGTGAAACGTCAATAAATGGACCTGACGGTCCCATTGGCGTCCAGGCATGCGTTTTCATGGGCCGATTGGGCAATGATGCTCGCGGCTTGTGGGGGCTACTGGGGTGAGAGACGTTGGTATCTGTCCAATGTGTAGGTGTGACAATCGACGCCAATTGCGTGCTTGGCGTCTTGGTGCCATCTTCGCCTCTTTCTTGGCATCGATGGATCGGGGACCGGGGATACTATTGGTCGGTCCGGGCCGCGAGGACGTTCATGCAGTCCCGTCGGGAAGACCACAACTAGCTACTCTCCGGAGAATCTAATGAGGTGGATCGCCGCGGAACAGCCGGAGACCCAATGGAGCCGGTGGAATTACGAGGGTATGAGGACTAGATTCGGGCTCATCCGTGATGCCAATGGCGCCAGCGTCGTGTGTAGACTCGCAACGTAATAACACCAGCTTTAGACCCGAGAAGACTCCGAATTGCCGATGATCATGATCCGTGATGAGACTTGACGTCACTCGCGGCCTCAGCTCTCAGCGGCTTGCGTTGGGCACGCAAGCTAACATGACACCGCGCAGTAATCACAGCGCCATTTTGTAAGCAAAAGGTCCGGTAATCTAACGATGCGGCAAGGATGAGGAGTGCCGCAATGGGACGACCCGCCAAACATTTCCTCTTGCGCTCGGACAGTTTGCGGGAATCGCTCCTATTTATGCGAACGCTGATAGGCAAATTGCGTCATCGGCGCGTCTATGAACGCCATCGCCTTGAAATTTCTTCCTGGTCAAAAGTTAATAAACACGATAAGGAGAAGGAAACGCACCATTTGGCCGGGTTCGGAGTCTTTGTACTTTACAGAAACAACATACGTTAATTATAGGAAAATCATTTGCTATTTCTTCTGGTTGACTGACATTATAGATCTCCTATACAACATGTTGATGAGATAAATATTTTCAGACCGCCCGTTTCTCACCACTACCCTCCTCTAATAGAGCAGACAGCTACGAACCGGGCGACCGGCCGGCGACAGGCCGGCGACAAGCCGGCATCGGTGTGTCCACATGCTCATGCAGGAGGCCCAAGAGATTCCGCATCCTCATAAGCTATAAAATAAGCCTCCCACTACCGGGTGTAGCCCGTCTTACTGTGTTCGAGATTAGACACATGGCCGATAGATAACCGTCACATCACATGAGGAGAACAGTCGCTGTCGAAAGTTTCTTTGACTCTCTCCCAATATATGGTAACATAGTGAGCTCAGTCAAGCGGATATCGCAGCAGGGAATTGGTAATTAGCGCGCGCTACCAGACAAGCTTAGCGGTGCACTGAACGACAGACAATGGACCAGGGATTCGATGCAAAAGTCCCATCCCCATCAACGGGCCCAAGGGTTGAGAAGCGGTTTCATGTCATCATCAACTGTGCCTCATCGGATATGTTAGCGAGACTGTCAGGGGGCCCGCTAGGGGCTGTGTGCCACTGAAGAATGGCCTTTGTGGATTACGAAGGGTGTTACCCAGGATCTGCGAGCGGTTATTCTACGGCAGCGTAGCAGTGTTGAGATATCGTGACAAAACCGGAGTAGGCTTAGAGTCGACTCACTTGACATACCTATCCACGTTGTCTTTGCCGCTGTCCGTAACCGAGCCTTCCCCATGTGCCGAAGCGAAATTGTTCTCGGCAGCTCTGTTGTCGGTGTAGTTAATATTGGACGCAACGGCAGCCTGACCTTGCCCTTTCTTTCATGGTGCAATACATGGTGCAATCCACGGCATCGGTACTAAGGTGGGCCTGCTTCCTCTGAGGCGAGAGAGGAGTCCTAAGTCAAGAAGAGGTAATGGCACTCTTGAGGAAAGCTTCTCCTTTCGCTCTACCCCGAGCTTTAATTAGGACGTATAGCTCCGGGATAGATACGTGGTCTACAAGGTTGTTCACGATCGGGATAAACGCTTTGCCGCTGGGTTTAAGTTGAAGACTCGAATCCAATGCACATAATCCCGTATTTTTAAGAAAAGCTCGCGTAGGGACTCATGCATTGCCAAGAGAATATGAGTACCTCCTTTCTCGCAGTCCGAGGATCTTGCACCAGTAAGAACTGGAATTATATCCGCATTGTTACCCCCTGGTTCGTCAAACCCTGGCATGAATAGGCTGTCGGACTGGGGCCAGGGTAGCTGACAGCACTGAGGGTCTCTGGAACGTCGCAGGAACGGGATGAGGGTCCAGTTAAGAAGCAGGCGGGTCCGGACTCCATTTATCACCGCTATTTCGGTTACACGGTGATGCGGCTCGCATCCAGTTGGTCATACGGCTTGGCAGTAATGGGCTTGCCGGCGGACGTAGTTCAGTGACGAGCATCACCTACCCTATACATGACTTCAATGTAATGTGCCAAGATGATAATATGTGACATGTAATAAAATCTGCGTACAGTCCATGCAGCAGGTATATATTTGTCTTACCCCCTGTGTCAAGCATGTCTTTCGGATCTAGCACAATACCGCTTTACTTTATAGGTCTACTCAACTCGATGTGAAGGCATCTCATGTGGCCACGATTTTTCAATGGGCCGGAAAGAGCCCTAGAATCGCTCACATAGAAACCTCTTCACTGCATTCGCCAAGGCCTTGTGAGCTCTTGTACCACTTAACCCAAGTTAGTCTCAGCATCTGGCATAATGAGTTACGGCATAGCTTACATATGCGCGCTATCAAACCAGAAATACTCGGACACCGACGACACGCAGTCAAGTTTTGTGGGGTTCTCGATCGCTTGCAGCGATTGTTTTCTTGTTTCATAGAAGTCTGTGGTATTGACAATTCCATACAAGCTCGGGTTTTCTACGATCTCGTTGAGCAGTTTGTTTGAATCAAAGACGGTTATCCTAGCTGTTTCATGTTTCGCAGCAAATTTGCGAGTTTGCGCATGAAGCTCGTTATTCCACGTCTGTATTAGAGCATCATTCAATTGACCATCGAACTTTAGCCGATTCAGTGGGCTTCGATCTAAAGGAGGAAGATTGAGCATGAGGAAATTCTTGAAGCCTGCATCTACCAGAGGCAGAACGGACTGCGAGAACATAGTTTCGATATTTTCCGCGACGAACTCTGGGGAGGTCTTTTTCAAGAGATGGGCATCAACGATGTCGTTTATACCGATCCAAATAGCTATCAGAGTCTTGGAAGGGTTCAACCCGGTGTGTTCGCGTAAAACAGAGTCTCCGTAACTGAGGAACTGCTGCGTCTGGCGGACGAGAGGAATGACGAAGGGGTGGTGCAGAGGGAGACTATGTTTTGCCTTTAGAAAACACAAAGCAGTGGGTCTAGAGTACCTACAGTGCGTCGGAAGTATTTGCTCCTGCTACAGCGAAATCCCAAAGTTGGATGTCAAAGTCAAGCGGCGAGTGATTGCCATCCTCAACAGCGCAACCTGTAAGGTGCTCTACCCAGTTGGGCCCGCCTGCAGATTGGCTGGAGCGACCTTGTTGGATACAGTTCTCCAGGAGCTTTTCGGGCGCGAAGGCGAAATCGCCGGGGAGGTTGCTGCCGATGAAGCTATATTTGGGGTACCCGTGGGTGCCTTGGACATAGGTGTAGGAGTCGCCGAATGCAATACTAATGAAGATTAGGCGAATCATTTTGCGGGCCTAGTAAGCTTACACGTGCTTGGTGTCAGGCCATGAGAAAGGCGGACGCTCTGCCTGATGGCCAGTTGATATGGGAGCCGATGGGATAGACATAGCTGCAATGGACAACAATACAACTAGAGATGGAAGAAGAAAGGAAATCCTTGCAACGGGCCGATAAGAGAAACAAGTCGGGTTGGGCACTGAGGCGCCTGGGAACCTCATATCACCATGACTAACCTACCTACGCCATTGGTGGAATATTCGGTAGTTGGGGGGGAAGAAATCACTGAAACCAATTGCACCGTGGCATGCACTTAACATCTAGCCGGGGTTTTATGGACTGCGCCTTAGAACAACCAAGAAATTTGACGGCAAAGTGAAGCCGAAATGTATTGAGATATTTTCTCCTGGTACCCCGCATTTCTGCGAGATGTCCAGATTAGGTAGTGCCTCATAGTGTCGCCATTACGCAATTCATCATGTCTTTCTCCGATGACTATTATTAGCTGGAAAGATTTCGCTTTAGGGGTGATGACCGACCATACATCACAGCACCGTACCATCCACTCGGTGCTTGATCGTACCGCCGCCCCGCAAATTGGTTCAGCGCTGAGCATGAGCCACGGATCAAGTGACCAGACGAATGGTTATGCCGAATCTCGGTAGTTTAGTTTACCAGACGAGTTTCGCCATGTTCAACATGCTGATTAAAATCTGGCCTCCGACCCTGAGCATGGCACCATCGCGGTGTTGCAAAACGAGGCAGCATCATTCCTAGATAGTATCCAGGTTACCCGGCTGCGCTCTGGACACGCGTCGATTGAGAATAAGTTACACCATGATGAGCTCACGTAACGGACATGAATAATACTATCAAATATTCACATGACATTAATATCCCTGGGATAAAGCTATTGCGTGATGACTTGGAGATTTCAGTACAAGTCCGACGATCAGGTATAGGGTAAGCCTACGGGACTGGCGACCTCCATGAGGGACATGATGACCGCTAGGATAGACAGCCTCAGCTGGGCTCTCAGGACGTGGCCACGGGCATTACACGTCCCTTTTCCTCTTACTTAACGGACCTCATGTTCAGGCTTACTGACATTACTTATATTACTCTATCAGCTGTTTTGACGCTTTGGAGGCCATGGGTTCGACTTTGAATCAGACCGGACTGCTTCATGGATTTGCGAGGCTAGATGAGGGGAGCTCTAATTGGTTTATATCAGTGATGTCAATTAAGGAGGCCATAGCGAGTCATGAATATCCCGTCTGGCAATAGTTAATAATAGATTCAGGTGACTAAGTTATGTTGATTGACGCGCTCACAGACTAGTCTCCCTCCCAACGGCTCTTGACTCTTAATATTACACCAGGCGCTTATGATCGAAGCTACTGAACCACAAGCGCTAAAGAAGCAAGACAACCATGATAAATTGCCAAAGGTTTTTAGGCTAGGTGAGCATTTATCAGATCACATATGGACTTGGAGTGCGGAAAGAATTCCAGTTTTGGGATCATCTACCAACAAACCGGAGAAGTCCATAATATTACCTGGATCGTGCATGCAATCAAAGTCATGGGTAATGATTATTGGACTACTTACATCAAGCTACCGAGGCAAACAGCCACAGCGGCAAGGAACTCGGCTACCGACTCACAACGGGATGAATTGGGCCCCCAACCCCTTGACAAGGGTCGGGGAAATGCAGCTAAAGTTCAGCTCTGGCGCTGCCCTGAATCTTGGTTGGCTCTCTCTGGTGGCTTGGACAGGGCAAAGAGATAGAGAAGTAAATAGACAATGCACGACCGGTACGCCAAGTGTAGGGTGGAAATTGCCGAGCCAATCAGCTATACCCCCTTCGCGCGCTACTACCCCATGTCACGTACGGCTGAAGACACCCCGGTGACCTCCCTTGCCTCAGTAGCCTCAGTGATCACTCACTGATCAGGTAAGAATTTTGAATGTGAGCTGGAATCATGACTGTCCTGCCCAAGTCTTGGGATTCGCCCTAATTATTGTGACCCTGGCAACACAGCAACAACTCATTATCATTTTCTTTTTTACAACATCCTGCCATCACTGATATTCGCTTTATTCTTTTCTTCTATTCTTCTGCGCCACCTTTCAACAAAACATTCGTCATGGCATCCGCCCTCCCCTTGAGGCTCCTTACTCACAGTAACGGCAAATTCTTCGTTGTCGACCCCCGCGCTTACAATGTGATCAAGTTCGACATCCTATCCTATACATGGGGCCAGGAGACGTCGCCGTACAATTGCGGTATCAGTGGCGTCGATTGGAACGTGACCATCTCCCAGGAGAAGCTGCAGGACATCATGCGGTTGATGGTAGCGGATAACGTCCAATACCTGTGGGTGGACTGCGTGTGCATAAACCAGACGGACGAGATGGAGAAGGTCGCCGAAATACCCAAGATGTATGAGTACTACAGGAGCGCTGAGAAATGCTACATCCTCATCGACATGGTCGAGGAATGGATCCCGCAGACAATTGTCGATGACCTGAAGTTCATAGACCACGTCCTGGACCACATGCCGGCGGCGGCACTCGCCTCCGACTCTGTCGGGCTGACCCAGAACTTGATCAACCGTCTGGCTGAGTGGGCTAACCGGCCATGGAAATTTGACATTGACGAGCCAATTGTGAGGTCAGCCGCCATCAATCTGGGCGTTCTCAATTGCTACTCGACTTGTGTTAGCCACGTCAGGTCGCTCTTCGACAATGTGTACTTCACCAGAGTGTGGACATTCCAGGAGATGATCTTGGGCAAGAACATAACTATGTGGGGAGTCAACCCAAAGAGCATATTCTATTTAGGGCAACTCCATACCTGGATGGACCTCGCCACTGACTCCAACGACAAAGCGCTCAAGCTGCGGGATTGGATAGAGAAGGGCAGATTTCTCAATACCGCATCAGTTAACGCGATACTGAGGGTCATAGAGGAGAATATCATATTCCTCAGCGGCCTACAGACGCAGGTCAAGGGTATGAACAGCGCGAGGACCGACATCATCAACGGCGGTTCTCACTGGTGGCGCGAGAATTACAAGGGCATCAGCAACATATTTTCGGCCGTCTCCATAAGACCACGCGAGTGCAAGAAGAGGGCAGATATCTTCAGGGGTCTATTGGGAGTCTTTAGCGGGCTGTTCACCCAAGAGGAGGTGGATACAGACATGTCGGGGGACGATATAAAGAGAATCTCTTTCAACTTCTTCCGGAAACTGTCTGCCGAGACTGGGCTCGCATGGACGAACCTTGCAGTGAGCAGCAGAGATAGAGAGGGAGGGTGGAACTGGATACCGGTAGTCGAAAATGACAACCAAATCATGACCACCGACTGCTTCGCCGGGGTAGTCAGCCTAGGAAGGCTGAAGAAGGAAGGGCGAGCCAAGGCCGCAGCCATGACAGGTGTTCTCGGAACCCCACGGAAGCTGATGAAGATCCGACTCAGCCAGGGGAATGGAGATTTCCAGTTCACCTTCAAGGGCTGCAACTGCGGCAAGAAACTCAAAACAGGCATGTTCAGCAGCGAGCGGATTCCCACCTACGATCAACCTAGGGACGTGGTCAAGGACGAGACTGGTAGAATCTTGGTGCATTGCGCTACCATATTGGGAGCCATCATGGACCCAGGCTGTGACGACGTCGTCGAGTATAGGAGGAGGCTGCTCGAAAAGCTCCAGCCAATGTGGGACATTTCAGACCCCAGTGCGAAGCCCGTGAGGTGGATGGACAGATCCGTCAGCGGCACCTTCTGGGAGGACCCAAGCGCCATGGGCTTCAGAGCGCACAACATGTCGATGAACTACAGGATGGTCGATATAACAGAGTGCGGCTCACGCCTCGCGAACGGCAGCACGGCGAGCATCTCATGCCACGTCACCGTGAATTGCGGATGCACAATAGTTGCCCCGTTCGCCCTGATATTCGAAGCAATAACTGCGGTAGAGGGGAGCTCCCTCGGCAACACTACTGGGTTCCTGGACAACGACAACAGGATAGTCCTGACAGATGGTCTGGGGCTGGTGCAGGTCGGGGATGTGGGCAAGGCCTTTGACCTGGTCACTTTCGCGGGTGACGTCCAGGCCCACAGGCTATATTCAGCCAGCTGCAGGCGCAAGAAGATGAACGAGCCCATATATCACGAAGTAGCACTACCGAGTGGAAGGGCGCTGGTGAAAGAGGAATTCACGCATGACGCAATGGACATGATGAGGGACTACGGGTTTGTAAATACCGGGGGGTCCGGCAACCTGCTTATATGCAGAAAACACCCCATGGATCCGTACAAGATTGTGGGGGTTTGCATTGACAAGTCCATCCCGAACAAAAAAGGGGAAGGCATGGTCACCATACGATAAGCAAATAGCTACACCTGATAGATTCATTGTTTAAGCCCATCTGAAATTTATAGCCCATTCTCTGTCAAATCTAGTATATACTATAATTGCATGCCAACATTGTTACCTTGCTGTGTATTGTTAAGATGGTATGGCTTCAGGCTGTTTTTGATGGCGAATGTGTACAGTAAATGACAACCCTTTTACACAATTATGTTAATTCCTCTATTCTAAAGCTCCCACGACAAATGTAGATCCCATTTCGATTCAAACGGAATTTCGGCTCATGGCGTTGCATTTCAGATCATCAGCATTTTTAGGTCGTCATTTTTGACGTCTCTAGTATTCTTATCTATCATTTCGATAGTTGTAATCTTGGTTTGCCCGCCACTTAAACTTGCCTTGAAGGGAAGTGGGATCCGCTTCGTCACGAGAGATCCTAACGGAAATCTTGACGATTTCATAATTTGGAAAGCGGAAAGGAGGCGCGTTTCTACAACTTAAACAGTCCTAATAGTTTCGAACGACACCTGATTGAACATGAAAGATGCGCCGCGCTCAAAGAAAGAAAAAGATAAATAAGAATGAAAAGGACTATTGGGATGAGATTACACATAAATGATTTTCAAAAGGTTCCGTTCCACCGAAGTAATTAAAAATATGAACAAATCACAGTCTCTAGTTCGTCAGCATAGTATGCGTTTCATGGTCCGTAGTGTAAACAGGTTGACCAGTATATTGGCTCTACTCCACGTTCGATCTCCTTCAACACGGCAAGCCATAACGCTCTGGCGGAACCCTCTCCTAACACTGGTCTAGCGCTTCGCACCTCGCTGTTTCTAAAATTCTTTTAGAATGACTGCAAGATACGTCTGCATGTCTCATCCTCTGTCTCCCAGATGCTCGCGATAACGCAGAGTATCCCGGCCATCTAAACCCAGCCGCCAGGTGAATCGACTCCTCTGGTAACTGGGGATCCCTAGTTATGGCCATCACACACGCTGACGCATACACCGATTAGGCCTTCATAGTTGCAAGTGCCTTGATCATATTCTCGGCATCTAGTACTTTGCCCTTCGAAATGCCTCCACACTGGTTCCGAGTGCGCCAATCCTAGAAAAGAAGCCCACTCTTTGCCGGATTGGAAACGCCAACCCCACCATGGCACGCAAAGTGGGCGACGGAAGATTTCGTCAGCTCCAATAATGCTGCCTTGCGAGTCGGCCGGCAAAGAGCCATTGTGGTGAACCCTACAGCCTTCAGTTCCAGCGCGTTGGTGTCCACTTCTGCAGACGCATACTTCAATGGTGAATGTTGATCTGTTGTGGGCATTGGTATCAGGGTAGCTTGCAGCAGTCCGTCGGTAGATTGCTGAAGCATATCTTTGTCACGCTGCTTTGCAAACCTTAACGCTCGGGGCGTGTTTATATAGGACGGGATGCACCGTTCCAGGACATTGCAAGCCTCGCCAGATTCTTTCTCCCCTCGATAATCTCCAGCGGTATGGATTGGCAAGCTCCCGAGTCCACTCGTTGTTAACCACCATACGCGAGGCAACTCTGCGTCACTTCAACCACCTGAGTATCCCAGGCAATGCATGACTAGCTGCGCTACCACCTCCCATAGCCATTTCAGTACATCGTATAAGGTACTTGATTCAATGTCGCCCTTGCTGTTGCTGGTAGAAACTAGAATTGTGTCAGAGATCTGTTTCTTATAGTTCCTGGCTTGGTCCATCGTGTAATCAGGCAGTTCAATCACGTGCACCATGTGCGCTGTGATTACGATGGCACGGCCGAGGTTTACATCGCTCTGTAGGATGACAATGGTACCACTAGTTCCGGCTAGCTCATGAATGTGAGAACCATCTTCTGGGAGTCGTAGGACATCTCCAAACCCAGCTTTGGACCGGATTGTTTGCAGTAGTTCCTTTCCTGAAACGCAATCGAATTTTGGAAATCAACCTGACTATACGCGAAACCTGTGGTGCTATCCAAAGGGATGTCGATTTTCAACGTTACATTACCTACATTCTTTTCGACTTCAAACTGCTTGGCAAGTTCTAGAAACGGTTCTGTTACAGCATACAATTCAGAATCATCGCGTTTATTCAACAACGCATCGACTTCGCTGGAGTAGCTAAATTGCCTAGAGAGGCGGGTCACCTGCTGCAAGAGATATGGATAATGCTACTGTCGGTAAAACTTGTTGCAACTAGTCCGAGCGAGCTTTGCAGGCAAATACAGCAAAGGGTGAGTCATCGGTTGCATCCTAGATAAACCCCTCGGCCTTTCCAGAATCCTGACAATACACTTGTGCGTAGATTGCTGCGAAGACTTTTGCCCAAGCCAAACAATCGTGGGGCATACCTGGTATCCAAACCAGTTCATGCGAAGTGTTCAGATACTCTACTGGGACGACCTTTGTCTTTGTTGGCGAGCAAATTGGACATGTCGAAATGAGCAATTCGGCCCGGTTGAGAAGAAGGTATCCGCGGCCGCTGGCATCCGATCTCCGAGAAAGACTTCGAGTGGTGGCTTCTCAGATGTGGCTTGTTTCACAAATGTAGCTCAGAAACGCAGTAATAGCAAAAGAGTTGATATAAATTGAATGTTGATCTTGTAGCAAGCTGAGGAAAGGGGACATCACCAGAAGCGTGACAAATCAAGCTCCTAGCCGATATAGGTACAGATACCAAAATCATGAATCATTATCCCGACCACTACCATACCACCAACCGCAGGAACGCCCAAGCCGCATATAATGATTATCAGCTGAATAACAGCCGTACAAACCGAGTCAGGGTTAATCTCCAGGATCTCAAGATTCCCGGCTGCAACGCCGTAAAGTATTCCTACCACAAGCCATGACATAGTGAAGCCCCTCTCGAGCTGTGTGCTGTTCCCCTCGTGGAAGCGAGAAATGGTCCCAACGATAGCCAGTGGGATGAGGCTAAATAGTAAGCCAAACATAATTAGTATCCCGTGATATCTGTGTGATAAAACAAAATTGTCGAGTGAGGTCATGGCCTGATGCAGGCAGTGCCAATCGGTGTCTTCCTCTTCGCGATTGCTGGTCTCATCCGCGACACAGATCACCCCCTCGAAAAATGCTATTTGCTTTTCCTCTGCTTCTTCCAACGCGCTTGTTCTGATCAGGAACATAGATGGATAGTCCGGGGTCGATATATTTGCTAACGCGTTCATAATGGACATGAAGACGTATGGAGCGACCGTCAGTCCGAAAGCAGCATACCCATATTCCTGAACCTGGTCACCCCTTGCATGATAGATTGTGATAGCTCCCCATACTACCTGGACCACACTAATAAATGGCTTAATGAAGTTATATGATGAAGCAAGTACGGCTTTTGGATGGTGGAAGGGTCGTTTGGGGACCAGACAAACACTCCGTTTACGAGTGTCGGGGGCAAGTTGCAATGATGTCAGAGGAGGCACGATGCCGAAATAGAAGTGGTGGTAGAAATCTTCACCGAGCCATTGCTCGCCATGAATTGAAGTGCCACCTGGAATCGGCTCAAAAAAGGACCTGTCGGGAGGTTCCCAACTACGATGAAGAGAAAATTAGTTTTCAGTTCTGAAGAAGCGGGGAGCGAGAAAAAAGACTTTTATGAAACTTGGTAATGATGACTGACCATTTATCCACTTCCCGAGACTCAGGTGGTTTATTTTCGAATGCTGGGTTGCTGACATCCGCAGCAGTGTCCTCAACCAAGGCCTCAGATCCTTGACGGCCAACCTTTGCAACCGAGGGACCAAGTTCAACGCCAGTCTCCTTTTCTAAGGCTTTGCAGGCCTCCATTTTAACGCTCTGTTCGGGCAAGCCAATATCATCCGGTCCTCCGAGCATATCCTTCGACTTCCTTACAACCATACAAAGCGCGCCAGCCCGGGCCGCACGCTTCGCAGGATTCTTGAACTCCGTGGAGGCATGGTGCAGAATAGCGGATAATGCTCGGATTATACCGCTGCCTGGAAGTATCAAAGCAAGGACGATGAAGAGGCAAGTCCTCGCGAGGCTCTGGCCGGGTTTGGACACAACGGTAGCCGCATGAGCGAAATAGTTGGTAAAGAAAAAGACAATATAATCGGTCGCTTGTGGGGGTGTGCATATCAGGTTTGGAGTACTGTGATTCGAGGAGCCTTTAGGAACTGTGATAGTAAAGTTCATCTTGTAAACCTGTGGTAGTAGTTATGAAATTAAGTGAGAAGACATTTATGACACCATAGAATTTGTATTCTATGTTGCATCTGATGATGAAGATGAGGGCATGGGGAATGTGTCTGAGATGTGCTTGATTTCATGACTAGCTAATGCCCGAACAGACCGAATTTATAGAGAAATCTAGAGAGACCTGCTGGAATCTGCTTATGTATCAATTTGATCATTGTGACGTAAATGGCTTCTGTGGCTAATAGTGCTAAAAGAGGAAAAAGCAAATGGAGCCCAAATGATACTTCCATGATGACTCCGATGATGATGATAACCTATGAAAACGATAGCCTGATAAATATTTATCCAGCAGAATGATAGCTCCGGCTGTTAACGGAGGCTGCAATAGAGGGCAAAAGCTACTAAATGTGACATTCTAATTGCTAGCTGGTGGGTTCTGTTCGGAATAGTTCGGAGTTGTGAAATGGTATAATTGGTCAAGTACTAGGTTGGCTTGTTAGGCTGTGATAAGCAGTGAGTTATATGTCGACACGTTTCTGTGGCTTGCAGCAATTCGTCACAACCTGCACATCTACTTATTAACAATGCGGGGTCTTAACCAGTATGTTACAATTTAGGCCGCGATGTGGCGGTCAAGGCTTAGAAAACACTTGTGCGGGATATGATATCTGCTTAATGGTCAAACACTCTGAATTTAACTCATCTTACAATAATTAAACAGAGTGAAGGATATGGGTGAATTAATGAGTTTGATGTAGTTCTTTTGATATTATATAAAGCTCTAAATATAAATACTTCAAGCTTGATACGTTTCCATTTTAAGTATTACATAATTGAAAACACTTGAGAGTACAGTTTATACCCTTCAATAAAATATTTTATGAGATAGATTCGTTTTATATAGTATCAATACAATCTAACTATTTTTCCAAACTTGTGAAATGAATATTTTTAATAAAGAAAAAGACATTTCACAGAATAACAGAAACCTAGAGCTCAATACAGGTTGAGAAGACCATACTATCTAAAAGGTGATAACAAATATAGGCGTAAAATACTCAGAGACTGTATCTTTTAAATCAGCTGATACTGATAAATCTTTTTACATAACTGAGGACATAGAAACCGAGTTAGGTAAGTATTGGATTTACCAAGTGTACCATTTGTAAAAAAAGAAGTTCATGTGTACTGCAACATCAGAACGGTGTATATCTTACAGTAAGATACAAAATAGTGTAAAGGACAATTGATATTGCGAGATAAGTAGCTCGTGTGACAGAAATTGTTCTCAATCCTAAATACGTCGAGAGTCTCCATTGCACATCAGAGGTGAAAGTGAGGAGGACATTCTACGTACCAGATGAAGGGGGCAATCAAACCAACAGCTATAAATTAATCACTTAGCCTATATATACTTCGTACTATCAACAGGGAACCAAACGCGCTCAGACTTGCTGCGAATAATGCCTAAATCTTCAACGCAGTCGATTCTTCGTCACCTTATATGCTACGTTTCAGATTGTTTGAAGCCACGCAATCGATGTAAGAACTATTTTCTTTAAACTGGTAGTACTATCGATGTAGAAAAGGCAATGAGTAGTTGAATCATGAACCAAGGACAAATTAATGCTCCAGATCTAATCGAATGACAACCTCAACGATGCTTAATGCTCGCAGAAACTCCATTCCTGTTGTGCCAAACGCTCATTAGCGTATCTGTTTACTGATGAACGTTCCTCCATCAGCTCTTCCCGCAGCTCTTTGGCAACCTTTTCAGTTATTGGAAAGTCAACGTTGTTCTGAACCATTTCCCTCAGCTCATACGGAAGCCCATCCAAAGCCCCCACCTTGCCTAGACTTTCAGCCCACCAATCATGCCGCTGAGGTGGGATGTTGGAGGTTGAGAGGATTGGGACCTGCGGGTCCACTAGAAACAGTGCAAGAATCTTACGGTGCCCCGGCTGAGTCTTGTCAACCAGCTCGAATGGGCTGACGCGATGCTGGTACACGTTGGGGAAGAAGAGCGCGCGGCCCTGCCTCGTCAGAACGCTGCCAATATCCTGCAACTTTGATTGCCACGCCTCGAGAGCGAAGATACGCTCGATTGGTTCGAAATCGCCTTGGTCATGGTTGAGTTCTGCTGTAAGATCGTCTCCATCTGCCTCGGTGCGAAAGGCAAGGTGCGAGTCGGTAATATTATCACTGTCGTAGTAATACAAAGCCGTCGCACAAATGTGCTCATTATACTGACCTTCAACGTGCCACGAACCTCCATCGTACTTTGGGTTCTCGGGTGTCAAGTGGATGTTTGCCAGCTTCACAATGACTTGAATTTGCTTTGCATCATCAAAAAAGCCCGTTGTTTTGATGTCGTCGGGACTCAACTTGACGAGATCATCCACATCAGTTTTGGGTTCGGGAAATTTCAGACTGTGTGTTTGCTCGAACCACTCTTTGTTGAGCCTCTCGACCTCGTCCTCATCTAGGTCATCCTCGCCCTCTTCGTTTTGTTCCACCAGGCGCTTCCTATTCCAGGAGCCACACCACCTTTGGCAAACATCCGGGGTGCTGCAGTCGTATGTTATATCTCTGAGTTCCTCGAACCGCTGGACATCAAACTCCTCAAGAGCTGATCGATACACAATATCCCAAGCAGGAAGAGACTTTTCGATGAATCTTTCAATGATTGGATACAGGTTCGCGTGTTGGACTGGGTGCAGATTATTGATATAGCTCTCAATCCGTGGCTTGTCGCCAGTCAAGTTGACATCACAAGGGAGCCATTGAAAGCGTTCAGACACGGCTCGAGCTTCTGAGTGGTCTTGATAACCCAAATTGGAGTCAGAGATGTCCGGTCTATCCGGATCGGGAATAATAGAGCCTGCGCCGCAGTATTCGAGACAGTTGTCAAGGGTGATGAGCTTGTCGGAAATGATTCTGGATAGTCCATATACCAATGGCCAAAGCGACGGATGGACCAGGTCAAGGACTTTGCCGTCACTGCCGGGGTGCCAGTCCTTGTGAGATTCGGGGACATCCTCCAGTTCGGCAACAGCAGTGCGCAACGCGTTTCGCAAGTCATCGTCAAGGAGGCTATCCGACTTGATTGCGTAGGCTCCATAGTCCATTACGGGAATGAGTCCCGTCTTTTCATAAATCTCAGCTTTCTTGACAAGTTCAATGAGGCACTACAATGGAATCAGCGTGGGAGAACGAGAGTTGCGATGGTATCGTCCACTCACAGCGTCGGCCATCTTCTCGGTGAAGCCACCTTGGCGCTCAAGCCCGGGCATCCCAACGACCTCTTGCTTCCATTTAAGGGCAATTTCCGGGTCGGCAACCTTGTTCCACCACTCAACTTTATTGGTGATGGTCTCGATGAAGCGGAGCACCCAGACCTCACGGTGTGTCAGAGTTGGCGCCTGCCAATCCCATTCCGGTATCCCAAAAAGATAAGGAGCCCGTTCTTTGCGTCGCTTTATCCTGTGGGTTACCGGAAGACCATACCCTGGACGCATCAGGCGGCCCTCTGCGATCTAGAGTTTTGTAAATATCTGCCTCATTCGCAAGTTTGTGGGTCCATTCCGAGAGGAGACAATGAGAAACAACTCACAGGAGGCCCGTCGAGTGCCCGAGCTCGTATGGCCCTTTTAATTAAATAATTTTGGAATGTGTTGGTGTCTGGACCAAACCACTCCTTTGCTTTCCTTTCGACATCTTCCAAAGTGGGCACGGAGTCGGCCGAATCACGTACCCAGCCTGTCAGCTTGTTGCGTTCTTCGTAGTCAGTTAACCCGCGGACACTTCCAAGGCGGTCTAGGATTAAAAGTTGAGGGGTCATGCTGGCAGCTGTGGAAGTTGGGTGTGTGGGAGAAGAAGGAATATTCGACACACCGACATCTGGAGATGCACTGCAGCGCGCTTTTAATATGACTTCAGCTCCGGGTTAATTGCCCCGCCGAGCTGGCAAGCAGGCAGCTTCAGGCAGCATAGACAGCGCCTGGAAAAAGTGGAGAGCAGTCCAATCTCCCCTGATCCAATCTCCACGAGTTGGCGCTCGTGTTGGCAGGGTACCTTAGTGCGCTGGCTACTTGCGCTGGCTACTTGCGCTTGTGGCTTTGCTAGCCGATGGCTTTGCTAACCGAGGGTCTATTCATCTTTACACCGTCCCGATTCACAGCGTGTGCTTCCGCGCCACTCATATTCACTATCGAGGCCTCACGTGTATTACTACTAGATCTGTTTGCCATGTTCAGATGCTCCGGAGGTAAAGTGAGTAATGAATTGATGATAGGAAGCGGGCTTATGCATCCTTCAGCCGAGGTTGAGCCATAAACGAGCGAGCCAGCGGCCACCCGAATGCGTAGCAGTAGAGAAATTGCTGAAGATTCGTCTTGTAATACTAAACCAGCAGTAAATTGCATGCAGTACTAACTTGCGACTATTCCCATCCAAATTCTGCACTTTCAACCTATTGTTATCATTGAAAAGTCCTTCCCTCAAAATGAAATCCGTACAGAGTAATTGTCAGCCATGTCAAAATTAGAAACCCCCTAAACCAAGTTTGCAATAGCCTCTTCCAACTCTTTCAAATGTGAACCAATTCTTTCCTCCAGCCAGTCATTTGCCTTCTTCACCAGAATCTCCCAGGTCTCTTTCTCTTGGCTCAGTTTCGTCTTGAGGTACAGAATCGCACAACCAGTGGCCAAGATGTCATCTTTGACTGCACTGTTGGCTATAATAGTGGGAAGCTGCACATTCAGAATTGTTGCGTGAGCAATTCCTAGGACTTTTTCGAGATCGGCGTTCCAAACCCAGTTGCCGGCAAACGTTTGAAGGGCAATTATGGTTTGAAGTGGGGTCGACCGATTTACCTCCAAACGAAGAGATCGTCTAGCGGCTTTGGGAGACGGGTTTCTGTTTCCTGGATTGATGTCTGGAACAGATTTTCTCGCAGCTTTTGAAGACAGCTGTCTTCTTGGTGGGTTGATGTCTGGGGCAGACTTTCTAGCAGCTTTGGAAGCCAGCTGTCTTCTTGGTGGGCTGGTGTCTGGAGCAGACTTTCTAGCAGCTTTGGAAGCCAGCTGTCTTCTTATTGGGTTGATGACTGGAACAGACCTTCTCTCAGCTTTGGAAGCTAGCTGTATTCTTTGTGGGCAGAGCGCTTGAGACAAAGCCGAATTCTCTATCCCAGCGTCAGAGAAGGCGTTTAATGTAACCGGGTTGCTCATTCTGGCAGACTTCCAGCCGCTGGCGCTAACAACAAGCGGATCTATCACCCGACCAGCGGTTAGAGGCATGGTCTTGGCAGCCGTAGCCTCCTGATTTGCCTTTGCAAGTCTTCCTCGGGTGGGGTATCGTGGCGGTTGATCGGGCCCAGACAAACTGCGAGACATTGAGGTGGATGGGATGGTGCCACCATGTTGCTGGAAGGAGGCCATTGGGCGTGGCATGCTCCTGGCAGACATGGCAAACCTCTCGGACGACGTGGTTCCCGGAGGGAGGACTCTACCAATCCCCCCTAGAGGAGAACCAAATGAACCCATGGGCGTGGCCAACCCACCACTACGAGAGCTCTGTCGGTCGGAGGCAGAAGCCCTAGATCGATGGGCGACGACTGTTTGGCCACGGACCTCAGTGTATAGAGCCTCAAAATCCTCCATTCCCTCATCGCTGTCGCTCTTGGACTCATTCGCCGTCTTCTCGACAGCAACAAAAGAAGTCCATTTACCGCCAACCTGGAACTGTACGCCGAGTCTGACCGCCTCTCGTTCCACCATGTCAGAGAATCTGCCCTCAAATTCAGCCTTGAGAAGCTTTCCGTCGGGGTTCTTAGCGCCAACAAGCCACCCGCGCCCTTCTTCCAGTTCCTTAATCTCCTTGCGAGCGGCAAGTTGGTGGATCGTGGTGGATTTCTGGGGGAGGTCTATGATGGGAATTTCAAGTTCCAGAGGCCCACTCTTGCATGTGCCCTTTAGCAGAACTGACTTTGGTTTCTGATCGAGAATATAATTCGATAGAATGATATAGATGGTGGTTCTGTTGAATGGAAGTAGAGCTGGAATTTCAGACGGAGTTTGGAGGTAGCGGGGAGTAGCAATAGTCGGAAGATGATCATACTTAGTTCCGACCGCGTCTTTTTGCTCCGTATTGTCTTCATCGAATTGATGGTCAAAGAGAGAGATTGGCTGTTCAGCTCGAAGTAGCTTCATCTCCTCATCTTGTCCACCGAAATAATCGATGCAAAGTGAGTCCACCACCTTTTCGATGATCTCAAAGTCAAAAGCATCGGGATCCGCGTCCTCGCCATGGGTCTTTTCGTATTTGATTTCGAGGCTGTAGTCGTGGATGTGAGGTAAGAGGGCGCCCTTTAGCATGCGAACGACCTTCTTATCGATGTTTTCCGAGTCTTGAACTGCCTGCGCGAAGCCCTTTCCAGCACGGGCAACTCCTTCAATCAAGCTGGTGCTTGCTCCGGAACCTACACCCAGGGTGAAGATCCGAATACTGTTGTTGCTTTTAGTAACCTCTTTGTTGATGAGTTCAATGAGCTGTTGTTGGGCATCGATTGCACCATCGGTGAGAAGGAAAACTTCCAGATTCATATCCCCATATCGTTGCCGAAAAATATCCTCCATAGGCTTGTACATACGGGTTCCTCCATAGTCTGCTTCGAAGGCGTTGACATGGCGGACAGCTTCATCCAGGGATTCTTGGTTATAGGTCTTCGATTTAGGCCACAGGAAATCATGTGATGTTCCAAAGCTGCAGATATTGAACTTGACGCCAATAGGTAGCGACTTAAGGAAGACATTGAGAGCTCGAACGGCATCTCCAATTTTGAATTGCATACTGCCGCTGCGATCACATAGGAACACAATTTCCGGCTTTTCAGCCGGGAGGTTGAACTTGGGCACAAGTGTAGCCATCAGGGCACGCTGGTTGGGAATAACAGGATGAGTCTCCATAAACGCAGCAGGCTCGCCAAGGGTATTGGCCACCACATGGAGAATAAAATCATGATCGAGGCTAGTTGATTCTTGCGACAAAGTAGCGGACGCCTTACTTAGAGAAAGTTCCGCGGAAGGAGCCGTAGAGGTAGCGCCGATGCTGACGGCGATGGGGTGAGAAGATGACTGAATTGACTTGATGGATGCTTCGATGGGCATCTCAACGTCGATTGTGACGGAGAGTCCTTCCTCTTGGACCCGGTATCCATTTAGGTTTGGCTTCAGAACAGAGTCGTCTCCATATCGTGGTATAATATGGGTTGGGATGGTGAAGCGCAGACCATCAACTTCAGCATCATGCTTCAGTTCACTCAGCCAAGTGATTTCAACCTTGATCTTTTCGCCAGCAGGAACGTTTCCAATTATAATGGAAAAGATGTCGGCAGCGCCAAGGGACTGTTCGAGCAGGCTAGCTGTCAGGCCACGGGCCTTCGCCTCCGCGTAGACCTCCTTGGCCTTCTGGCGCTCTTCGACAATACCCTTGATGATACGGCCGGCAACTGTAAAGGTGAAGCCAACGATAGAAACCCCGTCATAGAGGGGAAATATGTAGCGAATTTCATTGAGAGATTCGTCTCGAAAAGGGTTGACGAAGGTCTGGGTGAGACATGTGCGGGATGTGACGTCAAGAATGGTTGTGTGAACATCAATCTTGACTTGGGGCAGAATTTTGTGAGTGGAGCCGATGTGAGCATAACAGCCGCATAGGAGCCGTGGTTGCGCCCTCGTCATCTTACGAAGAGTCTGCTTGGTTCTTGCCATTGTTATTTGGTGTCGTGACTGTGTGGTTTGGGGAGCAGATTGAATGAAGGAGCCTTGACTTAGATGTTGAGGTGGTGAAAGTTGTGATGGGCAGTGGTGATGGGCTGTGGTGATGGACTGTGGTGATGGACTGTTTTGATGATGAAGGAGAGAAAATTGAGAATGGATTAATGACTCAGACACGTTTCTTTATATTGGTAAATATATTGAGATGGCTCTGATTGTCTTGTTGGTTGTCACACGGAGCAGGGATGGTGATGGGTCACCTTCCAATGTGCAGCCAATCAGTACAGTGTACAAACATACGAGTGTTGGATAAAATTAGGCAGCCAAGTTGCAGATTTTCACGCAAAAGATGGCCATTGTTGATACGGCTATCATCTCAACCCAATACTTAAGAGGTATTTAAAAAGATATGTTTCTTTATTTCAAATCATTCTTTCCAAGGGCTCGGATTAAGATACTATGGGCACCCCATGTCCCTAATCTACTCGGGGGTCGGATATTAATGCCCGGTGTAAGCCGGTATCACGATCAGATAGACTAATTATCCCGAACTACCCAGTGGGTTAGAGGGCAGGACTCTAGTCTTTTTGTACACTTGAGATGGTCCAAACCAGATAACTCTCGGCTTACTGAAATCAGCAACGACGCTCGGTGCGGGGTTGAGCATGGTTCCCCACACCTCGGGATTCCCAATGCTACGCCACATCAAATGAATAGCATCTCCTGATGGCAGAAGTGGCCGCGTATTCTCAATGTTCAATACTATTTGTCCTTGAGAGATGATGGCTTTCTTGTCCTAGCAAGCAGAATGGACTAAAGAGAGTGAACCCAATAGCTACGAGATAGCAACCAATCCATGAGAGTAAAAGGCAACCCATCATAAAGCGTGTCACAACTAACTGTTCAAGCATCCTGACTACTACTTGACTTTGGGTCCGTCGCAAGCGAAGAAAAATACAGCACTCATATTCTCTCTTAAGGCTAATCGCTTTTGTGCCAGCGCTAAAACAGTACAGTGAAAACACCATGTGCAGAATCACAAAGTATCCAACTATTCTACAGACCTAGCTCCTTGATAAGAATAGCTGCTGCCTTCTCTCCTACGACAATAGCAGTATTGTTTGTGTTCGCACCTACGTTCGTAGGTGGGATACTCAAGTCTGCAATCTTAAGCCCCTTTGTACCCCACACATCAAGATACTCGTTGACAACACCAAAGTCTTCGCGAGGAGCCATCTTTGCAGTACCGAGCGAGTGCCAGGTAGTGCCGATGTTCTCTCGCAGCCACTTCTCAATGGCTGCGTCATCCTCTGACGAGTACTTGAGATCCTCCACGTCAGAGAGTGGGGCATCGGCTTCAATGCATGCGGCCGCAGACCCCGCGGGGAAGGCTGGGTGACCAGGCGCAAGCTCGCCACGATACATGGACGTGCGGCGCATAATCTCACGGTGCTTCTTGTACGCCCAGATCTGTTTCTTCACGTCGACGTCGTGTGCGTCCGAAAAGAACCCAACATCGAAGTCGAGGGGATCGGCGACCTCTGGTCCGGTGATGTGCATGTGTCCACGGGAGTAGGGGTACGCCGTATAGTTTCCAATGGTGAGGTACTGTGCCTCCGGGACAGATGAGGGGTCACCCAAGAAACTGAGTCCGCATGTTAGCACCACTGCTAGGAGAACTTCGTAAAGGCTGGAGGCCATGTGGGATAACTTACCATGATACAACACCCATGAGCATCAGCGGCCTGTCGGGGGAGTTCTTGTAGTCACGATCCCAGGCAGCTTTGAACTCGGGGTCAAACTCTGCCACATCCTGTTCAGACGGTCGAAGCTTGGACGAGATGTCGATGGAGTTCCAGCCCAGGATGTCATCTTTGGAGTCAATGAGATTCTGTCGATTGCCTGGGTTCCTCAGGACGCTGTCAATCGTCTCGTGAGGTTGCAGGCTTGTCCTGTAAGGATAGAGTGACAAGTGGTGATCTTGGTAATTACGCCCCACTCCGGGGAGATCCACAACAACAGGAACGCCAGCCCTCTTCAGGATCTCGGGGTCACCTAGGCCAGATCTTTCAAGCACTGGCGGTGTGCCACACGCGCCACAGGACACAATGACCTGCTTTCTGGCTCGTACAGTGAGCTTGGGGTGCTGTGAAGTCGCTAGAGCAGGTTGAAAGTCTGGGTTGGGTGTGTACTCTACGCCAACAGCTCTCTTGTCGTCGTCGAAGAGAACCCGTACGACCTTTGACTCGACCAGCACATGTAAGTTGGGATATTTTTCTGATTGGAGCTTCTCATGCACGTATGTATGTGCCGTGTCTTGTCGCTTGCCGTCCTTCGAGATGTAACGCTGCCATCGCTCGATGCCATTGTTTGCATCAAGATTCTGAAGGTCCTTGATCTCTGGCCAGCCGACCTTGGCCGCAGCGCCAAGGAAGTCATCTTGAGACCCCCGAGCGCGGAATGTGCTGTCAGAGATATGGACCGGGCCGTCATAGCCGTGATGGTCTTTTTCACCCTGGCCATGGTAGTTCTCCAACTGTTGGGGAGTTAGCACAAGCACGCCCAATCAATATGAATTGATGACCAACCTTCTTCATATATGGCCAAAGTTCATCCGCAGACCAGCCACTTGACTTCCATGAATCGAAGTCTGATCGCTGGGCTCGTGTGTACATCATAAAGTTGATGGATGAACCACCACCAAGGGTTCCACCCGAGGGCACGATGACCTCACGGTCCGCAAGCTGTTTAGCTTTGTTACCCTTGTAGAAGATGGTCGTCTTGCTGGTGGGGAGAAGATGGTCAAGGAAGAAGACCGGGTGGACAATGTTTGGGACATTGTAGTTATCCTGGCCGCCCTCAATGAGCAAGATCGACAGCTTGGGATCGGCCTCAGCCAACCTGCCAGCCACCACACATGCCGCTGTGCCACCTAGAGTAGATGAACTGTGAGCAGGCGATCTTCAACCAATAGAGGGCGATGATGCTTACCACCGGCGATAATCACATCCACCTCCCCGAGGCCATCGGCCAGTTTGGTATAAACACCCATAGTGATTCGGCAAATGCAAGATGATGCGGAAGATTAATTGTGCTCAGAGAAGTTCAAACAAGCCTGCAGTCTCCAGCAATAAACAGGAATGTACTCCAACTCGGGCATTTATAACTTCTCTCGGTACCACCTTTTCCAGCCCATGATACTTGGCAATTACCGCACAGGCCCTCGTTCTCCAACCGCATCCTCCCGGTCCCTGCCTCTGCGCTACTACGTAGTACATGGGGGAAACCTATACAGGTTAGTGCATGAGCTGACCCCTTACCCCGCCTGGAATGTCACGGTGTTTCCCCGACTTTGACATGTTGGTCTGGACCCTGTTGGAACGAGGGGTGACCCCCTTCGCCTGCTTTAAGACAAGTTTGGAAAAAGGTCCGCTTCAGCCATCGGATCTACGAGATGATTTACGTATCGCTTCGCGGAGCCAAGACGGGCTCGTACTATTCCCTGCTTTACTAGCGGTGTGTGCTTTCTAGCGATATTGCAAGGATGCAGGCCCCTATGCAAGTCAGAATAAGCCGGTCCAGTCGGCCTCAGTACGAGTCTGTCAGTCCCTAATTATAATTTATTACTCTGCCAAACAACTGTGCTACAGTCTATGTTCTGCTCTTTTATTTATCTAGTACTCAAGAAAATTACAAATTAAATCCCATCAAATCATACGAATTGATCTCGGTATGCTTGCGAGTTGTCTTTCAGCCGGCGTGTCGATGACTGCGAGCTGCCATCTTCAATATCTTCCCCTTCCTCGTTATTCCGCGGGGATACAGTGATCCGTGTCTGCACCATTTTGGTGATCCCGTGAGAAAATCCCTGAGGAGCCTCGTCCCCCGCCTCAGCTTCGACATGCGTCCGATTTCCGGAGAAGACGTTGTTCGATGGCGCGGTGGCTCCAGATCTGTTGTTCGGTTTGGACTGCAATTCGGTGCCACGTGCATACGAGCTATTGTCGCCGGTCGCGCGGACAACCTTGACAATCAGGGAAGAGATGTTCATCTCGATGTGTAGCTTCAGCATGTACACCAGTGGGTGAAACTGGACGTAACTGTGTAAATACGGTTAGCATCAGCCACAAAATGATGGAACTTTGGTGGCGTACATAAACCCATTGCCAATTGACATGCTGCCGATGAGGATTATCTACACATCTCCAAGTTAGCACCCAGACTGCCGTGGCTGCACTCAGGCTTCACTCACATCTAGACTCATCGATACTGCCACCATTGCAAGGTTGAACCTGAACAACGGGATGTATTTGTCGAGGCCGTTCGCAATCAACTTGACTCGAAGCAGATAGATGAAGTACAGGTGCAGGCATGCATCGATGACCAAGAACAGGACCTTCTCAATTCGATCGTAGATTTCGTTGACGTGGATCCAGGTCGGTGATATCTGTAGGCGCGCAGGAATCCAAATAACGAAGACGCTGATGTTGATCAAGCCCAACGCAAAAGCCGTACCCCATCGAATCTTAGTCGCGTTGCGCTTGTTCACCATCAAGAGAGTGATTCGGTTGATGACGATACCGCAGATGCATTGGATCTGTATGACCCAGAGACACACTAGAGGAGGTTGTTAGCAAACTTTCGCGATCGTAGGATGGGTTTGGCGGACAGAATGCAAAGTATATCCAAAAGCTGTTCAACCAGGTTAGCATCGGAAAAAGCAATCAATATGCAGTTCAACCCACCTTGGCTGGATAAATCCCCGAATGAAGACCCAAGACAGAACGCCGATGACCATGGACACGGTCCATTCAGCCCAGATCATGCACGCATAGGCATGCAGGCGGCGCGACCGTCTCCACGTGGCATAAGTCTGTTTGAAAGCCTTCGTGCCTGAAAAAAGTCCCGTGGCTAGGGTAAATCCCCAAATAATACTGGCAATCAACAAGTCATTGAGGCCAGGCTCGACAACCACATAGGTATCTGGGACAAGGAACCCCATGGTAAGAATCGAAAGTCGGAAAACCGCGGTACTCTCCAAACGGCAGCGATTTGGATAGAGATGAGTGGTTTAAGAGTCGGTCTTGTTTCATGCTGATGAGGGAGTTCAAGCACAGTATATCTACGCCAGGCTGGCCCGGCTCCTGCGTGCCGTTGACACCATGAAAATCAGAGGGCTGTTCCATTGGGCCGCAAAGCTCCGCGTTGAGTCGCTGCCTCAAATTTGAGATTCAGTCAATGCTCATTGCTACGGAGTGACTGCCACGATGGATCAGATTCGCGGCCGAGGCAGGTTATTCCTAGATCCTAGCGAGCGTCAGGTCCCCTAGCAATACTACCTTGCCTACTACCCTGACTACATGGAGTGTCGATCTCACTTTCCATGCATGGTCTGGACCAGCGGAAGTTGCCGTCGCCCGTTGATCGCGTTTCATAACCCGCTGCACAACTGTCATCCTCATTCGGGACAGCTTCCAACGCGAATGGAATAGCGCGTTCCGCGGCGTACAGGGGGGTGCCTCACCCGAGAACCCCTGGTGAGGGACATCCAACGCAGCGTAGTACGCAAGACTCGCCGAGCGCGGGGTTGAAAATCTGGGGACTCTCACCTGATCTGAGCGACAGGCATCGCGAGTAGTCGCCCGCTGTGTCTCAAACATTGTATTTGTTTGCAGAACCAGAGCCACCGTTCATCCACACTCAATTCCCTTCGTAGAGGCTGCCATTATACCCGTATGTATTTCATTTGTCCAGGCATGAAAAATTTACGCCGAGAATTCTCATAAGCGGTAGAGAAAAGGAGACCCCGGTTACGCCACTGCCGCTAGTTCCTCTGTTGGCCGCTCAATGCAACTGACCAGGTAGGGTTTGCGCGTCACTGGCCTCTGAGCTAGGGCTGGTTTAGGAAACCTAGCTGAACGTCTCGGCGTGTTAACGTAGCACCTGCTTTCAAGTTTCGGCGGTAGGCTGTCGACCATGTCGGCGATGTCGATCTTCAGATTGATCCCCGGCAAACCCGTTATTGCCGCTACAACTGGGATGCTGCGCTATATCCATGAAGCCAAGAAACAGTCATGGATCGGTTCGAGGTTGCACTCGCGTGCCTCTCTTGTTACAGTCTACTCTTGATTCACCGTGCGTTCCGTCACGAAAGAAGGCTGGGTCTAAGGGGCTAGCCACCAACAAATACCCCATGAAGCCGCTCTATGCGCCGACAAGCTCCGGATGCGACCTTTTCCAAGACGAAATCCTTCCGGCGCTTTCGGTGCAGAAATCCTATGGATTGCAATACGCCCGGTCATTTTCTGCTTGTTTCATTGACCCCCAGGCCCCTAGATTGTGGCGAGGCAACGAGTGATAGGCACGTCGCCACCGCCAATTCAAAGGCACTTTGTGGGCGCGATAGATCATACTCCCATTGACAATCACTAGTAGCTCCTCAAACTAGCTAGCCAGCTAGCTACGTTGTTGTTGTGAAATCCCTGTTCGCCTACGGACAAATCACAAATGAGCCAGGTCATGACCTAGAGATGTTTCGGTGACCTCCGCCGCCAACCATGGCGGCGTACGCAATCCAAAAATAGATTTGAGAGGCTGCACGACCACACTGGAAGGATTTTCATCTTTCGCATTGCTCTAGGGTAGGCTGGCATACAATGGTTTTCCGATCTGAGCAACGGTGATGGTACCGAAGTATTACTGGATGGGAAGAATGGGTTTCGATGCTGATATTATTATTTCTCTCGACAAAGTAGAAAACAATGTACATAGATGATGAAAAGATCTTGTTGCATGATCTGAAGGATGTTCTTCTTTATGTTTAACACAGCAATCAAGCCATTCTCATGATATCCTATTGCATCGATGTGGCTATTAATTGGAAAACCCTAGAAGTCTTCTTGACCCACAGTCGCAATCGTAGAAAAGACACCGAGACTTCCAATCAGCAATTAAATTGTGCCACCTGGGACGTAAAACTCCGCGGTCCATCCATTGTCGTCCATCTCGCAGATATCGCCTTCGATTGGACTTCATCCAAAGCTTTGAGCCAAGAATATTACAGCGAGCACTTCGGTTGGGCAACTAACCTCTTTCGGCTGTACGAAACGGAGGACTACCCCTGGATTTCCGAGAAGGAGATCTCGGCTACTCTCCGCTGGTTCCGTCAGCATTTATTCAATTTGCTCATTCCACCAAGCCTCAGTTTTGCGGCAAAAACGGGTACCTGTTTCTGTGGACAACCACGCTTCTATCATACTTCGGGTCCATGTAGGGTTAAATACTGCACCACTCGCGAATCAGCATGCACTAAATGAACTGGTTCTTGCTCTGAATGGATCCTAGGCTGCAGAAATTGCTCGGGTTTCCGGGTTAGAAGGACGAACACTGGAAGGGTTAAGAGGCGATGCCTTCAGTCGCTCATCGTTATCACAGCAAAGATCTGCATGCTCATGGCGGGTCTGCAGGACAAATACCCAACAGGCCTCCTGTTAGCATACCATGTCGCCAAAAATTCCCGGCAACTTGATCCTAATGGACTCAACGAGGGCCTGGCTGGAGTATTGATCACCAGAAATAATCTAGCACTGCGACCTCGAGTATCACACAACGACTAATCAGCCGACTCGAATTTCGTTCCAGACGAGGTGACTCCTAGAACAATACTTTAAATTACTCACTTTAAAGCTACGTATTGGATCGTCGAAATTATAGTACTTCATTCCTTGCTACGTATCATTCATTTTAGAAAAGTCAATTTAATTTCTTCACTGCGATCCCTGCCCCGGGCAATCACCGGCTCTGAATGGATAAGGTGTTCCATAGGGTCAAACCTGATTACTTCGCCCTCCTCCCAGTGCATAGGAACAGGGTCATATTTGATGAGGTCGATCTCACGGTCTTCACCATTATCCAAATGAACGTCTGTATGTGGGTACATAAAAAGCCAACCACGGCAACAAACAAAGAACCGGTCGCTATGGTATTTCGGCCAGACCGAACCGGGAAACTGTTCACCTTCAGTGACATATTGGGCCTCGTCGTTAGAAGATGACCCTTCAGTTAAATTATTAGCTAAATCACAAGCTCCTTTTCTCCTCCCTCCTGCTGCTTCTTCGTCTTGAAGGCCGACTTCACATTGCGGATCTGACGCCATATGGTACCTCGAACACCCAGCTCACCACAGTAGTGTGCAGCGCATTCTTCCACCGTAGCGCTAGGTAAGTAGAACTCATACCTACAATGGACCTTGCTCCCCCTGTCCCGAATTTCTTCAAGGCCGTTCTGGAACGTACAGCCATCAAAGTCCCGTGGGAAATATGGATTGACCATAAAATACCCAGAAGGATAGCTACGGTAGGCTAGAAGCTTTCTTCGAGCTAGACATTTTCTCCAAGGTAATCCCAGACATTAGGGCTGGTCTGCCAGTGTGATCCTCAAAGGTGACATTATGCGCATGTCTTGTGACCTCCTCCATCCGTATGGGTCTGAAGCCTGGAGGTAGGCGCTTCCTTGCGGATTGGACTATTGGTTTGTAATTCATAAATAGTTTGATGATTTGGGATTGTGGGCTTGGATTTAACTGAGGCACAATGTTCATGCGAGGGGTGGGCATGGAGAATGAGAGTCGAAAGACGTTGGTCAGGGAGAAAGCGGTGTTTTAGTGCAGTGGCTGTTTTATAAATACATCTTTGTGTTATTACATATTCCAGGACAGATATTTCGAACTAATAGCAACAGCAAAGGTAGATGAACGCTCCGCTGGTGCGTAGACAGAAGCAACGACGAAGGTCCGATATGGGGACGAACAAGAACAGAACCCTGCCGTGCTATTTCACAAAGTCTAACGCAACACAGCGGATCCCCACTTGTCATTTCCTGAGCTGATGAACTGATGAACCTCTCGGGTCGACGGGAGTATTGCGGTATGGTAGAGCACTAAGGTACTTGCGCTGATTCCATACATGTGAACCGATGATCGTTATTTAAAAACAGATATGTCATGAGTAGAAATGGGAAGTGGATTTGCTTTTGCCAATCTATCTTTAAACTAAATTATTTCCTTTCAAAGATGTACTAAGCGCAATGTCATCCTTGCGTTTTGAGCCCTTCTTCAAAAAGCCCCCGGTCCAAATACCGAATCCGTGCAGCCAACATGCCGATATGCTCTCCTTAAGTTTCGTCTCGGTAATCTTCAAGCTTCCGATGTTCTTTTCAAGGTCGAAAATACGGGTTCTCTGACGTTCCATGTCTGTGTGACACCGGTGCATCTCGGCCTCGAAATCCGCTGCACTTTTCTGGACCATCTCCTGGGAGGTGCATGATTCAATCTGCAGCTTCTCAAAGATCTCTGCTGAAGATTTCTGATCCTTGCGAACTTGTTCAACCTGAGACTGCAAATTCTGGTTCTCCCTACGGGTTTGATTTATCTCTGTCTGGTGATCTTGTAATTGATCATCTGCTTGTTGTAATTCTGTTTGGAAACCACTTATCTCCTCCTCTGCTCTCTCTCGCTTGGCCGTTTCATTTTTGAGACTTTCCTCCAGGGCCCGGTTGGACTGCTGTAGACCGAATATGGTGCTTTGTTGTATTTCTTTCTCATTTTTGTCAATTTCACTCTGTCGAGCTTGGTCCGTTCGAGCTTGGTTGATATCAGATTGTAAAATTTGGTTCTCCTTTTGGTCTTGAGCCCTCTCGGTCTGACAGGTTTGCAATTGACTAGTCGCTTCTTGAACCTTTTCTCGGAGTAGACTGATTTCCTTCTCTGCTCTCTCAATATCGGCTGATCCCTTCTTCAGATCTTTGTCCAGGGCTTGAATGGACTTTTGTAGATTGGCGGTAGTGAGTTCTTGAGACTTCTTATCAGCTTCACTCTGTTGCGCTCGGTCCTTCCAGGAGGAAACTTCCAGTCGAAGTTCATTTATGCTTCCATGCGTTCTTGCAGCAAACTGAGCCGCTGCGGAATTTTCTTCATCTAGCCTTCTCTGAAGAACACCCACCAAGTCTTGAGACTTTCCCAACTCAAGATTAGCCCGTTCTAGGGCAAGTTGAAGTCGAGGATCAACACCTGGTGGGGCAGACCCTAGGCTCTCGGCTAAGTTTTTGTGGTGCTGCGCCGCCGCTTTGACAATGGTGTTCCAACGGGTAGTAACATCGTAGACTTGGGCTGCATGAAACGACGGGCACAAACAAAGGCCGGCAAGTTGATGCAACGTGTCCGTTTTAATGAGTCCAGGCTTCGTTTTGGACATTTGCGCGAGTAAAGACCGGATTTCTGACTGATTGGGTTCTTCGATTGTCCACCGGCATCGGTTGTTGTGACGACTGGTGAGACCAACGCACTGGATCTCGCCAAATGCATCATCCACGTTGAAGGCGATTTGCAGCAGATTTGCAGGATCCCAGTATGCCGGAGACATCGCAAGAGCGATATGGGGTACGGAAGCGAATGAAGACAGGGTGTTTGGTACTGGATGTTGACTGAAAATGGGCTTTTGCCAACACTAAGTAAATGGAGAGGCTCGGTCCCTTTAAACCTGTGAGGTTAATATCTACATACGCAAAAACGAGGCTGCAACTGTTGAACTGTTGAACCAACATGCATGATGTGAAACAAGGCATTCTTCCAAAAAACCTCAGCTGGTCGGCCACACTGCCCGTTTTGTCTTAGAGGGGTGAGGCTGAGGCGGATAATACTCCCATCCCATTGGCTATGCCGTGGGTCTCAGCTTGGACAACACCGGGTACGAACAGCCTACTCCATAAAGACCACACGTCAGGCGCCCGTTCCAATTCCAGCCAAGGCCGGCCTTCGATTATTGGTAGTCGGCTGCAAGAGACCTAGGCTGAGGAACATTCGATGTTATACGTTCTTAAACTTGCGGTGTAAATGTTCCCGATTTGGTTAGCGTCTAATTCCTTATCAAGAGACCTCAGAGGCGGCTTACATCGACTAGATCTTGGCAACTGTCCCTTAAGAAAGGCAAAACAACAGACGGATGGTTGGGTTTACTTAAGGCACAATTTCATTACCTGGGCTCTTTGGATATTCAAATGTCCTCTAGATAGAACATTTAAGAAAATGCCTCACACTACCTATCGCCATCCACAGAGCGGAGCATCAAGACAGCAACGATCTCAAAATCAAGGCCTTTTGCTTATGTCCCCAGCATCCACCCTCCTCTTCTGTCATCTCAGGAAGATTTACTAGTGCTGATTTCCTCGACAGGTTGAAAAGGGCCGGCTTATCCCCTCAAAAGACTAGAGAAGCTCTTCGCCTCATCCCAAGTCATCAAGTTGATGAAGACCCACCTCAGAACCTCCCCGGCAACCTCACCTTTGCAGCGGAATGAGTCTCATCGGGCTTCACTCGGGCGATGAGAGGGCCCTCCTCGTCGTACTGCTCATCGACTGCGGCAAATGTATCTGGGTCCAGCCCCTTTTCTTGCGCATAGGAAGCGTGCCCATCTATGATGTGCTGGATGTCGCGGCTCTCTGTACGGGCGGCTTTGTAGTACATGAGAAATTCGTCGTCATCGTCGTTTGTGGTTGTTTATTGTTGGTCCCCGTCGTTGGCTTCCTCTTCGTCGTCGCTTGGCACGGGTTGTCCAATCGAGGCGTCATCATCCGAAGCGTTGGCATCGTCCCACTCATCATCTGATCCCGAGCTGTCGCCGTTCGAGTTTCCATCCACCTTCATGCCGTCATCATCACTGACGCCAATAATCTGCGCACCCTCGTTCATCTTTGCCAGCGCCGTCTCGAAGTCATCCTGTTTCTCCTCAGGCAGGAGATTGTACAGCGCGAACCAGTTCACAGGCACGGCGTCCGTCTTGGCATCGGGTAGGCTCTCCCGGAACGTGAACCAGCTGTCGTTCCCGACGCAAAGAGAGTTGATATTATCGCGTGCCTCAACCACAGCGAAACGGAGAGCGTCGCTTTAGCCGTGGTACTCGTCCAGGCTGACGAGCAGAACCCCTCGGCCGTCAAGGTCGGCTGTGTCGAATACGAGGAAGCGCTTGGGGTGCTCATTGCCCCCTCTGGGAGTGCTGTCCCTGTGATGTTGGATCACTTCTTGCGTAGTCTGTCCGTGAAGAATCTCGGCCTTGACTTCGTCGACGTCTTCGTCGATGTCTTCGTCATCGTCGCCACGGAGGGCCTCCAGCACGGCATCTCGGTTCAGGTCAGGTATGGTGACATAGACCTTATACTCGTAGTATGAGCCATCGTAGTCAGACATGTTGGATGTTTGGTCATGAACGTTATCACCTTGCCATGTACGGGGGTGGTTGGTTGGCTAGAGGAAAGAGGGTGAAGGAGCAAGAATGTCTGTCAGTAGCGGCAGCGACAACGACGGCACATGTTCCGAAGTCGCCACTCGACCCCGCGCTCTTCCTGCAGCCAACATGGCTCAAGTAAGCGAGGGTGGCCCTCGTACGAGACTCAAGGGACAACCAATATGCCGGAGAGCGCGACGCTATGGGAGTCAGATACCTCGGGCGTTGTTGATAGCCAGGTGTCAGGCGGCTAGGTTGTGAGGAGGATTCCAAGCACAATAGACTTGACAAGACCGAAGCTGAACTTTAAGAATCCTATGAAAAGATCCATTTCCCTCTCAATCTCTAGGTCTGCGAATCCAGCCAGGATTCCCAACTTCAATCAAATAACATCCTCATTTTCGAAGACTGCATGCCTCAATGCGGTTGGACCTGTTGTTCTGGCCTAGCTTAACTTTATGTTCAACCTACCCTACACTGCTGGTGTGGTACATGACCCACCTGACCATCGCAGGCTGTTCCGGAATTGTATACTGATGACAGACTAATTTGGTATATATATTCTTTTATTGACTTGAAAAATAATTGACCAAGCTAATACGGCTGCCTTTCTGTTCGAGTAACTGGTGATTGCCTGTCAATAGATCCACCAATAGCGTGAAGTCATTGTTTTGAGCCCATTCAGTGGAGAATACGGGAATCCACTAAATTGGACACCCACGCCAATACAAAGATTAAAAACACGGAATAGAATGCGTAGGGATCGGAATATTTTGAATGGTGACGAGTTGGTCTGATATCTGTCTGGCTGTAATGCTGCTTCAAAAAGTGATCTTCAAAACATCACTCATACCATTTTTACATGCCATAATGCTAGTTTCCAAGCCAAGAATTCACTGATGAAACTCCCCATTCACGAGTAATCCCGACTGGCACCAAACATTGGAGGTGGGGGGTCTATGAGTTTGATTGACACTTCGTGTGGCCGAATATCGGCCGGATTTGCGCTGGATTGATGATGCACTTACGCCAAGGATTCCATGAATAATTCTTTTGCTTATCTTGCTCTGCGCCTCAATTCGCCATTTTGGATAGAGATCCAATTTTCTTTTTTGCTTGTTATTCTCCTCCTGCAAGGTCGAGCATGTTTCAGCCTCAAATCAATGTCCCTGCGGCCATGATGCTCAATGTCCATACCACTTGCCTGTTTGGTGCATTAAATGGTGGACAGAAAAAGCCACCAGTAAGAACCGTTCAGTATGCCAGGCTCAACTTCTACCACCAGCGGCTTTTTTGTCCCCTACTTGCGTACCAGTCGAAATAGACTAGTTGTGTTTCACTTTTTGGCCGAAAATCGCCCGTCTTGGATGGATTCATTCATTCCCGACAAATGCTCAAGAAAGGGCGCTAAAGACTACAGCTAGCCTGAAACTAGAATAGACTGTATTCCACATCTAGTCTTAGGTCCAGTACCAATATTCAACTGTGTTTTACTTCTTGATAGAAGAATGCAAATGCCATATTAGGACCGAGGTATGGCATTCCCTTTCCTTTGTAATACTCAGAAGAAAGCCCTACCTCGATTATAAAACAAAGACTGTTCACGCGCCGTCAACCGCTTCACTCAACAATTCATTCACTCATTAACAATCACTTCACTCAACAATCCATCCACTCTTCAATAATCACTATTATTCCGCACTTTAGGTTGAATATTCTACTTCATATCTTTCAAAATGAAGTCTACCACCATCCTCACTTTTGTCACCTCCTTCGCCACTCTGGGCCTCGCAAACCCAGTTGTACCACTTGTACGTACTACTTCAACGGAGAGTCTAAGCTCCTGGAACCTAGAATGTTCCTAAGTGATTTAAACTGACGTGGCCCTTTAGACTGGTGAGGGCGTTGTACTCAGCACGCGAGCCGAGAGTGCCCTTTTCGGTTCCTCCCCTGGTACTGGACTTTTGGGCCAAGGCTCAAACCTCGTCAGCAACATTTTCGATGTTGCTGCCTGTGTCGTCAGCGGCATTCTTGGCGGCGGTAACCCTGATTGCCGTGCAGGCGGGACCGCGCAAGTCAACACCGCTACCACTACCACTACCACCACCAACTCCAACAGCAACACCAGTTCCCAGGACGCAAACAAATTCAAGTACACGTTCGGCCCGAACCCAGATGGCACGCTTAAGATCGTCATCACGCCTGTCTTGTCAACCAAGAAACCCTGCACCTTCAACCTTAACGCAGATGGTCGCCCTGTTGGCACTGTCATTAGCGACGCTGCGAAAAGCTGTTTGCGATCGCAGTCTTAAGGAGACTGGCCTACGCGATAGATGGGTTCTCGCTTTAGTTAATGTGTTTTATTATCAAGGGGGGTTATTTCGGCGGACACAGTTCTCTGTAGGGCACGTCTGGACCAACGACGGAAATGTTATGAGGGCGAGAAGAGGAGAGGTTTCATTCGTTGTTGTATATTATACCTTGCTTGTATTTTGTATAAGCCTTTTGCCCATGTGGCGACTTAAAGATTAATTGAAGATCTTTCTCATCACATTAATAATGTTGCCTGCTCTATCATGTCGAAGTGAAGCGTGCGTCAGGGCAACCCGGTGTCAATCCATCCTTTAGTATATAACTAATCACAGTTAGCACAATGGCACTTGGAGTTTTAATTCAAACTAAAAGAAAGAACGCATATATCACTAAGTGAAGTAGTACTCTCAGTTGATAAGATCATTGTCCGCACTATACCCCGTGAAGGAAGCTATCGTAAGTTTCACTCAATGCAAACTACATTCCAGCTCAAGTATCGTCTTCAATACCTCCAACATTTACTTGGATCTAGCTCTACCCGTGATGCCCTGTATTTCATGCACCTCGACAGGTCTATTTCTCTTCCCTGTGTCACTCCGCATTCCTTTCCCTTCTCTTCACTCGAATCTTCACCCCATTCGGCGGAAGAATGGCCTCGGTCAACCAAATATTTGGTGGCCTTTTCCCATCGTATTCGTCTGCAAAGGCAATATCGTAGTGCCTTAGTACATATGCTAGAATCATCTTCAACTCGAAGTCAATCAAAAATCGTCCCGGGCACGCGTGCTTTCCATGGCCGAAGGGTAGAAACTCGGGCGACGTAGACACCATGCTTACGGGCGCGATCTTCTCATTGCGACTCTCCGCAAGTTCACGCAGCCGAGAGAACCGGAATGGATCGTACTTTGTCGCATCATCCATCTTTTCCGGGTCTACATGCGCCGGCTGGCTGAGAAACGATAGTAACGTGTTTTTCGGGAGGTGGTAACCGTCCGGTGTCTCAAGGTTGGACGCCAGAACCTTTCTAAAGATGGCGCGGCCCCCGAAGGACTGGAGGCGAAGGGTCTCGCGAGAAACGCTGTCGGCGCGTGTCATTTGGCTAACCTTGGCCTTAGTCCAGGCGGCGTCCTTGTCGTCTCCCAGAATACGATCAACCTCATCACGTAGGACGGCAATGGTGTTGTACTCGGCGTCGGAGCCCAGGACATTGAGAATGAGGTTTGTCACTTGGATTTTGGTTTGATGCATGGCGCCAAAGTTGGTGGCTGCAAGGCGGCGGAGAATGATAGGGAAGTCGTGAATCTCGTGCTGCCGCTCGCGCTGGGCGTAGCGGAGGATCAGCTGTAGATGATCTTGGGGCTCTTCGTGGCCAGGGGTCTGAGGGTCGACCGAGAGGAACTCTAGACGTTTCTTCCACAGAGGGTTGAACCATTTCTTCATCTTTGAGAGAAGTCGACGGGTTGGGATATTGATGAGGAAGCCAACAAGGGGCTGGAGGATACGGGGGGTTCCACCAGTGACACCAGCATTGATTATGAGCCATTCGTTGATCTTGAGGGAGTTGCGAAGATAGTCCTCGTCGCGGCCTGTTGTTGTTAGCATGGTACTTGAAAGGGTTGAGTTGTTGGCGGCTGGGACATACAGAGCGGAAGGCCGACAGTAAATCGACTGGCAGCCTGGGCAACGATGATCTGAATAGTCGGACCAAGATCGATTTCTTTCCAATTGGCGGTGTCAGTACCGAAGTGCTTGTCAAAGACCACGCCGAGCTCGTTGTTCATGGCAGCACAGATGCCCTCAAGGGCCTGGTTCAATTCCGTTTTGACAAGCATGCCCTGCCATGAATCCGAGACAATCTTTTCATGGCCCAGACCCCACCTCACCTGATCGAGCTCGACAAATGCTTCGTCGACGCTTAACGCATTGTCTGGCTGGGCAAGAACCCATTTCATGGCGCTCTGGGGCATGATGACCTCCTTCCGGAAGCCGAAGCCGGGGATGATGACTGGTTTGCCCTTCTTGACATACTGAGGCCGGCCGTTAGTCTCGGAGCCAAAGGCGCGGGGTCGAGGAGGGGACACACATTGTCGTAGGCCTCCCGAAACAGGCCCTCGCAGTCGGTATAATACCTCAATCTGGTGCGCAGACTCAGGCGACGGGACCCTTCCGGCTGTCCGACAATAGGGACGCCGTGAGGATACGGGGTGTCGAGAGCATAGCGCTCAATGAGATAGAGCAGGGCGAAACATGCTACGGCGACGACTGTGATGCCGAGAGGACTCCCCAGTCGCGGCAGATGGTCGAGTAGTACGGGTGCCATGCTGGCGCTGAGACACGTTGGATGAGGTGGAAGAATGAAACGACAGAAAGCCAGTCGATAGAGGGAAGATGTCTGAAGTTCCGACGACTCCGACCTGATGATAATGAGGCCAAGGTAATTGGTCCCTCTGACGTGAGCGCTGCCCCTGGCTGGCACTACTAGCGCTTATACTAGTGAAATTGCGACATGGTGGTTGACCAGCCATGTCGAAACAGTCTTCGTGCTGACGTATCCACGAGTCCCAAGTCCCGTATAAATTGTCGAGAAAGGTTAGCTTGTCGAGAAAGGTTGGCTGTCGGTACTGCTCCGCAACGGTGCTAACACTTGATGCCCGAGTCTTCAGCGACATTGCGTTCGTTTCGCGTTGGTCTCCGTCGAAGCCATTAGTCGTAGACGACGAGCACTGCATACGCATGCTTAAAAAAGGGAGACCCATGAGATCCTAATAGTAATGCATCCCAACATAGTCAGTAACAGCGCGGAACGGCACCAAGGGACCACAAGATCCGTGTGGGTGTCATGCTGCTGACAGGGGCGGTGTATCTCCACGCGACCGACCACGGCATCTGAGCAAATGGAGATCGAAATGGAAAATACTGACCGAAGTTCCACCCGTTTGCCTAAAGGAGCTTAGATCGACGAAGCTAAATCTGACCATTTCCCAAGCCGGACTCTGTTCAAATAACACTGCGTATCCAGCGCCCTCAATGTTGTTGAAAGCGAATAGGTATCGACAAGATTCCGGAGAAAATGGTGTGGAGTAGCCAAACAATGCTCGATATGCATCAAACCCCGCCAATACACAATATCGAAAGGCAGCGAGCTGAGCGCAGTCGCCCGCTCAGATTGGGCCAGTTACCCGCCCGGATCCGCCTTCAAGAACTCCCCAAGCACATTGCGTTGGTATTTCTCGCGTCCAATTGAACTAATTTTCGTGCCAGCGGGCGGTGGCGATGGTGTACTGGTGGTGTTTCGAAATAATGGCCACCAGAAATGCGTCTCAGTGTTGGTCACCTAGAAGAAGTGCGAGCATGGATTGGATACCTGATCTGTGAACCACTGGGTGGCCGAAAGGAATATGCAGGCCCATAGGATACCAAAGAGAGACTGGAGAAAACTCTCAGACGGGAAAAGAAGAAGTATGACACAGGGGGTGATCCGCGAACACAGAACGTCCAAGTTGAGTGGACCGACAACAGCATTACTGCCCGTTCTTGGCAGTCCAAATCGCATTGCTAGCCGACACGAACATCTGCATCGATTTAATGTAATGTAGAACTAGTAAGAGGTCCTTGATATTTAAAGGGGTCCTTGATATTTAAAGGTACATTATCAACCACTACTACTTTGATGGGGTTGGTTGGTTGGTTGGTTGGTTGAACAACCACACACACATCCTGACAAGCTCCTACTTTACGTAATCATTTCCTCAGGCTTTCTAAATTTTTATTTCTGAAACAGCGTTGCATTCAGAATGGTCAACGTACATCAACAAACATACCCTCACGTTCAACAATCCAGCCAACATAAACAAACACCAGGTTAGGCACCTTCGATAAAAATGACTCAAGATTCACCTACGCCAACCCTCCTGTGTCTTCCAAACGAATTGCTGCGCAAGATTGCTTCTCTACTTCCAAAATTCACACTCCTCCGCTTGCGATGTGTGGATCGCAAGTTCGCCTCAATTGCTACGCCTCACGCGTTCCATAGTCTACGCTTCCGAGCTTATGGCGATGAACCTGAGCGTTTTATGCACATCGCCGAGTCGGAACATCTGCGGGGGTTCGCCCAAGAAATCACCTGCGACACTTGGATCGGCCCGCATTTCGAGTTTCGGCACAACCACGACTATAAAATCCCATCCAGTTTCTTCGACGCATTGCCATTTATATCCCTTTTTCACAACACTAAAACTCTTAATTTGCGCTTCGCCTACGACTGTGGTGGCTATGAGGCCCTTGAGGAGACGCCCAGGTTCCGCTTTCGAATCCTTGACACTATCTTCAATACTCTTGCAGGTACTTGGTCAGAAGACAAGCAACGAGAGGCCGATAAGGGACTCAATTTCCCATATTACTATAAATATGATATGGGAAAGGTTCCGTCGGGTATTTCCAAGTCCCTGATTACACTCAAGACTCTTACGATCTCGAATCTAGAGGATTTCAATAATACAAAATTTACTACTTCAAAAGCATTTAAAGCTGTTACGAATTCGCCAAGTCTCGTTGATCTGCAGCTATATATTGCAACTCATACGAAAAACTTTGATCGCGAATTCACAACAAGCTTTCCTGAGAAGTACAAGATGTTCGAGTCTCTGCCCTCAACCTGGCTTCGCCCCTCAGTCGCCAAGCATCTCCAGACACTATCACTCTACTGTCATGAACCATGGGGATGGTATCCTAAGATGGACTTTCGACTTCTTGATATGCCTAACTTGAGAGTCTTAGCCCTAGGAAACTTTGTCTTTAGTCATCAGTGGCAGGTCGAATGGTTTGGCTCTCTGGGCATTGAAAAGTTTTACCTTGATGGTTGCTCTGTCCTATTTCAAGCCTTCTCTGAGATGAAACTAGATGAAAGCAGCACGGTTTTACAGAAGCCGGGTGCAGAGGATGTTCGATTGTCCAATGAAGGATATCTTGCTCGAGGAACCCGGCGAATAGGCAATTACTATGATGAAGCACCCCTCCAGCCCCCTATCAGATGGCACACACTACTGTCTCACTGGAAGACATCGCTGTCTAACCTGAGAGTTTTCAAGATGGGATTGGGGGACTGGGATGACGCCCCATCCCAAACCATTGAGGCTGCTCTTCATGGGGATCCTTATAAGTCTACCGACCCAAAGGTTGCACGTCAGCCGTTTACGTACAACGGGTTTCGATACTTCGACTGCCCCACGCCAGAGATCACTGGGTCGGACATTTTTAGGCACGGAACGGGTATTGATAAGGGTTATGATGATATGTTTGACTACCAGTATTGGGATGACAAGTATGAGAGTTATGACTCAGTATGGGAGGAAAGAGAAGACGATCGAGAAGATATGACGGAAGATGACTGGCTTGAGGAGTATGGAGAGGATGAGGCGAGAAGTCTAGAGAAGGATGCAAGAGATAAGGATCAGGCTGCGTTAGATCTGATGCTTAGTATGATAGAGGCTAGAATGATGGCTAGTAAGTAATCGGCGGCTATGAAAATGGGCTTGAAAGTACACATGTATTCTCAATCTTCAAGATATATGATGTATTTCTGCGCAAGTGATGTCTCAGGAGTTAATGTTGCAGGAGCCCCATTAGGGAAGGCCACATGAAAACTGAGCCAATAGCTAACGATTTGACCTTCTGAATACCATCATCTCAGCCCTAAGCCCTGGCCTCGAGTTCCCTGACCAATTTATGTCCACAGTAAATCCTGATTCAATAATTTGTTGGGGTGAAACATAATCAAGCATTGATTTCTTGAGCTACAAGCTTCGGAGATCATTAATTGAGCGTTTCTTGTGCCTTGTAGCCAGTATAGCTACTGATCTTCCCCACAGGACGGACACAATAGGCCATTCCTAATAATTTGGATTAGACATATCATCTTTGTGGTTGTAGTACACCTGGCGAAAGCTTACCGGCCACAAGATTAGAACAACGTTCATCAAGAGAGGGATTGAGAAAATAAAGGTCTTCGAGGATGATGCCGTATGAAACTGCGACACGGGCACAGACTGGGTTGGTCGGCGTGGTTAGTAGATTGAAAAATAATTGAAAAGGATTGAGCATACCTTGGCCTTTCGGGACCGTGTACCACCTGCTGCACCTCCTGTTCGATTCCGCATGGGCGTTCTTAGGAACTGGCACGGCAGTAGAAACTGGGTTGAGTGGACCGATGATGCCCTCTGTGTTTTTGGGCTCTTTATATTCGTTAGATGGGCTTACGCAGACAACCTTGCCGACTTGATGATGCCAGTTTATACATCGAGGGTCAACAGCAGGGTTCCAAGCCAGTAACTTGTTTAATCGAAGATGGTGCTTAGCAGCAACTCTCTTGCAGGTTTCTGCCTTCTTCACAAGGTATGTCCTGCAGTTTCCCTCGACACAAAGCTTATCTCGTCCGGCCGGGGGCCAGCCCTTGCAACCCGTCATGTCATTGATGTCGGCGAGATGAGAAGTGCTGATGTTATTGGCCTGTGCAAAATCGTTGCATGACTGGCCTTTGAGAATCGGCATCATCTCGCCTTTGCACTTTCTTTCTGTCCACTTCGGAATGAGATCACTGATTTACCGAGTTAATAGCGTATTGCGAAATTTTGGGGCCTGTTTGCACTTGCCTTTCGTACTCGAGGAAAGTCCCCGTCGGGGTATCAAGCGGAGCGGCTGTCGTTCCGCAGGCCGAGATGCTTGACCAGTATTGCTTCTCCAGGCCTTGGTTGTATGTCCTCTCATCCTCTAGGTTGATGCGTTGAGCCCCAAGTCTGCAAGTAGAGCAAGGGTCTAGGCTGACTTTCCTTCCTTCACTAGTTAAATGATAACAGAAAGTATTTGTATTACTAATAGATCGCTTAATGAGTAGCTAATTCAGAGACTAAATGGGGAAGATCGGGCGCCATACTCATCTTTGAGGCACAGCTGTTTATAACTATTAAAGTAGTAATCTACCAGGCCAATGGGTCTCATAGATACAGCTTCAATATTATAAATATTGTTCTGAACGTTAGTACCAGGAATGTATGCTGTTGGCTTTATCAACGGGTCCTTGTAGACATCATCAGCACATGCAGTTTGAACTTTGGCCCTGAATTCGTTAACAGATGTCGCACACTCCTCGGTACAAAGATCATTGATTTCATCTTCCGTGAAGCCGCCCCAAATGTACAGGCGATCGGGGTCGGCGATGAGACCAGAACAATCGAGCGGTGCCGAAAGGGCATCGGCGCAAGATTCCGAGAGGCCAACCTCAGACAGACTCTCTTTGTCAAAAAAAGTTGTGTTTTTGACCACCGGTCTGGGTTTACACAACCCGGTGTTTGTTTTGTGAATGGCCCCTAGGTGATTGTTGGCGCAGATGAGGTCAACAAAAATGAGCTGGGACAAGAACAGAACGAGCCAGCTTGTCCAGCTGTAACAAGAGAGATTGAAGATACGCATGGCAATTGAAGAGTGGACGGTGATTGAAGGCCCTGGAATTGAGTTGAGAATGGTGATTTGGCTCGAGGCCTGTGAGAAGGCGAGATGAATTCTTCCTTTAGTGTCATTTCACTCGTCGAGCTTGCATTGAGCTAGTCCTGGGATGTTGCAGGGGCTGGCGTGACGGAGTCTGGCACTGCCCTTGTTTTGACGATCAGGTGGATCCGATCCAACCAACAGATGTGGTGGTGCAACAATGTTTCTGTAGATTGAGCTTACGGAGGAAGGAAAAAAGAGCACGTTTAATGCCTCAGTTTTGCGAAATTTGGGTTTTGTATTTTCCTACTGAATTAGGAATGTAATATCTAGGCATATTGATAGAAGTAGACCATGGCCTGTTTGACACTTCATCTAGTCATCCAGGGAAGAATCACATCTGCCTTCATGCCTCTATGTGGAAGCTCGATACTTGATCAATATCCGCGTTTCCACAATAGAACATGGTAATCTAGTGATCTATTGGTAATTGGTCGAAATTTGTGGATACCATTTTACGCTGCCAGTCCCGACTGTCTGTTCATAACATGGGCCGTGACAGGTCTGGTGTAGGTTTGGAAGGCTGAGGTTTCCTGGCTGCGGATACGGGAAGCAAATGATCGTTGCACGGGTGAAGAAATTTAAGGGGAGGAACTCGTTCCAGGGCTTCTTCTCTTATGTGTCCCGACTGTTGGTGGCGCTTCATTGCACAGCGTGGCGCTTCATTGCACAGCCTCGCCCCGCCCCATTTATTAGGGAATACGAGTGTTGGTGATGAAAGTGCTGATCCTTCCGTCATATGAAACGTCTCGGCCCTGCCCTCGCTCGCTCGTCTGACAATGGCTGAGATCTGTCGGTGGAACCTGCGGCCTGCACATAATCACATGTCTCGGTGTGGCTCAGCTGGGAAATACTGCGCATATGTTCAACATAAAACGTGTGACTGGTTAGTGGTTAAGTGAAGAAGGTTGCCAGTCTAACTCGCCGCACCCATATACTTCCCTATCGGCCCGAATGACTGAACAACGAGCCTGAACTAATGGCCCAAAGCACAGCGGATCCCCCTATTAAAGGTGAGCCGCTGCGGCTGCCTTAATTCTGGAAAGGCAAGGAACGCAAGAGCACATTATCTTCAAAACCCTGACTGACGTGGCAGCTCCGTGGGAGGAAGAAGAACATCGGAAACCTTGGAAACAAGCCTGATAAAGCTCAACTCGTTTGGAGCGTCGCAGTGGTGGGTGACCAATTTTCATTCCTTCGCCCTGGTCGCTTGGATTAGAGCTGGTGTATCAGGGTGCGGCTTCGCCAAACGAGAAATCAGGAGGATGTTCTTCGCTCACTTCGCAGCTATCCATTGGACTTTATTGCGATCAATCCTGCCGAGACCCCTAACAGTTGGGTAATTTTATTGGCTCCAAGAATAGTGAAGGCCAAGGATGTTCCACAAGGCGATTGCGAGTTAATCTTGGCCTGTGAGAAGCGGAAAGAATAGATACCTTGACGGGATTACCAATTTGGGCCACAATCACCAGCCTTCTGATATACTCATCACTCTGCAGGTGCTCTTTCTTGTTTAAGGGATAAACAAGGTGAATGATACGGTTAGAGTACAGCTTGATGGAGGCTTTGACGCCTCGCCTTTGCACAAATTTCCTGTTCTCCATCAAAGATACAATATCGACGCTAAACAAGCTTACCTAGCGAGGGAATGCATCTGTCTCAAGGAAATGATTGTCCTTGGTGTCGATGCTTCCAATTTCGAGGAACCTACCAAACTAACCGATACATCCCCATGAGGCGTCAATAAGAGGTCATAGAGTGAGTTGAGGATCTCATCCACACCCTTGTCACCCGTCTTCCCCACGATAGCTGGCGCGAATGTGGCATCTCGGCCAGAGTAGATGTGGTCAGCCTTAATTACATGATACTCACTGAAGAAATCTCGCTTGGTTTAAGTACTACAAGTGGTGTATATTTCGGCGTCGAGGTGTTGAGCCAGGATGAGGGCAGCGTCACCAACTACGCCCGATCCTGCATGTATCAATAGGTTCTCGGCCTTCTCCAGATGAGCAAGATCAACATGTCAGTAGTACGCTGTAGCCAAGATATTAGCCATCTTGCGCGATTAATGAGAATGTACGGAGCAGCGCTTGAACATTCGTGCCTCAAGCTAAAGGCGCTGCATCCTTTAGTTAAGTCTTGTTGATTGCCTGGGGTACAAGAGGGGCAATATCTTGTTCATGACGAATCCGCTACATTGCTATTGCTCTAGGGGCGGTAGTCACTGTTGGCTGAGAGCTAGTGGTAGCGGACGTGCTGTAACTAATGAGAGTTCAGTGCTCGTCGCATGGAGCAAGTGCTTGATCTACTCATCATTAAAAACATTTCTTGCCTTGCCATTCCTTTTTTTGGGTTAAATCCTTTGAAGTGCTTCTCCGTGAGTGATAATGGAAATCCAGGATTGATGTTCAAAATAATTGTGACAAGCGCAGGCCATCTTCATTTCCACTGGAAAGGCCTAGTACCGCGCTTTTGTAATAGAATGCGATAGCGCCGTACTTGGTAGGCAGGCAAGCCTTCTAATCAGGGCTACCCACAGTGCACAGCAGCGCTCTACGCAGTATTGAGACCAATTATAATTGAGCAGCCCGGGCTGTGAAATCCTTTCCATGAAACCTGACCTGACTCAATACCAATGTGAACTAATCGAGCCATTGTGCATTACTTAGATCATATCATTACAAATACAGAAAGGATTTTCATGATAGCGCACCGCCACTGCCATCCTAGTGGCCAACTGCCCTCCGCATTATCTCACACATGTTTAGAAGCTTGTTTTGTGGTATTCGTGTTTGCGATTAATCTTAGCGTTGGTTGACCCATGTTCATGAATGACTCGTCCTCCTCATGATGCCATTTATATGTAGGTCCCCCTGACCCTTGCCATGTGCCGAGGCTCTCCAGTCCGTATTGTGCCCCACACAGCCCTGGCTGCTAGTCATTGACGCAGAGAAACTCGTGTCAATGTCAGTGGCGGCAGGGTGATTGTGATCTATTGGATGTGGATCTCCTTAGCATCATGAATTGATGGGACTTCTGCTCCCACCTGCTTTAGGTTGGCGCTGATGTACCTCGTAAGTCATTGTCGAACTGGTTGGACGCCCTCAGAGCGAAGGCGTCGGAGCCTTACCACATGGACGTAGTCAAGGGATATGGGCGATACCGGTACTTCTCCATTCCGAACTGTCTCGCGCAAGGTTCTCCGGCACTTGGCTAGACCGGGGTGGTGGATATGCTCCCTTGTTATGAGAACCCGATTGGCTAACCCGCAGCCGAGTATGTCATTAGCGGACAAACTTGCCTAAATGGAACGAATGAGTAGACATTTCGATGAAACCGGGGAACTCGGCATTTTCCAGGTGGCTGCGCTTGCGGGGGATGCGGGTTAGCCTTTTCAGCTCTGTCCAGGTTGGCCACACCCATGCCGAGTGTGGAATAGAACGCCCGCATGTTAGTTCCCCTCATTTGACTTACGCGTAAAGTTGGTTAAGCGAAGGGTCTAGATCCCCTGGCCGGAAAAGCCGATGAAGGCTGTGACCAACCAAGTATACACTACCGCAGCCACGCTCCATTACCCCTGGATGAGTGCTGGGAATATAATAGGAGCAAAAGCCGTTGCTTGCTTCTTCCCGTTACGGTATTCATGCCCCTGCTTTGTGCTCCTGCTCTGCAGCTGTCCATTAATCGACAATGGCGTCAGACGCGTCAGCCGTGTTCTTCGAACTGAGCTGGTCCATCCTCAGTACCATCTGTATGGCCAACGTGCTGTTCGGGTTTCTCGTCTGCAGCATCACTAGCTTCACGCCGCTTGCTGCGGTCCCCATGATCTCCTCTGCAGCTGGAGCCATCGCTGACGGTCTTTGTTTCTATTCTAATTATGGAACGCGCCCTGATATGAATAGAGCCGTCTCGTCGGTTTTTGCAGACATATTTTGGGTGGTACGACTACTTTTGAATTGAACCTTCTGGTTGGTTCTCTGCTAATGCTTCACACTTTTATCAGATTCAAGAAACTGGTTTGCTATTCTATAGCTATATCATCTTAAAACGAGTGCTTCGAGGAGCTCGCTGGCGGATATTTGCGTCCATATTCTGGGCAGGTATAACCGGAATCGTCGTTACGCGTATCGTCATCTCTGTGTACAGGGTGCGATCCATCCTCGGCCATGATGAATCGCTGCAGCATATCATCAACTACCTCCATATTGCCTACTTTGGGCTAATGGCTGTTCTGGAATGCACTGGTGCTTACTTCCTTATCATTGTATTCACCTCTGCCAGGGCCTCGTCGGTGCAGATCTCCCTCAACGTTGGTTTCTTTCGATATTTGAGTCGAAGCACAGAGGGAAGGGTTGCTATCCTAGCTATACAGGGTGTCTTTCGAGCTATTACCCACTCCTTGAAAACTCCTGGGCAGAGTGCAGAGAACTTGGCTAGTCAGCTGGATCGATTTGCATATGCACTCTTCTGCCTTTTCCCGGTTGTGTTATAGTAAGTTGCACTGTAATTCTCTGGTACCCGCATAACTGACGACAGTTTTACCAGCATCGATCTGCTTGCCTCCAAGCTCATTTTCACCGATCAGAAATATCCGTCCTCCCAAAGCCGGCCTGGGTTGGGAAGCCAGCCAAGACAATTTACGTCAACACAAAAGGACGAGTTTGCTGGAGGGAGGGGCGAGCACGTCGTCGAGTTTCATGGAGGCGTCAGCAAAACGCATAGAAGTGACTCGCAAGAGAACATTTTTAAACACGGGTCCCAAGAACCTTCTATCGATCTTGAGGAGTTAGATGTAAAGGGGAACGGGATTAAGAAGACAGTTGAATTCAGAGTAGTGTAACTACTTTTAAAAACGACTTGATAATAAATCAGGTGCAGGGGACTAGAGCACCAGTTAAATAATACTATAATAAGACTATACTATCTACCATCATATGATTTTTATCTATTCCAATTACTGTTCTACATTCGGATAATCACATTAAATGTAGAGATAGAGACCTAGCCTTACGTATTCTTACATTCTTGAAGAGAATCTCAGTCGAGATTGAATCTATATCATAATGAAAGTTGAGATAATCTCAGTTCCAGCTCGGTAGCCTTTTTCATATACCAGTTAATTAAATGACAATTTTGCATCTGTGCTGGAATGTGGCCATTCTTGTGCAATGGCCGACGATATCCGTCATCATATTTGACAGCTAATCATCAACAAAACGATCATCCCGTGTAGACAGCATACCATTAGGGTGAAAAACATAATCAACTGAGGAATGCGTCCTTTAGTTCAGCCTACTCCCTTTCAGAGGCCGTCACCAAGACCATCTCGACTGTTTCCGCTGTGTCGCAATCATTGTCATCGTTTAGCGAAATCGCTTGGTAGCCACCGAGAGAACAATATGCAAATATTCCCCATGAGACGCCCGAAGCTGTCAAGTATGTCATGGCGACCTGAAACAAGAGTGAGTGTAAGATACAGCAGTAGGAGACAATGATTGCTCACCCAGATATCTGGACCCCATTCCTTCCCAAAGATTATAGGCGAGCATACAACGACTGTCAGACCGATGAAATAAAACAAGGTCGAATAACCGATAAACATCATGGGGCACTGCCAAGTAAATATCAATCTCCAACTTAGCTGCCACTCGGAGATTTGATCAGGTCCCGTAACCTCTGAGTCCACAGGTCGTCGCCGCCGTGCTGATCCCCGTATGAGCAGTTGGCTGAGCTGGCGGTCTATTTGCTTCGTGGAAGTCGAGTGTGGATCTTCTGGCAACTCTCCGATGAGGGCTAACAGCGACATCTGCTGGGCGGCAATCAGGATACCGCATACGGACGTCATGAGTGATGCGTACCAGAAACCGGAGGCTATCCAGTACGCATCCTCGACATTGGACCAGGAGAATGATGCGGTAACAATAGCCGTGACAGTGATCCCCTATGGGAAGTAAGTATCATATTCTGTGTGTGAGCAGTGCACCCATGAGCGGTTGATGTACTGACCGCAATTGAAACGAAGCCCAATTCGTCCTTCTTTCGGACACGCCAACCTAGTAATAAGGAATGAAGTTTATCTCGCTCATTTGTGTGTTGTCTTATACCTCGCGCTGCGAACTCTTCAATCTTGAGGGCAGGTCGGAGCGTGTTGAAAACGAAAAACCGATGGTATGGTAGGGTGATCAGCAACACTAATCCTCCGAAAATGTAGTCTGTAGGCGGTACCAAAGCATTCGGTTGGGAGCGGAAGAAGCTTGACATTTTCTCAAATACTTGTACAGTAGAATCTGGAGGTTTGAAAATGGAGAACGAGTGTTGCCATGAGTGGAAGAAAATTGAGGAGAACTCAAACTCGGCCGTGATGCTCAGATAAAAGAATTTCGAGACTCATCATTGTTCCCGTCACACATTTATGTCACATGAAGCATGGTTGAGCAGCGCCACAAACAAATTCATCAGCTGAATCTCTCAAAGGGGTTTGGGCCAACTTAGTTGCTTTTGACGTATCATTCGTCTGACGCGTCCTGGCTGGAGATGATTGGCTAACATTACCACCAACCGTTATTGAACACGACCGTCATGAAGAGCCGACAGTAGAATCATTGAACTGTGCCTAAAATGTCCAGAGGCTGATTGGATTACTTGATTTGTCAAGTAAGTTACTTGAACTGTCACCTCCAGCTGGCAATCATCGAAGTCCCAGCACGGTCTTGCGCACCCCGCATATTCCCCTCCTATTTAGGCCTACCTCCTCAAGCATTATTCCCACTGTCATCTAGGAGCAAATACTGGAAAACGTGGTACTCTGAGCAGCTGTACGATCCGGACCGCACTGTTCCGCGAATAACAATCTAGTCACAGTGTTCTCATTATTTATTAAAAACCATACTATTTTTTAAGCTGGAAGGCAGGAGGGAATACAGGTTGCCTGTGCCATAGTAAAATAAGCGTCCTGGGGAACTGTGGGGTCACAGTACCGATATAAGAAGGAATTTGTCAAGGATATATTGCACACATTCAACAGCTTCCACTAGTGTTATGCGAAAAGCACCGAGCTATACAAACAATACAGTATTATTGAGGCGAGGGCGTTACACATCAAAATGGAAACAGGTGCAGGAATAGGTTCTGTTTCTCGCGTCGAATGATTGCATTTTTTAACGTGCCAACTATTTCGAAGACTGCCGGTGGGTTGTGCCCTAAACCATGAGATTCAAACCGCACTCCACCCGCTCCTTTACTGGCAATTCGGTCTCCGGGATTTAATTTGCGTCTAGAAGTTAACTAGCTGTGATCCTTTCTCTCACTGCCTCGAAGTCAGCTTCGACGAACCACCACTTAGTCATCAATTGTGTTTCTGACCGCCACGACTCTCCATCTAACACAAATCATCTTCGTCAAGCACGAGAATCTCCTTGCATGGAAGTATAGCAATGCTTTATTTTATTTATTGTAAAGGGTAACTGGATGTGAGGTCGAAGCTTTGTGCATATAATATCGTTCACCTGTCCGAGACTGGCTGCTAGAATCTTGATTGGTTTGTGGATGCCGTTCGCATCGAATGCTCTTATTTGTACCATTCTTCCAATATAGGCCTATGTTGAAATAGGATGAACGTACAATACGTCTTTGACACAATGGATGAAAGATATTTTTGCGTCAATTTTATTTGGCGTTCACACTGTTGTCTCTCACACCATGCGATTTGTCGGAAACAAGCGGTCAAGTCCCACAAGTTAGACATCTGTCAAGGAATTGCATGACAGAATCCATAGTGAGGCTATTTAAAAAATTTCTTATCCCATTAGGTTTAATAATGTAGGGTTTTCAGCATGACTTCTACATGTTTGGACTCAGGAAACTCAGTATTTTTCCCTTGTCGAAAGCGTCTGAGTACACCGCTTTTAGCCGAAAGTAGGCTGGCGGTTCTCAAGAAACGCCGCCTGTGCCCACTCCACTAATAGCTTCTCCATTTATTAGAATGCCGCAGGGGTTTAGCCCCCGATAGCGGAGCAATAGTGGGAAAATTTTGAAAATCACAGTCACAGCTTGTTGACGGAACGAACGCCTTGCAGTGTGCTTCGGTCCCCAATCTACTTTCTGCATTGTACTAGAGTGTCAGTATTCTCCGAGACTACCCAGCCTCAATCTTGCTATCTAACGACGAGATTGAGCAGCCTTAGATCAGGACTGTCAGTTGATAGCCCAACACACATCGTCGATCCTACTCCAACGCTTGTTCCGCCCCCTCTTCCTGCTACTGGTTTTGCATCCCATCTCACTAGCAACTTCTCAAGATGGGCTCTATTCCGAACGGACTATTTTCCTCGCTACCTGAGGTAGAGAAAGATGAGGTTTTTGCTTTAATCGGGCAGTTTCGTTCGGATAAACATCCGGATCGAGTGAACCTTGGAGTAGGTGTCTACTTCTCCGACGAAGGCAAGTCCCGGCCTCTAGAAGTGGTCGGAAAGGTAGAGAAGAGCATGCACGAACAGCATGATGTCACCCGCCACGACTATATCCCCATTGAGGGTGACGACCGATTCCTAAGTGCTGCTCGGGACTTGGTCTTCTCGCCTTCTTTTCCTACTCCTCTCAAGGAGCAAAAGGCAGATCCCCGAATTGTTTCTGTGCAAACGATTTCAGGTACAGGTGCCAACCATGTTGGTGCTCGATTTCTGGCCGACCACCTGAAGCCCCGTTGTGTATGGGTTTCAGACCCGACTTGGGCCAATCACCATGTCATCTGGGAATCTGTTGGCGTTCCTCCGCGTACATACCCGTACTACAACAAGTCCAACTGCACCCTCGACTTCTCTGGTATGATGGACGTCCTGGAGAGAGAGTCCCAACCCGGCGATGCCATCTTGTTGCATGCTTGTGCACACAATCCAACAGGCTTGGACCCAACTCGGGAACAATGGATCGCAATCGCAGATCTTTGCCATCGAAAACGACTCTTCCCGTTCCTTGATAATGCCTACCAAGGCTTCGCATCAGGAGATCCGGTCCAAGACTCATGGGCCATACGCTACTTTCATCAATACCAGCCGCCTATGGAGATGTGTGTTGCTCAATCATTCTCAAAGAGCTTCGGTCTTTATGGGCAAAGAGCAGGAGCCTTTCACCTTGTCCTGAATGACACCTCAGCAAATACGAAGGATAACGTCCTTGGAAACCTAGCTCAGCTAATACGCGGGGAATACTCGGTAGCGCCGAGGTATGGATCTACCATCGTCAGAACCATCCTCGAGAGTGAATCCCTGTCGAATGAGTGGTCAGCCGAACTGCAATTAATGAGCAGTCGCATACGATCAATGAGACTTGCCCTCTATGAAGAATTATGCCGTCTCGGTACTCCTGGGTCATGGGTACATATAACTGAGCAGGTACAATATTATTGCCATCACTCCAGATGTCTACAACACTGACTTTACAACAGATCGGCATGTTTTCGTACACAGGCCTTACCCCGGCCGAGGTTGAAGTCTTGAAGAAGCAATACCACATCTACCTCCTAGCTTCCGGACGAGCATCAATTGCAGGACGTAAGGAGACATATCCAAGCCGAGGAATGATAGCTGCTAACTTTTCTAAGTGAACTCCCATAACGTAAAATACGTTGCTGCTGCCATCAGCGCTGTGCGAGCTAAGTCGCATCTTAACTGATGCCATACGAGGTTAACTGTACGGATTGGTGTGGAATGGTGACTGCGTTGTCAAGTTATAGCCTCACCTTACTTATGCCGAATGGAGTCCATCAAACAACCTTGTGGTGATGGTTCTGGTCAGCACACATGCAGTTTTAACGCTGCTGGCGGGCGAATGTCACTACCTTAGGTGGAAGGTCTGCTTAACCTTGTAGGGGTCATGCCTTTGCCCTTCAAGATATTCAACTACCCAGTTTGTATTACCTTAATGTACTTGCTCAAAGCAGAAGCTACTGCTGTTGTTGCCATTCTTGGTAGACTGTCCACCTTCAGTATCGTAGCCATCGTAGTTATCATCGCGATCACTATCACAGTTCTGATCAGTCATAACCAATTTTTAGTATGGCATTTATTTTCATTGTCCTCAGTATCGACCCTACTTGATGCTGCAGGTTTAACACTACTGTGGTCACTACCCATCTGCTTTTTCGTGGGCTGTTCGGTTTCCTGTCTCCCTTGCAACCTTCCACCACACACCAGCTAAACTAAAAGTCATTTGATGTCGCGACAAGTCACTTACTCGGCAGTCTTGAGAGACCGGATTAGCTTCTCTGAAGATCAGATTCACAGAAGCGGCGATAAAAGTGAACTCTGCCACATCGCCCCATACCATCCACTTGCAATGTTGACGAGAACATGGCGGCCTCATGATCTATCCTTTGCCGGGCATGAGACTTGCCGGGAATTCCGGATCCTTTTGGAATCAGGGTCGACAATTGATCAAATGTTAAACGTTACATGCACGTCACAAGTCGTCGTGGATAAGTAGCAAAAGCTCGGTCCGGTGGTCGAGTGCACACGTCTATGATAACAAGAATAAGAGGGTTCGCTAATCTAATCATCGATAACATTAATGGAGAAGTAAACCCATGTGTAAGAATGGTTTCAGCACCCCCGGTTCAACCTGGATTGAGGGTGTTGGAACTCTGCCGAGTTTCAGTGGACGCTGGATCTGACACGATCACCATGCGCGTCAGTAGCTTCGTGTATTGCCTCGCGTGAGCTCCCGATACCGTTGCGTAGTTCGGAGAAATCAGATATTGGCTTATTTAAGGGAGATGAAGCATCTTTCGTCTATTTATTGGCGGCTTGTCATGTGTATCTCGATGCGTGTGCTTGGTAATGATGCCATTTTCAGCATCCCCGATGAGTCTCCCACAACGCACAACCCCTGAAGGAAGCTGAACATACCCTGCCCCCAGGACAAAATAATTCTCTTATCGCATGAAAGATGCGCAAGCATTTCCTGAATTGACTCGCTCTTAAAGCCTTTTCCCCTGTCGCTTTCGCACCACCTGCAACTTCCCCGGAGATGCTCAATTCACCCCACGTACCACCCTGGTACCCCCACATTCTAATCTGATAACATCTGCTGTCCGGAGGAGATTGCCGATTGCCAACCCGTAATTACAGGGCTTCAATACGACTTTTCCAGGTTTTATGCACCGAGAGACTGTTCAAAAAGGATAAACAGATGCTGGGTTCGATATTTCCAGCTTCATCTTTTGTCTGCAGCAAATTCGCATAATTATTAAAATGACGCCTTCTATAATAGGAGGTCTGCCAGGTGTGCTGAAGAATGAGGGTCGTAGATAAGGAAATACGACCATGTGCTTTTTTCTTTTTCCTCGGAAGAAGCTGAGGTCAAGGATAATGTTCCCCCTTGGTGTCCCTCATATCTGTTTGGGATCCAATTCTGGTGCTTTGGGGCAACCACAATCACGGCTGGAGTATTTTGCTTTGCGACAGGTCGCGTAGAGATAATCGGAAGATAAGACCGTGGCGTACGGGATATCTACAGCAATGGTCTCTGCCCCCCTTATATGGGACGGGTTCTTCCTTGTTAAACTTGAAGCGGACCCTTCGGTCCAGAGCTCTCAACCGAAAATCAATCATTATTAGAACCACGCCTGGGTTTGAGGAGAATGAGGTTGCCGTTAGACGTTTCACCGCGTGAAGCGCTAGCAGCTCCCACCAAAGGTTCCCAGATTTATGTCCAAAGCATCGTCATTTTGATCGTCTCAATAAGCTCGATTCTTGGGGCTGGATGGATTATACTCAGTTTTTCCGTACGCTCATTCTTCATGTCATTGGTACTGGAAGCTCACACAGTGGCTGCACATCAGTGCTTCAGGACTCTAAGATCCTTCCGTCATCGCCTTATTCTGTCAGTAGGAAATAATTATCATGTGTTTCCAGCTATTGACAATGTGTAGCGGGCTGGCCATAAGTGATTTTATCATGGCATTCAACTTTCTCTTATCCACATCCATGAACATCGACAACAAATACATCGGAGCTCCCGAGCAAGCCGTGTTTTGCAGCTTCAACGGCTTCATGACCCAAGTCTTCGTTATCCAAACGGACTACTGGGTTTTGACAATCTCGATCTGCACATATTTCATTCTTGCGGACCACAAGCATCTCACCTCCTGGGTTCAGGACCATGAAACGACGCTACTATTCATCCCATGGGCTTTCAGCCTCCTTTGGGCTGGGATAGGCTTGAAATTGGCGGGATATGGAGACATTGGAGCTTGTAAGTTTTATCGTGACGCAGAGATGAGAAGGTTTATTAACAAAAGGTCTAGGGTGCTGGTTCACATCCGACAAAGTCCGTCTATTCGCCAACTTTGTTCCACGATGGGTCATCATCTTCATAATCCTGGCCATGTATTCCCGTCTGTATTTCGTTCTTTACCGTGCTCACAGAAGTTTGCTCTCTTTTGGAGATTCGTCATCCGAACCATCTGCTCCCGGCGCTACGCAGGGTGATATGCAGATAAGTGGCGCATCAAGAGGCTTGGCCGATCACACTAATCAGCTCGCACGAGGGCGTTATGGATCAGAAAAGACAGTCAAACGTCTTAGAACGGTTGGTAAAGTCCATCAAACTTTGTCACGAGGCGTCACGTTGACTTTTGGGTTTAGACGGCTCGACTGATGCTTATGTATCCCGTTGCATACATGCTTATTTGGTCACTCCCCACTGCCATCAGAATCTACCAGACTACGCGTGGTCTCCCTGCCCCATTCGCACTGCAAACAATTGACAAAGTGAGCATTCATTTCGATTACGACATAATGGTGGACTAATGTGAGCACCCACAGTGCTGTATTGTCCTTCAAGGTCTTGTTGATGCAGCCATATACGGAATGAACGAGGGTTCTCGTAGACAATGGCGTGATCTCTTTTCTAGTTTCAGGATCTTCCCCCTCGGAGGGAGGAGTGGTGGCCCCCCTGTTAACTCGACCAGGAGAAGATGTCAAAGTATTACATCTACTCCTGGAGGTGAGGTGATGCGAGGTGACTCGGGCTCAAGTCTCGATATCATTCTTACTGAAACTCACAGTGCGGCAAGGATTACTGTGGATTTGCGGATGCAGTAATGCAGACATGGGACTCATTGTGAAGCGATTTAGAGATAATAGCGACGTTGCTAGATTTAGTACGGGGTTTACCGTTATGTATAGTAGTAGAATATCACATTTAGGAGTGTTAGTACAATTGATTAGATACACCCATTTACTCAACTTGACTTGTGGTAGTTCCCAAGGCAGTGAGCCAGTTTAGTAGGCAAAGGCATACAAAACAACCAAGAAGCGATGTAATGTAAGAGGGCCATTTCCGGGGTTCATTATAGTAACTCTTTATGATGGGTCGTAAGGTGGTACCTATAGTTGTAATAGTATTGCTAATTATTGCTTTCTTCAATGTACCTTACGTCCAGATCCGCTGTTGCATTTACTCAAAATGAGTGTATTTGATGTGTAAAGATGCACATTCATCACTAGCTATAAACTGGAGGGGCTGTGGATATACAGCGATCTAGAAAGATCAAATAAAGTATGCTAGAACCTGCTTCTTGATGACAAAGGTCATGATGATGTGAAGGGTTTGAGAAATGAAGTAAGAAAATACAAACGAATCCCAAAGTCCTTGCTGTGGCGATGACGATGACTTCCTATAAGGATACAGTCATCAGATTATAGCGATACCTCCGTCTGATAACGGGAACCGCTATTGATAGTAGATGCCTGCTGGGTGTGATGACCGTAGGCCACTGTCGATTTCATGTTCAGGCTGTGTTATAGTACATCTTGATACTCTTAATCTTGAAGGTTGCATCTTTAGCTGGAGGCCCCGCACTCCAGTTCTTATTGCCGCTTGACCAGTTGTTCCAGACCCAAGGGCCGGGTTCGCTTGGAACATCTTCAGTTGTTTGCCAAATTTGAACACCGTCAACGAAAAATTTGACCAAACCAGCCGTCCAATCGATACGATACTCATGCTCAGTGGTTGTCGGATTTGAAGGTGGAGTAACAGCTTTGTATGTGCTCTTCCCATCACCATTGGCGTCCTGGTTCGTAAACCAGAGTTTACGAGTGCCTTTATTGGAGAGAGAGTTGCGGTCAGAGAGCCACTCAATATCAGTCTCCTGGGTGTCTGACTTGTAAAGGAACATGCCTGGAATTTGCTTCGTGTCAGTCATCTGAATGTTGAACAGAATAGGGCTCCTTACCGTTACACACACCAGCAGGCTCACTCAGGATGGCCACAGTTCTCACACTCGCGTACTTTATGTTTCGTACATTGGTCACAACCTCGCCACATTTATACGGCATTGCCGTCTGGCGACCGTTGACAAGAAGCTCAAGGTAGCCGTTGCGAACAACGGCGTTTGAGGGAATGAACAGGCGGGTATCGCCCGCGCCGTAGTTGCTTGCACTTAAGCCTACGGGCAGCTTGTTTCCCGTGAAGGTCCAGACGGCCTTCTTAGAGAACTGAGTCTTACCATCAACTATGTACTTGCCGTTCTTGAGCGTAGGCTCGGGAGAGACCGTCAAGCCGCTGACCAGCGGCATGGCGGTCGTCAGGCTCAAGGCCATCGTCAGGTAAGAAACGACATGCATGGCGTATAATCAAGAACAATATGCTTTAGATGACTTGTCCAATGGTCTAAATGAGAGGCTCGTCGATCATTTAAACAGCAAATTCTAGCTATTCATGTTAGAATTAGACTTCCATGGCTAGAGTAAGCTCCCATTTAGACTGCGCCGACAGGAATGCGGCAAGACATATCTTGTTTTAAGCAAGAGACTTGTGACGATTGTTCTTGCTAGCGTCTCCACTCGACGCATTCTTCGGTTATCCCCGGCGAATGGGAGTATCGTGGGAATTGCAGCATGCCAAGTAACCTGCCTTTTAGCCCCAGAGCCAGTGGATATTTGATGGCCTTTAGTCGCCCGTTCTTGCTACGTGACGTAATGGCCAAGAGAGCAAGAGGGATTAAGAAAGTACGAATACGCCAATGTTGTCGCTGGCCTCTTGTGTGGCTCGCAACATTAAACCCCGAAAGGTAATAGTGCGCGCCAGGTGTATGTAATGACTAGCAACCGATGATAGGTCCGCCGATACAGGTCCGCCCAGGATCGAGAACAGTGCTACCCGGGACCCCGTAGACAAGATGGCAAACCCTACAGCCACGCGTTCCATTGACATGTTTCATCTCGCTGTGCAAGCAAGCCACAAAACGCGAGGGCCACACGGTTCGACAGCGTGGGCCGCTTGGCAAGTTGGGGTAATTCACATGTGGTAGGATAATCGCGTAGGAAAATGGCTGCTTCTCAGGCAGTGGTGTTTTTCATTTGGGACGATTCCTGTGGACAGATCGGCTGCGAGTGAGAGGGCACCCATGAAAAGACACTAACCAATGTGATAACAACTACCAGAAGCCAAATTATGCGTTAAAATCTGTACATACCTTGGCAACAACTACTGACCGAATACACGTAGCGAAACGTCACTGAACAAAAGAAATTCATACCCGCCATTCCACCATTCCACCATCACCTCTCGTTCACACAGGTTGGCTCGCTGTAGATCGCCGGCCCATACTAGGGCCACTCAATCGAAGACGTGTGCTAAAAAACTGTCGCCTGCGATAAGCGAAAAAGTCTCCCCGCACTCTCTAGACAAGGTGAGGCTTGGAATGCCGAGCTGAAGCTGGATGGCGGTTACGTCACGGCGTCAGCCACGCCGTAATCTACAGCCCCGGCGTATCCGTGAGCCATTGCGACTTGGTCGGCCCTGGCTGTCTTTCAGAGGATGCCCGCGAGTCGAGTAGGTAGTACATCTGCCTGCCAAGCTAGCTAGGGAAGCGAGGGGCTTGACGTTCTCGGCACAATTGGGTGGCCGCGGGCCCGGGCGGGTCCCTGACACCCTTACGAAGTCGCGTCATGCCGAGACGCGAACAGAGCCCGTGTTGCTTGGAGGAGCGGGATTCATTTCTGATTAAGCAGTGAGTTGCGAACACTAGCATTCTATCTCTCCATAAATGCTCTATCCGTATACAAGTCTCAAGCAGGAAGATCTGGCTGTGTGTTTCATCAAGACGGCAGAGGCGGAAATGCAAGCTGCTGCAAGTGGCGCTATTCTCTAGTGTTGATACTCATTCATTGATGGCTTACGCTAACCCCAAATGGTCCCACACTGGCATCGCTCAACAAGAGACCGTACTCAATCTAAAAATCACTGAGGCGGCATTTCGGGATAGTTTTGATATGAGAGCAATCACGTAGGTGATCCTGCAATTTTTGCACACAACCTCTATAGGGATGCGAAGTCCACTGTTGATTGATGATTGTGTATGTGGCATTGCTGCCTTGCTTTTCTCACATTCGAATACCTTTAGCGCAAGCTTCTTAGATTTCGGGCTGAGCAAGCTAATCTCCAGTTGGATTTAGCCATACTTGTGGGGTCCGTAGTACTGTCAGGTACATTTGGGCCTCTTCAAGTCTGGCAAAATGCCTTGTGAAAGAAACAGTCTAGCTTTGCCTCAAGTATCCCCAGTAGCCCCCATCATACACGTGTCATCCTTGGTCAATGTGACAAATCCACCCAAGACAACACCAACCTACTTTACGTCAGGAATGTTGCGGATTACCGTTGACCGAACCATGCTTAATAATAACTCCATTTCCAATAGCAGTAAGTCATTCAATGAGACATCTTCACGGGGTTTATTTGCATTTCCTAGTTCATGTAAATAGAATATAAAAAGACATATTATTGCGGTGCCCAACTTGTTGCCCAGTTTCTTAAATACACAAACACTACGTATTGACCATGTGTCTTAAATAATTAAGAACAAATGGATCTCTCTCTCGGGTATTAAAGTCGTCGATTTTCTCCTCGATCGGTTTCGAAAATTCCAGCATAAACTGGAGCATCCAGCGATCTAGACAAAATGAACTATTTCTGCTTGTTAGGCAGGCGTTGTGAAAGGCTTTCAATCTGCTGATTGAAGTAGAAACGACAGGCCAGTAAGAATGAAGTGTTGAAAGTGTCTCAAAGTTAGACTCTAAGCGAGATTTCGCCACCGATATCTCTTTGTCATCGGGACTGAAGAGCACCGTGTGAAGCTGCGCGGTTGAAGCAAGCACAAGGATATGTCCGAGAAGGGAATATAGAACATCAGTATCTGTTCGCTCTTTTGCCTGAGATACAATTTTGCAAAGGTTTGCGGCATGAACTTTGCACTTTCTAGCATAGATTCGCGCGGAATCAGCAGTTATGGGCTCATCCGAATTTTCGCTGAGATGTAAAAATTGGTAAAAGAGAAGTTGTCCAGCATGATTGTAATTGATGTGGAGACTGATGAATATACGCCCGAAGCCTTTGTTGGCCCAGTAATTTAAGTTGGCTTCGGTGTACTGCATTTGAGATGGCAACTCAGATACCCAATCGTCGAGAGACTTTGATAGAGGATGCACCAAATCTTTGGCCGTTTCTGTGTTCGGGCTCCTAGCCACAATTTTGACACAGAGATTGTTGATTTCATTTAGTAGCTTGTTAAGTCTCACCATATGAGCAAGTACTGAAAACGAAAGGTGTTCTGGTTGAATTGTTGTCATCTCGATTGAGGGTTCCAGATCTTCTAGGTCCCCCGGCTTGAGTTGTGCAAATGCCAACTCCCCCATTGGCAGTGGGATCTCCTCGGTTGGCTCGATTATCCTGGGTAGACAAAGAGCGGATGATATCCAGGTATCCGAAGTAATCAGAGACCACCAAACTATGAAGCACAGGTGTTAGCGTTTTTCTTTGGTATCCACGTGGTGTACTTACCTCTGCGATTTACTTCCCGGTCGATTTGTGTCATTACTGGAGCATTGGGGAGATCTATTAACATAGCCACCCTACAAGCGATGGAATAGTAAATAGACTCTGTGCTTGGCTCTCCTTCATTCACAGAGTTGGCCGCCAATAGAATGCATGCCTGAACAGTTGTCAAGGAAATTTCGTGCAGGTCAAGAAGTTTCTCTGCTTCTTTGGCATAAGGGCGTCCTCGAACCCATGCATCAATGCCAACAAGGCTATGGTGTGATGAGAAGCGAGCAGAGAGAGCGATGACTCCAAAGAAGATAATCTTGGGTACGGATCCATCTCTGACGGCTGCTTTAAACGTTGCCCGGTGAAATATGTTTGGAAAGGAGATGTGGATGTATCGAAAATACAAATCCACTAGCTCCTCGCGCAAAGCTTGATCGGGAATAAATGCTGATGAAGTCTGAACCGTGGCACAACCCTGATGATTCAGAAGAGGTTCGTAGGCTATGGTCACAGACTGAGCCGCTTGACGATCGATAGAACACTTCAAGTTTCGCTGAATGCAAAAACTGCAGCTTGTACCTCGTCCTGTCCGGTAACATTTCTTTCGTCGACTCCTGCAAGCGGTGAGGGTGGAACAAAGTGGGATGTGGATTGACACCTACCGACAAGCCAAGCAAGCTGATTGAGGTCTCATGAGTGTGGAGTTTGCACTGGCACAATGAAAAAAGTGGAGGACTTGACAATCAAGCCTTAATCATCAATACTCTGTTGATGGATGCTTTGCTGGTCAAACCTTTGTCCATGCAACCCATGGAAATGGGTTGTAAAAGTGCGGGGTTTGATAAAACTCGTCTCGGGACTCTTTCTCAAGTTGGCCCTCCTGGACCCGTGCTTTCTTTCAAAGTCACCCCTCCCCGGCTTCATCCCCGGCCACAATAAAACAAGATATACACACGCTACAGGCATATACGCGTATCCGTATTTTGGATACGGAGTAGCCCACACCATGTCCAATCTAACGCTATCCAGGAATTCAACCATTCGATAATTATTCTTCGGGTAGCTTTCTCCGCAGATTTATCCCCCATTCAACCATGCACTCGAATGTTGGTTCGATCGGTTAGCTATGATTACCATGTTCACTCTCGTAATGAGTTGGCGTAGATGGAGACCAGCAGCTGCCCTTACTCAAAGTATCCCGGATTCCGTCCGAACTTGCTGACGCTCATGTGATATGCTGCTGTCGGTCAAGCATTCGGCCGACTAAGAAGAGCCCACTTATACACCACATGGTTGATTCTAATCCTTGTAATGCCGCCAGGTTTTCCGACGTGAAGCGCACTACACCCCCCACTCCAGCAATACCCCACAGCCCCTTTCTTTTTCCCTCTCGGCATTCGGTGTAATCCACCAGGTCGGTTCGCTCGCCAGCATTGAGCCCGAGCTACAAACCGACTCCAGAATGAGGTGTGATAATGCACTTACTTGGGTACAGCCTCGATTACCCCGCATTGTTCGCCAGCCCGATCTCTTGGCTTCGGCTTCAGCTCTTCAATCCAGCCAAAGGTGCCGAGCTAAATGCAGCTTTGAGACTAAGCAGTGGCACGACTTAGTAAAATGCTGCGCTCGGACGATTGTATGGGAGTAAGTCGGGCGGGGTGAGTGGACACTTGTTTGGCCAAAGAGCTTGCATTTTAGGACCCCAAATACAGATAAAAGACAGCGGACTCCAGGAGTGGGGAATTTGGCAAGCTGAAGCGAATATCCTCGAAGCCAACTCTCTTCCCTCTCTTCATCATGAAGATTCATGTTCTCAATGCCGCTCTCCTCGTTTGTATGTTGTCCTGTTCCGGACAGGCATCCGAAACTTGGTCCCAGAACAGTGCCAGAGGTTCAAAGTACGCCAAAGTCCATATCATCTGCCGTTCCATTGCTTACAGTGTCCAGGAAAACTCAATTCCATCCAATTGGGCTTGCATTGGGTACTCGGCCGTCAATTTATGGTGGAGCTTTCCACCAGTTCTCATTGAACCAGACCGTACCCTTCGCGACTCTAGACTATGGGGTTGAGGTTGCAGGCTATCCATCCTTTAAAATCAAATCTGTTTCAGGGCCGGTGCAAATTGAAGTCAAATACTCCGAAGAAGCGTCAGGCCTCAATCACAACTTCTCGGATGGGCCATTTCCCTATGCGGTCGCACTGGCCAACACGTATCGAGTCGAAACTTTTGAAATCACCAAACCGGGGCAAATCGACGCCTTCCTACTCCAAGGCGGCCAAAGGTGGCAGTCGATTGAGCTGATCACAAAGGGCAGTGTCTCCTTTGAATCAGTCAGCTTCACCGCCAGCGTTGCGGTTGTCGATGTAGATGATCTCCCTGGAAGTTTCTCATGCGACGATGAGGTTCTTAATGAAATTTGGAAGGTAAGTCTGTCTCTGACTATCTATTCAAATAGCCCTCAAACTAATTATATACAGCTTGGGGCAAGAGCCGCTAGTGTATCCTGCGTGGAACCTGGAAGTCAAAAAACCATGTGGGAGATTGACCCTAAGAATGGCGCTTTCGTTCGAGGTATGAGATCAGGCATCACTACCTTGGGGGCCTTCTTTGAGAACTATACACTGGAATTCGACACGAAGGTCGACAAAGGTGGCATTGGCTGGACTGTGGTATGAATTTCTGGCTTATTCCTACATTATGCATTCACTAAACGATACGTCCAGGCCTTCCCACTTGCGTCACCTGCTCAGGGAATTCAACTCAACTTAGTTGCCGACAACCAACCATTTGTGAATGCAAACAAGACCTTAATGCGGCCAAACTCAATTCTGTTTGGCTACGGCTACTCGTTCGTCAATGTTACGACGCTTTCCTCATGGCATCTAGACACATTCAGCGTGCCCTTTTCTGTCAAGGACAACAAATGGTACAGAGTCAAGACTGTACTCGATGGCAAGAGAATCTCCGTGTCTATAGATAATGCTGATGTTTTCAATGTTTCAATGAGCAACTACCAAGTCGGTTCCAGCCGATTTCAAGATGGTGTTATTCCTAGCAAAGGCTCATTTGGCTTCGGCGGCTGGCAAGACCAAGCGGGTTACTTCAAAAACATTTTTGCCTACGACACTGCGAACAAAACAGAGATATATCGAAATCCCTTGACAGATGATTCAGAAGATGGTGTGGTAAGAGAATACGGGGTCCGCGCCAATTATAGAGGCGCCTGTCTAGACGGTCCAAAACGTGATCGCCTGATTTGGCTTGGCGATTTTCTGCATACTGTCCGCGTCATTGGTACCAGCACGTCGAGGTTTGACTTGGCACGAGATACTCTCCAGACTCTTGTCGATTGGCAAACTTCGAGCGGGCTTCTTCCGTATGCTCCTCCGCTCGGTTATGATCCTGTGGAGGCCTCGTACGCCTTCGCTCGGGGTGGGGCATCTTACTTCATGGGGCAAGAAGTGTACGGAATTATCTTACCTGACTACCAGATATTGGGCATACTATCTTTCACAGAGTATATCCGGATTACCAACGACTTAGCATTTGCGAAGAAGACCTGGTCTCAGTGGAGATCTAACTTGCAATACCTTACGGCAAACATTCAATCTAGCACAACTGGACTGCTCTCGTTGCCGGGAGCTTTCTTAGGCCCCTCTGACGGAGGCTCTGCAATCAATTGTGCCCTTTTGCAGGCTTTGTCGGAGATGGCTGATGTTGCAACCGCTATCAAGGAGAAATCGGATGCATCCGCCTACAGAGAAATATCAAAGAGCCTGACATTGGCTGTGAATCATAATCTCTGGAATGAGAAACTTGGTTCATACAGCACTTCACCCAGCGATGTAGATGGGATGTCTCTCAATAGCATTTCATTCTGTATCACGTCCGGAGCTGCCACCGCGGCTAAGGCGGTTCGTCTCCTTGAAACTCTCAAAAGTCTGCAGCTCCATCCTAGATACAAGGATTCAACTGCTAGCAGCTCATCTGACCCTGACGTCAAAATCTCACCAAACACGAATGGGTTTCTACTTTCAGCTCTTCTCGCTCAAAATACGGAAGCGACAGGGATCACCTTGATGAGCTTGATCAAGAGCTTATGGACTCCTATGATATCAAACAAAGAGACGAGTACCGGGGCTAGCTGGGAATACGTGGATCAAAGGGGCAATCCTGGCCTAGGACTTTTTACTAGTCTCTCGCATCCCTGGGGCGGCGCTCCGACCTACGTCTTGACACGTGGGGTGGCAGGTATCCGGCAAGCTGACGGTGTGGATGGCTTCGGGTATAAAAACTGGGTAATCTCTCCTCAAATGGGGCTTCATATGGGCCTGAAATGGGCGAAAGCCAAAGTTTCGACGGCGTTTGGTACTCTTGAAGTCAAATGGCAACTGAGTCGTGGTGTTATGAAGGTTACCATCAAGGCTCCCAACAAAACCAGCGGTATTTTCAAGCTTGGAAGTACAACAAAGATGCTCTCTGGTGGAAACTACTACAGTTTCACGGTCAAATTGTAATTGAGGAGTTCTTTTCTCTTTGCACACAGAGCAGAAATGCTAGTCCATGCAACCTGTTGCTAACGCGTCCTTTATGTTGCAGTCCAAGTCCTCAGCTTTCTAGTTCTTGTTTAAATTATTTGCGTTTGCGCAATTCACTGTCAAAAACATGCTCCGTCCCCCATTCATTGAAGTGTACACCTACTGTCTCACCCTAAAGTGTAGCCAAAGCTTTAGCTGTAGCTGCCATCATTTAGCCTTGTTGCACTTTTGCTTCAATACTTTGGGGACCACTATGCACATTTCTTAAATATTTTATTTATTCCCATCTATTCGGTCACAGAATACGAATACTCTTTTCGTTATTTCACTACATGACAAGAGACGGGTCTCGGCTATAGGGTAAGTGTCGTCTCGAAATTCGATGATTGCGATTTTATGATCAATCGGACTCGCATGTTGAGCGTTTAACCGACATGCGGTGAATTTAGCATCATGGTGAATGATTGTAGTTCTCAAGTTTGCCGTACATATCTACATTTAGCTTGCGGGGGTGGATGCGTCAACACCGCTTCAAGACCTAGCAGTGGCAAATTCATCCATCACTCCAACGTAAGACAACTCCCATATTATTAAGAAAAGCCCAATAAAACATAAATGTTCCTCAAACACGCTTGAGGGCGTCTTTAACATGCAAACAGCTAATATTACGAATATGATTTCGGGGCTCGTGACCCAATGCATTGGTGCTGTTGGCTGGTTGACCGACATTGCGATTGTGGACTAACTGGGGTATAGTGGGTCAAGCTAAAGTACGCCTTGCATCGGTGCGATACGAGTATTATCAGAATACGAGTATTATTGTGATACGAGTATTCACGCAAGGTCGGGGCTGACGATGACCCGCTAGGCAATTTGGTCGATTCGACATTTTGATGGACTTCTAATACCCCTAGCGGCTATAGCAGAAGCTCGGCTCTAGTGGCATTGTTCATGCCACACTGGTGAATGCACTTGTATCCCATTCATTGCACAAGCTATACGTTAGCAAGATAGCTCGGCAGCGGATACCCCGAGCTAGCCCTGACTTGCACTGTTGAAAGAGCCAAGGCCATTCCGCGCTCATCCCGATACCTGAGTGCCAAGCTCTGAACAGCCGGATGGACAATGGAACAACTGCAGGTCTGTTTGCTGACGGGCTGTGTGCTGAAAAAATTGGGCTACGTTTATTGTAGTCAATACCCGAGCAGGTGGTCAAAACCGTCTGTGACATTGGCCTGAAGACTACTGATCTGCGAGAGTAATGAGTCGGACGTATGCCTCGACTATTATGATGCATCCCGAAGGTTGCTCCCGCTCAGATCATATTCAGACATGCGGATATGATCATCTCGGAAACTGATGTAAACTTTCCACTTAAGATGTACAAGTCACGAGTATATGGAGGTTGTGAGCTCTCCATTACCTGGCAGTCTGTTGCGTATTTGTTGAGGTGTCTGCTAATATACCAGGAAAAGAAATTAAAGATGGGTACGTATCACTGAAATACTAAATTGAAAGGGATTTTTGGGAAAGCAAATGCACTGAGGAAGTATCATGATAGTGAATAAATATTTTCCATGAATTGTACCCGAAGTGTTAAGCGGACACCATCAATGGGAGCGAGTATAACATACTGTCATTCATGGTAGAAAACCACTTTGTCTGCCGGACCGAGTTACTCCAAGCTTTCCTTATCGAGTCCGTCCTTTCTACGCCTCTGAAAAGACTGCTTCAAATAGAAAGCAGAGTTCTTTGGAGTTCGTACCAAGGTTGTATAATCAACGTGGGTTAGGCCAAACCGTGGGCCGTACCCAGCAGACCATTCTAACAATTGTTAGCTGACATTACACATGAGAAGCCAGAAAGAATATGTGTAGCATACCATAGTTATCCATCAAGCTCCATGCATAATAGCCTTCCACTGTCACTCCATCATCGTAAACAGCTCGAGATATGGCATCCAGGTACAAGCCGAAGTACTTGACACGGAACTCATCATTCACCACTTGCTCCAAGCTCATTGTGCTTTCACCGGGGCATGGGCACCCGTTTTCTGTGACCACAATTGGCAAATGGTAACGGTCCCAAACCCACTTGAGAAGACTTTGGAATCCTTTCGGTGCAACCCGGAGCCATGACATTCCAGACACGGGTCCAATCTCTGTACCCTCGCTGTTGGTTGGTAGCTCCTCGACATTTCCTGTCCAGTCGTCGTCGGCTGGGGGCTCAGGTAACGCCCGTGCATATTTTGTGGTGTAGTGATTCATCCCGTAGAAAGAATTAGTAGGAGCAGACCGGCGAATAAAACTTAGTTCTTCGGCAGTGAACTGTGGTAGACGATCGGCAAGCTGGGCGCGCATCGCTGGAGGGTAGTCCTTGCCTAGAAAGATAGGATCTCCAAACCAACCAAAGTAAAAATCCATTCGTCGTTGTGCAGCAGCCCTATCGGCCTCACTATGAGTGTCATATGGCTCATAGTAATGACCATTGAGAACAATCGAAATAGACCCTTTCTGAGACGGCTGGAAGTCCAATGCGTATGCGTGAGTAGCGGCAGCATGTGCTAGGATGATGCTATGCCCAACGCGCCAGGGTTCAGTCTTACTGTCGCCGCCTGACAGCGTGCTGCGGCCAGGGGCAAGAACACCGCTGTGATACCCAAACACCGAAATAATATACGGCTCGTTAAACGTAATCCATTTCTTAACCCTGTCGCCAAATCTGGAGAAACATAGTCGTGAGAATCGTACAAAATCCGCTTGAAACTCTTCGCTGTTCAAAAAACCTCCATAGCGTTCGTGGAGTGATTGAGGAAGGTCCCAGTGGTAGAGAGTGACAACCGGCTTAATGTTGACCGAGACGAGGCGATCAATGAGATCGTTATAGAAGGCGATTCCAGTCTCATTAACCGGATCTTCTCGTCCGCCCAGAGGAATAAGTCGGGTCCACGCAATGGAGAAACGGTACACATCGACTCCATATGAGGACATTAGATCAACGTCCTGAGGCATGTGATTGTAGTGGTCACAAGCAACGTCGGCATGCTCCCCATTCGTTCGAGAGGGTACAGAATGAGAAAAATTGTCCCATATCGACTTTCCCTTGCCATCTTGAAATGCCCCGCCCTCGATCTGATACGCCGCTGTAGCCGTACCCCAAACAAAGTCGGGTGGCAACGGGAGCTCTTGGACCTTGAAGTCACCGAGAGTCGATCGGCTGTTGAGAATACTGTCATGTTCGGCTTTAAACATTGCTGCGAGGGGAGCGCAAGAAAAATTGAATGAGGATTTGCTCGTGTGAAATTGTACGGAATAGTGAAGAATGGGCGTATTTGTGGTCTGCAGTGTTGGAAAACTTTGCTAGCACACCAGTTTTGTCCCGGGCTGCGTCCCACAAAGTGCTTGGCAACCATCATGCTGCGGGAATTAGTTATGGCTGCTATAACTGCGAAATCGACACAAATGGGGTAAATCTGGTTGAACTGAGATCACATCGTATGGAGGCGCAGATCAATGTGAAGCTACTACACCACTGTACTAAAACGCTTGCAATGCCGCTAAAATTTCCGACGCCAAGTTCTATCCCACATCCGATACTACCTCGCAGGGTCAAATGCGCGGACACAGTGGAGTTTAGTGCTTCTCCGCGTGCTTTAACAAACCGCAATTCCGTCGAGTTTTCCGACGCCGAGTTGCGCCACAGCATCCCAGTCATGTGCACAGCGAGAACCGAGAACCACACTCCGCTATTTTCCCTTTGTTTTCCGCTCCCCGCTCCCTCCCCATGTTCTCCCCGCACTCTACCCTGCTAACCCATCACTAGTCTCCCCAGAGGACAGGCACAATACTTCGTCTTAGCAATTTCGATACCATTCGTGCCAACAATTAACGCTATTCCTAAGTGGAGCCATGGCGTGGTGTTCTCGCCCTCCACTTCGGAGTGGAATTTACCGACGGTTCGTAAATCGTCAGCTGATAACCTCTCATCAGCAAGCCACAGCTTCGGCATTTTTGACTCGCATCTTCGGGGAACAACGCGCCGGAAATTGGTTCTCGGCTATTGGATTTATTGATGTGAGGTTCTACCATGCAGAGAGTGTACGAAAGTCTCAAGGCAGAGAACATATTGTGGTGGACTTGGCGGTCAAGCGCCGTATACAAGTGCAAGGATATCCAGTTGGTGGATTCAATGCCAAGGTTGTGACATGTTCGAAAGTTGACTGCCTTTTTTGTAATACTCGGCCTATTCGGTGTCTTGGAGTGATTCTCGTAACGAATTGCATATCGAATAGACGTCTTGCTTAATTCAGACTACAAATATGTAGCTCAGCCCTACCACCAGTCAATGGGGGACACGAAATTCGTTTGGAAATTTGTCTTTCTTCAACAGAGGCAGACTTCAACATCATGGTTCAGTCATATCTCCCCGTTTATCTAGACTAATCTCCAAACTTAGGCCAAGATGCCATCTCTTGTTGCCCTTACGGGATGACTCATGATAGCGTGTATTAGTCTCCTATTGCTGTGCTTTATCCCAAAAACGCGATTGAATGCTCGTTCTAAAGGATCGAATATTGTGCAAGTCGCAACAGAACGATGGACAAGTGGCATACACGGAAGTGGATAATTTGGTTTATGAAATGGTGTAAAAGTTTTCTCCTTGGCTTAAGTTTAAATTTCTAGCAACTAGGTACTGTGTAGCCATCTCAACACAAGTTATGCTCTCGCAATTTCTCAAATGCGAATTTGGTTGACGGAGGTACAGTTCGATACTCTCGCTGTAGTTGATACCGAGAATTCTTGATGCTTCTTCGGAACCTCGGGGAGACTCGGGAATGATCAGGCCGGGTCTGGAGACAGTTCGGACATGTATGTACCCCGCCTGTGGGAACCTTTGCCCGAAGACCCATCTGCTAATGCAACCCCCATGGGGCCCCATGTTTATTCACATCCCCCTCACCATGCTATAGTAGTGTGACAAAAGTGGCCAGTATTTTCGTACTGGCGCACTCACCCTCCAGATCATGCATGTCCAGCTGGATGAATTTTTTATTGCCACAACTGATCACGGCGGTGAGCTGCCAATAGCGGGACAGGGTCAGCACCACACCACAGGGGACATGGGGCTACACGCAGCTTGACGACGGAACCGCTACCTGCTCTCAGTAAGGTGTGCATGTGAGGCGTTCCTAAGAAACTGTTGCAAAGATCACTTGTTGAATCTGAAATGTGGGCTGCTCAATGACACGCGTGTTATGTCACGTAGGGTTTGGTCTCAGGAACCATAAAAGCGCTGATTCCCCATTGTCACAGCAGAGGTCGGTTTCAAGTCACTTTGATCACATTTTTGTTATTAATCATTATTGGATACGCCCCAAGTAACCTCTTACTAGTCGTTTCACTCTTCTGTTATCATGGCCGCCGATCATGAGCCACACAAGGTTGTGGCAACAGAGATAGACCATGTGCCCTCCAAAGATTCCGTCGGAATCCGCGCCATTGAGGCCAACCCAGCCGGGGCTCAGCTTGCCGCTGTTACTGAAGTGTACAAGCCGTCGATGACTTCTAAGGGTATGAGAAAGCTCTGGGCTGTTGTGAGTTACATCTGAGTTCCATGCGCGATTGAATCTCTGGGCGATTGATGTTAATATTGGTACAGTGCTTCGTTGGCTATTTCATCTCTACCATGAATGGATTCGACGGCTCTCTAATGGGATCGGTTAATGCAATGGAAGAATATCAAAAGACCTTCAACCTGGATGGTGCTGGTGCCAGCACTGGCGTCATCTTCATCATTTACAGCCTCGGCTCGGTGGCTGCGTTTCCCTTCTGCGGTATGCTAGCCGATGGTTTAGGCCGTCGCAAATGCATCGCCATCGGTTGCTTTATTGTTCTTGTCGGAACTGCCATTCAAGCTCCTTCCAACACCAGATCTCAGTTCATGGGCGGTCGCTTCGTTCTAGGGTTTGGAGCCGCCATCGCTCAAGCTGCCGGTCCAGTCTACATCGTTGAGCTAGCTCATCCTGCTTTCCGTGGATTTCAAGCTGGAATGTACAATAACTTCTGGTGGCTTGGAAATAGTGAGTATTGTATTCCATCTCAAATACCGATCAGGCTCTTACAGTGTACTAGTCCTTGCAGCGTGGACGACTTACGGATGCAACAAGAACATTCAAAGCAGTTGGGCCTGGCGCATCCCAACTACGGCCCAGGCCTTTCTCCCTGGTCTTGTTTTCCTCACTATCTTGTTCCTCCCTGAATCTCCACGATGGCTAATCGCACAAGATCGGCATGAGGAGGCCATCGCTATTTTCGCCAAGTATCATGCGGATGGTAATAGGGAAGATCCAATCGTGACCCTTCAAGTCGGCGAGATCATTGAACAAATCCAAGCGAATGACCAAGAACATCGATGGTGGGATTTCCGCGAGCTTTTCAGCAGCCGCGCAACTTGTTACCGATCCATGATGGTCATATGCATGGCCTTCTTCGGGCAGTGGTCGGGAAACACCATTGTTTCGTACTTTTTGCCAGCAATGATCGAGAATGGCGGCATTACCGATACTTCGACCCAGCTTCTCATCACTGCTATCAACCCAATTTTCTCTATGATAGCAGCCGTGGCTGGAGCATCTTTATTGGACAAACTCGGGCGCCGGGTTATGCTCCTCGGCGGTCTGATGGGTGCTCTTGGATGCTACATCGCCGTGACAGCATTCAGTGCCAGATCAGCCGACAACCCTAACCTTGTTTACGGGCTGATTGTGTTCATTTACCTCTTTGGTGTTTTCTTTGCGGGCGGTTGGACGCCTCTGCAAGTTTTGTATCCCGTGGAATGCTTGGAAAATCATACACGTGCCAGAGGTGCGGGAATGAAGTTCCTTTTCCTCAACATCGCCTCAATGACCAACACATATGGAATTTCGGTGGGAATCAAGGCGATTGGATGGAAGCTTTACTTGGTTTTCGTTGGGTGGCTTTGCGTTGAGATTGTGGTTGTGTATTTCTTCTTTGTTGAGACGGCTGGGAAGACGCTGGAAGAGTTGTCGGAAATCTTCGAGGCAAAGAACCCAGTCAAGAAGAGTCTCGAAAAGGTCAAGTTCCAAGTTGGCACTAGCGGCAAAGTTCTCAGCTCAGAGAATGATGGAGCAGCGTAGTCAGTCATGCTAGCGCCAGTGCTATATCATAATAACGCGTTACAATACCACATTCTCCACACGGGGGCGGTTGTTTGCAATCTTCCCATATTAGAGATGATCAATCGGGCCTATCTGGTACTACTAATGGTTGTATCGCAACGATCTGTATACTTACTTTGCTTGTATTTCATCTTATTCTTGAGAAATAATACAGCTACTGTCTGCCATGTTGATCATGATGAGCTTGAGAACCCATACGACGCAAATACTGACTGGTAAAATCTATGTGTTCTCGCCTCGATGAGTTCATTGTGGTTTAAAGTCAGAACATTTCAAGCATAGCTATAACTATCGGCTGGCTGGTGCGAAGTTTAGCATGTGGCTACCCTTGATCTCAGCTTCATCCCTGTACGCAATAGGTACAAATAGTGACAGGTTGACAGCCGCTACGCGCTAACCGTAGTACACTCATCCTTGCAATCCCGCTGCATTTCCCGACGGTGAACTTTGGCCACACCGCTGAAGTCAGACCGCAGTAGTAATAGCAGAACATTCTCAATTTACAACCCTTGTACTTCGTGTGACTGATTGCAGACCTGCAACGCAGCACGATACGCGAGGCATTTTGCCGGCAAAACCGCTGCATTTCCCGACGCTGAGCTACGGAATCGCCCCCGGAGTCTGATGGAGGCAGTCACTATATCATTCTCTAAATTTAAGAACCCTGTGCGTAATGTGACCATTTGAAAGTCGCGCCACAACCTGCAATACCGCTTTGTTTCCCGACGCTGAGCTGCGAAGATACGCTCACTAACCAGGACTGCGATTGAGTTTGAATAACTTATTCCCCGCGTTCCTATTTGGCTGGTTGAGTATTCCCGAACCCTCTAACATATCTCCTTGCATTAGCTCCTGCCAGCGTGTCGGTGGAGAGAGCTCCTAATGCCGAGTTTTGGGTTATTCATCTCGACCCTCCTTCATCCCCGCTCTTATGTTACGACAATCCGGATTTCGTTGCATTGTCCGACGTCAAGTCGTCCCACAATACACTCTGGAGCAACCTCGAAATGCCTCAGCTTCAAGTTAAAGTGGTCAATGTATGACTCATAGCCCATAGCCTAGCATGGATTCGGTTCGCTATTATATCAGCACTTCAGAACCTTCAACCCCCTAGAGAGCTCAACTAATCTGCGTTCCATGATAATCGAGCTGCTCCCCTCCGCTTAAGAATCCTATTTTTGACTTATCTGTCTTTACATGCTGCCATAATGGAGATGATTCAAGGTATCCCACCTCAAGAGGTGCAAGGGAGAAATGACTATGAAAACGAAAGCGTCTTTCGAAGAAACTGTCTCCCTGCACGCACCTACTATATACCCGAAGATTCCCTTTTATTGAACGGCAAGTGGGACTTTCATTATGCATCGACTCCCCTGGAAGCTCCTGATCTTCAAGCCATACGAGATTTTGAAGTACCCAGAGCATCGTGGTCTAGTATCAATGTCCCCGGTCACTGGCAGCTTCAAGGCTGGGGACATCCTCGCTATACGAATGTCCAATACCCAATTCCCGTTTGTCCTCCCTATGTACCAACGGAGAACCCGACAGGCACCTATCGACGAGGATTTCATATTCCAACAGGGTGGGAACCGGACTCGCAACTACGACTCAGGTTCGATGGAGTTGACTCTGCTTACCATCTTCGTATCAACGGCGTCCTTGTCGGTTATGCTCAAGGTTCTCGGAATGCATCTGAGTTTGATGTAACAGCCTACGTCAACTGGGAAGGTCGTAATGAGCTCTCGGTCACCGTCTATCAATGGTCTGATGCAACCTATATTGAGGATCAGGACCAATGGTGGCTTTCCGGTTAGTAGGCAATCTATGAATCTGTGAGAGTTTACTAATACATAAGTAGGCATTTATCGAGATGTTCAACTCCTCGCCTTTCCATCGAAACACCGAATTGAGGATTGGTTTATCCGTACAGACCTCGTCAACAACTATCAAGACGCCACCTTGAACGCAACCGTTGACATACTGAGTCTCGGCAATGGGACCTTGAAGTTAACCCTCGAAGAGTTGTCCAACAATGGAGGTGGTATTGTTGGTGAAACTCACGTTCTGGTTGAATCCGATGCCACAACGGTGAACTTAAATCTTTCGGTCTCTAATCCCAAAAAGTGGACAGCCGAAACGCCATACCTCTATCGGGCCAGATTTCAGCTTGATAATGGGTCTAAGACATTTTCTGTCTACCAGAATGTTGGCTTCCGGGCGGTTGAGCTATTGAATGGCCTCATTTCCGTCAATGGAAAAGCCATTAGAATCCGGGGTGTTAATCGCCATGATCACCATCCCCGCCTAGGGCGTGCAGTGCCAATCGATTTCATCAGGAAGGATTTGGTTTTGATGAAGTCACATAATATCAACGCCATTAGATGCAGCCATTATCCATCAGACCCTCGAATGTATGACATTGCCGACGAGCTTGGGTTGTGGGTTATGGATGAAGCTGATCTCGAGTGTCATGGATTTTCACGTGCTGTCACGCGGCCACTAAACCCTTCCAAGGAATTGACCTACGGGGCGAGAAAAGAGATGGTGTTTGAAAAGTCTGCAGTGTACACGTCTAACAATCCTACATGGGAAGATGCATATGTGGATCGAATGCGCTCGATGTTCCATCGCGACAAGAACCACCCTAGCATCATCATCTGGTCCTATGGAAATGAGTCGTTCTTCGGACAAAATCATCAGTCCATGCATGACTTCATCAAGTTAGCAGACCCCACCCGACTGTTGCACTACGAGGGGGACATTGCTGCCAAAAGTGTGGACATGTACTCGTTTATGTACTCACCACTGGAACACCTCGTGAAGTTAGCCAACACAATGAGCATTAAAGAAGATGGCACATTTGACAAGCCCATTGTTCTCTGCGAGTATGGTCACGCCATGGGAAATGGTCCAGGTTTGCTTGAGGATTATGAAGAGGCTTTCCGTACCACTCCAAGGCTACAGGGTGGTTGGGTCTGGGAATGGGCCAACCACGGGCTATGGAAAGAAGAAGATCAACCAAGAGAGGGATTTTACGCATACGGAGGTGATTTCGACGATTTCCCGAACGACGGCACATTTGTCATGGATGGGCTTTGCTACAGTACACACGACCCGACACCAGGTTTAACCGAGTTAAAGAAGGTCATTCAGCCAGTGCATCTGTCTAGCGACGGCAATCAACTAGTCATTCAAAATCTGTATGACTTTGTCGACTTGAATCACTTGACAGCCTCATACAAAGTAGAGGAGTTCCATGACGGGTAAGTAGCCCTCAAAGGTCTTTAAGGCGATAGTGACACTGATTTAGCACAGATCGACCATTTTATCATCCGGAATGCTAGATCTACCGCCAACGGCTGCTGGAAAGACGGTAAAAATACCGCTTCCTCAATCTGCCATAGAGATACGGAGTCAATTGGAAGTAATCCTCACAATCACGCTGCGTTTGAGCCAGTCTTTTTCTTGGGCACAATTCGGGCATGAGATTGCCTGGGTCCAGATACCTTTGATCAAGCTTGAGAAAGTGATCTTGGATACACTAAAGTCATCAATTCCCCGCCAACCGACGTCGAAAATCTCGACGCAAACTTCGGGCACCATCCTGACGGTGTGGGGATCAGATTACAAATTCGAGTTTGATCAGGCTAGAGGCTGCCTTAAAAGTTGGAAATCAGGAAACGTCCCAATTCTCGAGCCCGATCCATTGACAAACGCAGCCATCATGCCATCTTTCTGGCGGCCATCGACAGATAACGATGTTCCTAGTTCACTACCTTACTGGAAGCGCTATGCACTCGATGAGATGACAAGTCAGCGGCGTTCTTTTGCATTTGACAACATTGAAGACGGGCTGCGTATTACAGCCAAGACGTTCCTATCGCCGCCAGTTCTCGACTGGGGATGGAACTGTACGATTCATTATACAATTCTGAGAACTGGGGCGCTTGATATGTGCGTCCATTTGAAACCAACAGGGTCTTACCCAGAGCACGTTCCTCGGGTGGGCTTGAACCTCCGTGCCAACCGTGGTCTTGATAAAGCGCAATGGTTCGGTCTCGGACCTGGAGAGGCGTACCCTGACAAGCGCAGCGCGCAAAGACTCGGTATCTGGAGCGTGGAATCCGTCGAGAACCTTCATACGCCATACGAGGTGCCACAGGAAAACGGGAATCGCATGGACACGAGGTGGCTTTCACTCACAGATACTCATGGGATGGGTCTACGCGCTCAAATGAGCGTTGAACCAAGGAGCGAAAGTCGCAATTGGGGGTGTACTGGGTTTAACTGGGTCGCAAGCCGGTATTCCGCGGTGACGATTGAGCAGGCGAGGCACCCGTGCGACTTGGTTGAAGAGGATGCAACGTTGCTCAGGCTCGATGCAAAGGTCGCAGGTGTTGGTTCAGCTGCTTGTGGACCAGGCGTGAAAGAGAAAGATCTTGTGCACGTGCAAGAAGTGACTTTTGGATTCAGATTGGAAATTATCAGGTAGATAGAAGAAGAGCATCTAAGCTAAATATGAGAATTTAGACGATTAGGGATTTAGGTCAACAGAGGAGATAAATCGCAGGCATGGACAGTCGAGGTAATAAATGACAAATGTTCATGTCCGGTACGAGTCCTTCAATCATGAATCTAATCAAGAAAAATGCACCGTCCTCCTTAGATCAACGCCCTTTTCATGTTCGCACTTCCAGCACTTCTTCTACTTAGCGTGAACCTTGGCCAACTCCTTAAACCCAGTACTTTCCATGTTCTTCACTTCAAAAGTTCATATTTCACAGTTACAAGGCAGCCACATTGTACTACTGCCAAATGCATCTTTGTGATGCCATATTTACTTAATCTAGTAGATAGATATGATACCCTCATTCGTAGACTGGATAATAAATGTGGCATTTGAGTATTTACTGCTAAGTAGTGGCAGTTTGCATTGTGTTCCATATTTGAATCATTCCTCCCACATTGATCTATGCTAACAAGACTCTGCACGCTACACAGCCGATTCATGTATTTTGGAAGTAAACAAGGATTCTTTGTGCCGTAAATAAGACATAACATACAGACTTTAAATACAATAGAGTATAGGGCTGATGAACGTCCCCATCACGCCTAACTTAACTTAAGGTCGACTAGAACCACAAATATATCGGCATTTATAGCTAGAAATAAGGCTCACTAGACGGATATCGCTGTAAGGCGATCTTACGATCTGTCACCTCATTTTTACCCGTTGCCTCAAAGTGTAGATTGAAGGTCGAACTGTCCTGATTTGCCCCACAGAATTGCACCATTCAAACATATTAGCTAGGAGGATGAGGCTAGTCACTTGGAATTAAGCTCTTATGTAATTGGTCCGTCATTGATAGCTTGGCTTGACATGGGTCATATCAAACAGACGATGTCCGTAGATTTATAAGCACGTAACACATGGCACGGGACAACCGGAGTTCCTAGAACCCACTAAGCGGGGTATCTATTCCCCCGTCGGGCCAGCCACAATTTTTGGCACTTGGATTGTGTGAAACTCATCCTCTAATGATTTGTTCACCGCACCTGTTATTCACCTAACTAGACGGAACACAATCACGCCGAGGCCGGATAGACTTTGAAGGACAGCTTTACTGATGTGTAAATTCTCGAGGAAAGTAGTATGGAGCCAGTTCATATTATCTAAGACTAGAAGCCCTAGGAACGCTCAATTATATATATAAGCCTCTCTCATCGCAACATTATCAACTTGGAATATCAGACAATTCATACATCATCAATATTAGACAATTCATAAATCATCAAAATGGCGAATAAAATCATTACCACAGTGGGTGTAACCGGAAAGCAGGTATGGCAATTTCTTCTCCCATATATTCATACCATTTGCAATCAAAGCTTTTATCTTGAAGATTCTTTCAAATCTCTCACCTGCTAACCAATTGTCAAGGGCTCCTCTGTTTCTGAGGTATTTCTCAAAGAGGGAAGCTGGCATGTCCGTGGTACAACCCGCGATCCCAGCAAGCCATCGAGTCAAGTTTGGGCTGACAAGGGTGTCGAGCTTGTGCAAGCTGACTTGAATGATGCCTCCTCGCTCAAGACTGCCTTCGCGGGGTCCACTGTAATCTATGGTGTTACAGACTTTTGGGGAGTCACAATTGACCCGAAAATACACGAGAAGGCCGCTTCGACTGGCACCCCCGTCAACGTACTTGCTTATGAAGTCGAAGTTCAACAAGGTCGAAACATTATTGACGCAGCAAATGCGACAATTGACACCCTTGATCGATTCGTGTTATCGACGCTGTCCCCGACATCGAAATGGAGCAATGGAAAGTATACTCATAACTACCACTTCGATGCCAAATGGGAGGCCGTCAAGTACCTGAAGGCGACATATCCGGAGCTGGCAAAGAAGACATCGTATCTTCAGGTTGCGCTCTATGTGACTAACTGGAAAGCCCTTGCTGGGTTGGGTCGACCAGAGAAGGTGAGTTTACGTCTTCAAAGAATTCATTGATCAATATCCAGATATTTAAAGGCCATTTGAGTACTAATTTAATTATAGCAACCTGACGGTACCTTTGTGTGGAGAGTTCCTACTCTTGGCGATGCCCCGGTCGCCATGGTTGATGCCAGTCGTGACACTGGTAAGTATTGCAAGGCTCTAGACATATTTCTCTCACTGACCTTCCAGGCGTTTTCGTCAATGCTTTACTACAAGTTGAGCCTGGCATTCATCTGCTCGGCTGTTCTGACGTTCTGAGCTGGAATGAATTCGCTGCCCTATGGGGCAAGATTCATGGGGTGACCTCCCGTTTCGAAAGCCTGGACCGTAAAGTGCTCGAGGACGCGGTTCCGGGAGGTATTGGCGAGGAACTCGCTGATATGTTTGCGTACATCGGCGAATTTGGCTACGACGGTGGAGATCCAGGCGTCACCTACCCCAAAGATGTAAGAGCTTCCCGTATCTTGACGAAGTCATTGTCTAACGTTTGGAACAGCTTGGTGTAGACGTACCAGTCTATACTGTCGAGCAATACTTTAAGGAAGAGGATTGGAGTGAAGTCTTATGAATGGGAGGCTAAAAGGACGTCGCTATGGCCGCCTGTAACGTCACTATGTAGTAGCTGTGCACTGACAAGATAACGCAGAGTGTTACACGAAGAGAATAATTTAACACTCTTTCCAACATGCCTGTAAGCCTCAGGTGGCTATTGTATCAGTATCTCCGCGATCGCAATTAACCTCAACAATCTTTGAAACATTTATATGAGCGTGTGTCTCGTTGAGTGTTACTCGCAACTCGTTAATATAGCCAAATTTAGCGTTATTAACCCCCGCCCCCCCGGCCTCAACACTACAGTAAGAAGATCACATTGAATACGAGTAACGTATCCAAGACGATAACGCTCAGAGGCGAGTTTATGTTATATGCCGCAAGCGTCACTGGAGAGTGGAAGTAGAGGGAGGCAGAACATAAGAAGCATTCACAAGCGTGAATGCACAACGCTCAATATATGAGCCATGATTCTTGTCTACTATAATCCTGCCATTTGCCCCTGTTTTTGTTCAAGTTTCCATTCTTCCATGCCGGCAAAAGAAAACCCGCCGCCCTAGTGGCAGGAGTCCACGGATCAGCCTGATGTGTATTTCCCCACCTCCGTGTTACTTGTTTGTGAACTCTCTTCATCCGCTGTAACCAAGTAAGGTTTTTCTTTTACGTTCCATTTCTACAATGGCATTCAACACAAGTAACGTGACTGAGCTCTCCATTCTCACTTTGAACCAGGGCGTAGATAGTTTCGATGAGTCTACCGACGCCGGCAAGGCCCTAGCAAATTCCCTTGACATAGGGCTGAAGCAGCCTGGCGCGTGTCGCGTTTTACTGGCATTGAGATTCGGAATCTCTCAAAATTATAGCTGTTTTAGGTTCCGAAAGCGCTAAGAACCATTTTATTATCGCAAGAGCAAGTAGTATTTCTGCTTTTCTTTTTGTAGCTCAGGTGAATAAATCACTAAATCTGCGAGACATACACAACTCTTGTCATGAACTTACCTTTGGCCTCTGACCATTTACAACTTGAATACCTGCATTAACCTTGTTTTCCTTCTATATATAGGCCGCATAGCTCTTTCATCCAGTCTATGGAGCCTTCTTGCGATATTGCCAAAGTCCTCAATACGTGAGTCACCGTCAACCATTTCTCAGCAGAGGACAGTTTTGAATGAGACTAGGTCGCCTCTCACTGAAGCTTTCTTTGTATATTCCCTCCCAAATTGGAGTGTTGACTCGCGTACTGCCACGACAAGGCGTCTCGAGGCGTTTGCTGAGAGGGGACCAGAAATTTCCCGATTGTTGGGGCATCAGTTACACCTACCTAGAGCGTGAAAACACCATGCCTATGAAGGACATGTATTTCCGGTTGCGAGGTAGCTACGTAAAGTTCATTCCAACACCCAACTAGATCTGTCGCTCTGGATTTGTTCTATTTGCGATTAGTCAATGTATGGAACCAAAGTAGTTATACCAGGCCCTTTTCCAATATTGCACTCATGCAAATAGATGTGTGGGCAAACTCACGCTTCAATTCCCATGACAAAGTTGCGTCTCATCATCGGCATTGCAGCGGCTTTGATTCTCATCGGGCGAATGGTTTAGTGGTATAATACTCCCTTAGCATTGTTCGTTCGAATATCTGGGAGTGGTCCAGGGTTCGATTCCCTGTTCGTCCAACATATGTGGTTAGATCCCACTAACGATCCATCCTTTTTTTTGGTGCCTTGTTTGGTTGGATAATAGGGATTCCTTGCACCTCTGATCATTTCGTTTCGTTCTCATTTCTTCACTTTCTCCCATATTCCCCCCCCCCCCCCCCAATTCACGACCTAAACGGCTTGTCGCATCACTACCGCTTATCACAAAAGACAAGCCGTCCCCTACACGACCAGATCCCCTATTTCATGCGACATATTTAGATCACTCTGCCCTTAGTCTGCGGGCATTTGAGGTGTCCGAATTGCTAGATACCGCGTGCCCGAGCCTGTCACCTCACGCGGTTAATTGAGCAAAAGCACCAGTGAGATTTCTCTGCATCCATCATAGATGATTAAAATACACACATCGAGCTGTCGCGATTAAAAGCGTACGCCATTCCGAAATTTAGATAATATGGGATATGCGTTGAGTAACGTTGATTTCTGTGGAAGATCCATCACCCGGATGCACCGGGTCCAAGTATTAACATCACTATTATCATCATCAATGTTTGATCATGACTGATAGCTGTCGTTTGAGTCATATGCGGTATTTGCAATACTCCTATAATTACCCTGAGTCTCGTAGACACACATAATGTGAAAAGAAATACGAGACATATAATTGTCCAAGAATCCGACTGCCTAGCATCATTTTCCGTCTCACTATGGTGTGGTGATTTCGTCATCACTATCACGTGGCCAACAGTTTATTCACTCATTTTGCCATTATAGTTGCAATTTAGCATTTTAACGCTAGATGCTTATGTACGAATTGGGCAGGTGTGACCACACTCGCAGCCTTCCCCGCCGCACGCCAAGGATTATAAGGACATGAAACTACTGCGCAGTACTTGGCAGAGTCAGCACAGCATCAACGAGCTGCCCTAATCGGTTACTGCAGATCGAATTCCCGGGGTCTAGTGGCGGATGACGACATAGATACCCTACGAGTTCGTAAGCTCGGAGCCTAGTACTCGCTGGGAGACGAAGCCGGTGCCGAGTGCGGGATGGGATGATGATGATGATGATGATTGATGAAGGCGACTGAGGATTGGCTCGACTGTGTCTCTGCGGAACCATCGGCTACTGCCTGCTTAGGTAGCACAGATGGCACCATGACCTAGCATCATGGTAACATGGTATAGGGATCGGCGTCTGTCTATATCTTTCTCGTCGTCCGGCGGTTTATAGAGGGGTTCCCTTGCTCATCTTTTACCTGAGGCAGATAGTCACACAGGAAGTGAAGATCACCACTTAGTACTGTTGGATCATAATGCGTACTCCTCGGTTTTGTATTCTGCCCGTCTTCGTTGCCGGCGTGTTTGCCTGTCAGCGAGAACTCGATCTCGTCGCACGGCAGTCGCATCGCCAGCCACTCGCCAAGCGCGACCAGGAATGGCCGCCTATTCTAGACGAGAGGGAGACACTCCTAGTCAATGCATTCGATAGTGTCTCGATCGACGAGTGGTCCAACTACTACGGCCATCAGAACAAGCTCGCCGGTTACGGCAAGGAAGCAGCCCAGTGGACTGCTGACCGCTGGAATGAAAACGGCGTTGAGTCACATCTCAAAGAGTACCACGTCTACTTTCGATACCCTGTCAGTGCGTCACTGGACTTCACAAGCAGCGACGGCGAGGTTCATCCAGTCAACATCAAGGAACCTGTTCTCGAGGAAGACGATGTAACAGGCTACGATGCTATTTCGCAACAAACCTGGCTCGGCTACTCACCTTCGGGCAATGTTTCGGCCGAATATGTATATGCGGGGTAAGAATCAATGGTCGCAGTGTCGAAAGAATGCATGATGCTAAATGATGTACAGTCGCGGCTCTATTGATGACTTTGAGAAGCTCGTCGAGCTCGGTATTGATATCAAGGGAAAGATCGCGCTCATCCAATATGGCGGACTATTCCGCGGCCTGAAAGTAAAAAATGCCCAGGACCATGGCGCTATCGCAGCGATCATTTTCACCGACCCTATCGGAGACGGTAATATCACTGTTGCCAACGGCTATGAGTCCTATCCCGGTTAGTACCAAATCCCATAAAACCAGCGTCATGGGTGTTAACATAGCAGCGCAGATGGACCTGCTAGGAATCCCAATTCGGTCCAAAAGGGATCTACTCTTTTCCTATCTACTCAGCCCGGTGACCCGACGACTCCAGGCTATCCCTCACATGAAGATGCACCTCGGGCGGATTTCTCGGATGTCATTGCTAAGATCCCTTCTCTTCCCGTCTCGTATGCCGCCGTGGAGCCTCTGCTGCAGGCTCTTGACGGCCACGGCGTTTCTGGAGAGGAGGTCAACCGCACCGGGTGGGTGGGTGCTTTAGACGCCGACTACAGTACTGGCCCGGCTTCAGGTGTAAAGCTATCGCTGGATGTCGTCTCTCGGGAACAGATTGCACCTATCCATGATGTTATTGGTTTCATCAACCGTACTTCTTCTGACGAGACTATTATCATTGGAAATCATAGAGACACTTGGATGGTTGTGAGTACACATCCACACTAGTTGCATGCTACATTCGATGATTACTAACTGTTCTTCGTGAAGGGAGGTAATGGAGACCCAAACTCTGGTTCAGCCATTCTCGTCGAGCTCACTCGTGCCCTCAACAAACTGCGTCAGACTGGCTGGCAGCCTAAGCGGAACATCCTCATCGGCTCTTGGGACGCTGAGGAATGGGGTCTGATTGGCTCAGTAGAATGGGTTGAGGAGAATGCCAACTGGCTCAAGGAAACAGCCGTTGCCTACTTAAACATCGATGTCGCCGTCAGTGGCCCCCGACCTAACCTTGCTGCGACACCTGAGCTCCACAAGTTGGCTACAGAGACCTTGAAAAAGGTCATTTATCCCAACTTTGGTTCCTACAACATTTCACTCTATGATGCCTGGTATGAGGCGACTGGAGGTATAGTTGAGGTTCTCGGCTCCGGTTCTGACTACGCTGGCTTCCTGCACAATGGTATCAGTTCGTTTGATACTGGTAGCTCTGGTGGCCCCAACGACCCTATTTGGCACTATCATTCTAACTTCGACACATACCACTGGATGTCGACTTTTGGAGACCCAGGATTCCACGTTCACGCCTCACAAGGTCAATACCTTGCTCTGGTGGCATATCATCTCGCAAACGATGATGTCCTACCAATTGATACTCAGAACTACGCCGTTGAGCTACGCGCCTACTACGATGACCTGGTCACATATGCCGAAGAGCAGGGCGCTGACCTCGACCTCTCAGAGCTAGACAAAGCTATCGACTATTTCAAGAAGAACGCCGATGCTGTCAAGGAGCTGGAAGTTCGTGCCATCGCAAACAATGACGAGCATCTCAAGACGCTTGTGAATCACAAGTACCGTGACTTCCAGCGAGGCTTCGTTTCTCAAGGCGGTCTTCCAAACCGCGAATTCTACAAGCATGTTGCTACTGCTCCGGGTCTTGACACTGGCTACGCAGCTGTCACTTTCCCTGGTGTGACTGAGGGTATTCAATATGCCGAAAACGGTAACTTCTCCGTGGCTAAAGAGTGGGTTGGCCGGACTTCGCGGGGTATTGTCGTCGCTGCAAACATCCTGAAGCCCTAAGGTTTCTGTATTGGAGTTAACAATGACTCTTTTCTCATATACCCGCTTGGTTAGAGAATATGATGTTTATGAATTGGAGGATGCAAGGATTTCTGCGGCTGCCAATGTTTTCTTGCATAGTATCATAACTGCTCCCACAGCATTAATCACAACAATATTGATGTATAGCATGTCACGCCATGCCAGTGTTCCGTCTTCGATTATTCGTTCAATTTTGATGTGACCACCACCTCGTAGCATTCGGATTAATAATTGCTCGGCTATGATGTGTTTATAATTCCAATACTCGAATTTATTCCCATCCATGAGGAAGCTACCCTAGACCATCTAGCTACGTCATACCAAAACTGCCGAGATTTTTTAGCAGCGACTACATTTGTAGTACTCCGTACATCCGTTCTAATCCCGGTGACGTCTTGCTAGCATGTATTAATTAGTGCGCATGTGTGTGAAAACACGGTTAAAACACGGAAGATGACTAGCTTCAGCTGCAGCTACGTCATCGTTAGCGTCGAAATTTTTGCAACGCGGTCCATGATCCGCTCCGTTGTTTTCTCACCGGCACCTCCGGCCCCTACCGCGCTAGAAACATGACAAAAATTAGTCAATCTGTCATCTGCGCTGCTGTCTTTCAGTCTATTCGCTGGGCCATTGGGGCTGCTGCAGGCGTAGGGACATATTTCGGCAATTCTCGAGATCCGAACAGGGGGCCATGCACTGCATATGACCATCGTCATGGGGTGCAATATGGACAGAGCCGAGGTCTTCTTCTTCCCCTTCTTCTTGCTTCCTTCCATCGAACCCTATTGTATGGAGCCTCAGAAGACAGGGATGCCACTACACGATGTGCCTGTTGGTGGACTTGGCATCAGGAGGCTATTGAGATCCCGGCAGCTGGTAGGTGGCTTCCATTTAACCACATGATAGTCGATACAGAGTAAATGGTCCTCATGGCACGCGATGGGAATGTGTTCTAGGCCGTGCTTGAGATGATGATGAATATTCCATCGACAGCTGAATCATTGGCACGACAGAATCGTTTAATCATCGACGTTGGGTGCCTCGTGCGAGTACATTGGCCTCCCAATTGAACGCCGAATCCGGATGCACGAAACAGCGTTAATGCAAGTATTCCCACCATTGCCTCGCCACATCTTCCTTTCCCCATTTCTCAGGTACACGTCGGATGACGTCGTTCGTCACGCCTTCTAGACTCAACTCTGCCGTCCCCGTGTCCCCAAGTGCCACTTTTCCCCCACTATTCTTGCTCTCCACCAGCTTCCCAGTCCAGATTTGTCAGGCACCGTACTACGTAGCACACACTCCGTCACCTCCGGACTATCCACAATCCTGGAGACCCCATGGCCTCGCGGGAGCACCTCGGCGTCACCACAGCCTCGGGCTTTCGACATCCCCCGAGATACACCACACCGACGCAACATCACAAATCACGATGCCTGACCAGTGGAGCAAGACCACGGATATTGAATTGTACAAAAGTCGAATGCCATGCCCGCTAAAATGTGAAACTCTCGTAGCTATCCAACTCAACATCCAACTTGACATCTCAAGTCATCGGTTTACATACCATTAGGATACATACAATTGCAACCGCCCAGCATGGGGTTCGCAAAAGTCTACTTCGACAAATACAACCCAAGCTCAGATAAGAGCACTGATGCCCGCCAAGAGCTCGCCCACCTGGACTACTCTCCGCTCAAGCGAATATCAGGGCGATCATGGGCAATGGGAATCCTGATTTCCATGGGTGGCATGATGTGAGTGTTCACAACTCTACCAATGTCGCGACATCGCGATATTGCGACATTGAACTAATTTTGCTTCGGCCATCAGATTCGGATATGACACTGGACAAATTTCCGGGTTTCTCGAGATGCCCGACTTCTTGGAACGCTTCGGCCAACGCAATGATGACGGCGACCTTTACTTCAGCAATGTTCGATCGGGCCTCATTGTCGCTCTACTCTCTATCGGAACCCTCATTGGCGCATTGACTGCGGCGCCGATTGCCGATCGTTTTGGCCGAAAACCTTCAATCTCGTTTTGGTGTCTCATCACTTCCATCGGCTTCGTCATCCAGATAGCCACCGAGACAGCGTGGTATCAGATCATGATCGGTCGCTTCGTTGCAGGTCTAGGAGTTGGTGCTTTGAGCTTGTTGGTCCCCATGTATCAAGCCGAGACGGCACCTGCTTGGATCCGCGGCGCACTTGTCTCTGCCTATCAACTCTTCATCACCCTCGGCATCTTCCTCGCCGCCTGCTTCAACTACGGCACAGTTACCCACCAGGCACACAGTTCTGCCTCGTGGCGTATCGTCATCGGCCTCGGCTGGCTATGGACCTTTATTCTCGGCGTCGGCATTCTCTCATTCCCAGAGACGCCCCGATATGACTGGCGCAACGGCAACTCGAAGCGCGCGAAAGAGACACTGTGTAGGGTTTATGGAGCTCCCGAAAACCACTACGCCATCTACGTCCAAGTTGAAGAAATTGAGAGCAAGCTTCGGGCCGAAAGCAAAGTCAGCGGAAGCGCAATTGGCGAGTTCATCGGCATGTTCAAAGCCCCTAGGATGGCATATCGCATTGCTCTGGGCATGGTTCTGCAGATGTTTCAGCAACTCACGGGCGCAAACTACTTTTTCTATTACGGCACGACAATCTTCCAATCAGTCAGCATCAATTCTTTTGTGACACAAATTATCCTCAATGCCATCAACTTTGGCACAACCTTTATTGGCTTGTACATTGTGGAACATTACGGGCGCCGCAAGTCTCTCATTGGTGGATCCATTTGGATGTTTATCTGCTTCATGGTCTTCGCGTCTGTTGGCCATTTTAGCTTGGACCAGGAGCATCCCGAGAATACGCAGGGTCCTGGAATGGCTCTCATTATATTCGCAGCGCTTTTCATCCTCGGTTTCGCCACAACCTGGGGTCCACAAGTATGGACGCTGATTTCCGAGCTGTACCCCTCCCGCTACCGCGCAAAGGCTATGGCTCTTGCTACCGCTAGCAACTGGATGTGGAATTTCTGTATTGGATTTTTCTCTCCATTCATCACTCAGTCTATTGACTTCCGCTATGGCTACGTTTTCGCCGCCTGTAACATTATTGGCGGGTTAATCGTCTACTTCTTCGTTATCGAAGGTCAAGGTCGCACGCTCGAGGACATTGATACCATGTATGTGGCGCATGTCAACCCCCTGAAGAGTGAGAAATGGACGCCACCTTCAGCTGAAGAGATGGCCAAAATCCGTCGACGAGCTGGTGCAGAGGTTGACTCGAGTGACCAAGCTGATGCCACTCAACAAGTACCAAAGAACACCGGAGTATCACACAGAGAGAATGTGTAAATTGAATGAAAGAATGAGAATGTCACGTGAAAAAGACTTGAGAATTGGAAGAACATGGTAGAGCGTTCTTTTATTTTGTATAATTATGTATTTTTATTTGATGTCTTCATATCTATTGTTTGCTTTTTACCTTAATACGGTGTAAATCCAGAATCTGATAGTTATATTTGTCCCAAATCACACTTTCGCCATATTTTCCCGTAAGAGGGTTCAAGTTATTCCGATGTTGATTTCTCAGAGGTTTTTACAGATCCTGCTCACTATGCCGCCGCACGAGGTCTCAATCTGACACTACCCTACACTTACAACATCTCATCCGTTGACTTGGGCCACCTCCGCCTGAATTAATCTCTCCACTTCTAGTTATTGAGAATTGCTTTGATGTAGAATGCCAGACCTTAAGCTATTGGACCTAATACGGTCACGTTGGACGGGGTTTTACAGTACCGCATTCATGATCACAAAATAGATCTAACAACTTTCTTCAAAAAGTTTCACGATACCCCCACCCACATGACAGCGACCTTAATCACATCATGTTTCTACGAGGCCTACAATACTTTGCAGCTCCTCATTTGTTTCTTAACGGCCGCTCCAAATTCGGGTTCAACATTTCCTAGAATAGGGTACCATACAGGCGTCATCAATTTGCACTCCCTAAGATGGGCGGAATTGCGTACCGAACAAAACTAACCCTACCTACCTACCAATAGTAAAAGCTAGCTTTAGGGAGGTGGAATTGATTCCGTCTCCCCGCCGTCAACACCAGGCGGACTTCTTGACTTTTAGGATGATGACACTTCACTTGTCAAATACAGAGGGAAGCCAAAAAAAAACATGAGTAATGGATTGACGATAATGCATTAACTATAAAAGTAATTGACAATTTGAATGAAGAGAGGGCGTGATCATATAGTAACAAGAAGATTTATTAAAAAATGGGATACAATTATTGAGAGGTAATAGCTGTGGTATCAGCTGGACTGGAACCCAAGAAACAAAAAAAAATAACCCTGTAGGTAGACACAGAGCTGCAAGAGTTTGCAAAGATACTTTGTAAAAGAAAGAGACTGGCAATGTCTGAATATCCCAGGTAGCTTGTACAGCTCACATGTTATTCTCAGCTGGCTAGTCAAAGCTACCCAACACATTACCAAAGACTGATCCATATCGATACCATCAATTGCTTCAGCTATTGCTAGCTTAAAGATTTGTCAACACGGCATGTTCCGACTCAGCTACATAACGGCAGCTGAAATATCACCCCACAAATTTGCCGTCAATGTTGACTAGGCCTGCACGTTTCAGCTTGCGCTCACAGTAGCACATTCCCTGCCGTGGCTTAACTTCTTTTGGCTTTCGTATATGTCGGTCAAAAGACCGCAAGATGATCCAAGACCTCCTACGAGATGAAATGCATGCAGTCATTATTTAGTCACAGAGCCCTGAACGCCCTCGCTTGCATGGGTGGGCCCCTCATGGCCTCGCATTCGGCTGATGCTTGCTTATCGTATAAGCCCATGTACAGCTATCACATGGCCACTGACACCGTGGGTCACCGGGGTACAATTGGGAGAAGGAAACAAGGGTTGATGCAGGATAACCCAACACGAGTTGATGAACTGGCCCTGTAACAGAAAAGCAATTGTCCCCAGCCGTTGTGGATCCGGTAGCCGAGTCTCCCCAATCTTCCGGTCAGCCCTGCCAAGAACCAAGGTGACATCTAATAGGAACTTATCACACAGGAGTACCATGACAGTCTCGCTCCCTATGGCGGTTAGAGCTTAAGCTACTCGCTTACTCGCGTCCCATGAGCGACCTATCCGAAGCCCCGTCAATAGTCACCACGGGGCCGAGGTCGTCCAAATACTCTGGGGAAAAAAACATCATTACTTTAGTTGATATCGTATACTACGCGATACTTTGCTAAATTCTATCTATGGTAGTAAACTCGGAAGTTATAAAGGTTTAATTTCCGCAGACCCGTTGATGTGGCAGGGGGTATCCCCACAACCCGAGCCGCAGCACCGAGCCTCAGTAGTAACCATGGTGTCTGAAGAAATATCCTGAGATCCAATACATATGCACGAGGGCTTATGTGTGTTTGCCCAATGAAAGCAAAACTGCAATGATGGGCATCATCGAGAACAAAAATGATCAATGTGTCCCATTAGGATTGCCATGTGATTCTAATGTCTTCTGAAGTCACTAGATGTATGAACCATCTTTACCATGAGTGCTCGTACCTACAGTTACACAAAGGGCTATTTTCCAGTCTTTCACGTAGGCAAATCTCCATTTCCAAGACTTGTCGACGGGTGGCTTGAGATCCCTGGTTCAGCTAGGTCCACCCTAACCTATCTTGATCAAGGTGCACTCAGCTCAGGACGGCAGCAGGCGGCTCGCTGATGATCACATCGTATTACCCCCCTAGAATGGGTCTGGAATGGGCCCCTGGAATATCCACTTCCTGCCAGGCACGATGCGCGTTCTCAGCCCCAAATATTTTGCTGTGAAAGCCTCGTAATAAATACCGACCTGAGGCAAAGGATCGCCGGGTGGTTCCACCACGTCCCGGAACAAGACCGCAGTGGATTCGTTGAATAATTTGACCGCCTCTGGTTCGTTCAGACGAACGCCATGGCGTTTTGTTGGTCTAGTGTATGGATCTTCCACGTAAGCCTGCCGCTCCGGTCGCTGGGAACGCTTGGGCTACGGTGAAATTAGCCGAAGACGTTGGTTGTTGACGCCCTCGGAACCACCAGACCCATGCTTGTCAGGTCGCCACGCTTATCTCCTTAGGCGCTGTAATACTTGTGGAGCACGGCTGTTACCTCGGGAAAAGCAAAAGTACCTGCTAACAGCTTAGTGGCTGTCAGCCTAGAGAAGTCTCAAAGGTGCTCCGCAAACGTTGTGGCACCTAAGGAGATTTATTGAGAATGGGTCTGCAATTTAAAGGAGAATCAAGGGTACATCGCATTCAACGCACAAGATTAAGCTAAGAACTCTATCTGGATTTCTAATTAGGGCACATTAAGTGGCTGGATGTCTGATGAACGATTAAGACCATGCACATCCATGTCAGGCTAAGCTCTCCCCCCCCGCACACACTCCGTGTTGCGCCATATTTATGGACCTTGAAAAAACACTCTTCTTTTAGCTAGAAGGGGAAGTTGCCTTCAGAGTAAGCACGGTGCCGCCTGCAGTGGGCGCATCGTTCCACTTCAAGGCGTAAATGCCCTCGACATCAGTCGGCACAGCATACCAATGCGCTTCCATGCCTCCTTCGCTAGTAGCGACGAATATGACTGAGCCGTAGAACAAGAACTTGTCTGTGGTGACATCCGGGGTGTCGTTGTCGATGAAAGTGACATCGTGAGATGAAGACGAACCCGAGGGAATTGCGAATTTGTAGTTGGCCCAGGTTGGCTCATTGGTTTCAGTAGTGTTGGGGGAACCCAACCAAGCATCAGATGTTGGCGTGACTTGACGAGCTGTTAGATCAGAAAATTGGCTGTAGATGGAGATGGACGTACAGATTACAGGAGCGGCTTCTTTGTTGTTGGCCAACTTGTAATCGCCGATGAAGGCGTTGCCTGGGAGAAATGTTTAGCATGACTCGGATTGGATTCTTCGCAGCTGCGATGCTTACCTCCTGCAGTAAAGACTGCGAGACCACCGATGTTATCGCCATACCCGTAGGCTTCGAAAGCAGTCAGGGTGTCACGGGGAAACGAGGCTGCAGAGGCCGCTGCCGACAACAGCACGGCCGGCATACAGAAAGTGGGAATGAAGCGCATCTTGAAATGTTGTTGTCGGGTTTGTGAAGACTTTTTCCTTGTGACAAATGACAAAGAAGTGCAATTGGGATGGGGGCCTTGAGAAATAGATCGAAAGGGCGGGCTTAATAGGAGTGGCAATAGAGGTGGCAATAGGAGAAGACGGCATCGACGCGTCCTTAATTAGGACCCGTAATTTGAATCCTCACCACAGATTCAGGAACGTCACCAACCTCGACATGGAAGGGCTTAACCGTCACGCAGCAGTCCGTAGTCTCGCCGTCGCACTTATCGCGTGGCTTGGAGACGGCGTACGCTAACATCGACTAATTAAAACATTTGATTAGCGGGCATCGGAATCTTTCCATCTTCCCCAGATAACCATCGACCCGGCGCGCTAAAGATCTACACCGGGTTTATTGGTTCGGTGGTGGTGGGCCGCGTGGGCAGATCATTGCGTCGGGTTGTGGGTAGTGTTTCACCGCGCAATCTCCACCGCCCACTTACCGACCCTCTTGCGTACTCCATACTTGGCAATTTTCTTACCAGCCAACATCTAAACGGAAATGATTCTTCTTCTATTTGCCAGTTCACACGAGACCTGCCCTGGCCTGACCCCATAGCCCCAGTTAACCGACGGTGAGGGTTGCTGCATTAGCCACCATCACTCCCGTGTCTGCTTATCGCGATGCTTCATCCACGGCGCGGGAGGCAAGGCAAACAGAGCACCTGTTCCCACCGTAGTTAGTCTTTTCATAATTAAAACCCGCACCAGCGTGGGTCACCGCTGGGGCTGAATCGTCACCCCTTACCCCGAGGCGTTCAGGGGATGGCTGAGCTGCCGGATTGATGGCATGGCTGTACGAGTTGGCATGTGAGGTGCAGAGGGGATGGTAATGGGGCATAACCAGCGTGCGGTGGTGTAGGATAAGGCCATGTTCTTTGCTTGACCTGTATAAAGGCCTTGATTATCTCGTTACTCCATGGTTGGACTTGGCAACCACACTCTTTACCATATGGCTTGACTCAAGTCTCTGTCATTCATTTTTATTATTAATATTCAACCCACACTCGCTTAATTAACATGCTCAAGACTCTCGTTTTGGCCAGCAGCCTGCTGGGCGCTCTGGCTGCATCCGTGCCAGGCAATAGCTTCACTCCACGAGGCGCGCATCATGGCTCGACTTCGCACCACAGCTCAACAACCCACCACGGTTCCAGCACGCACCATTCCCCATGTCACCCTCAGACATCACACACGCCTCATAAGCCTAAGCCTTGCCGCGGGAACAAGCCCTGGAACCGTGATCAATGGTGCGACTACGATATCAGCACCGACTACACGGTGGAGCCAGTCGACACTGGAGTCATCCGAGAGTATTGGCTTGACATCTCCGATGTCGTTGTCTCTCCCGACGGCGTTTCACGAACAGCAATGGCTGTAAATGGTTCAATCCCTGGCCCAACCCTTTTTGCCGACTGGGGTGACACTATGAAGATTCATGTCACCAACTCCCTCAGTACGTCGCTCAACGGAACCAGCCTTCACTGGCACGGTATCCGTCAAAATCACACCAACGCCAATGATGGTGTTCCTTCTATTACCCAGTGCCCCATTGCTGTGGGTGACACCATGACATACACTTGGAAGGCCGAGCAGTATGGTTCAAGTTGGTATCACTCCCACTTCGCCCTTCAGGCATACCAGGGTGTCTTTGGTGGTATTGTCATCAACGGCCCTGCTTCCGCAAACTATGACGAAGATCTTGGCCATATCTTCCTCAACGATTGGGATAGTCAAACTGTTGATGAGTTATATTTCACCTCGCAGCGCACTGGTCCCCCCCGATTGGATACTGGCCTTCTCAACGGCACCAATGTATTGGGCAACGATGGGGATGCTTCGCAGACCGGATCCCGGCTCAACGTGGCATTCAAAGCCGGAAAGTCTTATCGGATGAGACTGGTTAACGCAGCTGTTGATACCCATTGGAAGTTCTCTATTGATAACCACACGATGACGGTCATCTCTGCAGACCTTATTCCCGTTCAGCCATATGAAGCCACATATGTCAACATTGGCATGGGTCAGTAACCAAGAGCTAGCCAGACCTAATACATTTCTAACAAGAGTCTAGGCCAACGATACGATATCATTGTGACAGCAAATCAAGCCAATGTTGCCGATAACTTTTGGATGCGTTCGGTGCCTCAATCAGCGTGCTCTAATATCGAAGCTGCAGACAACATTAAGGGTATCGTGTATTACGGTGACAGCCCTGAGCTCCCAACGACTAGCAAACACGACTGGGTTGATAGCTGTGACGATGAGACCGCCAACCTCATCCCCTACGTGTCCAAGCAGGTGTCCGCGGCCAACTTGGATGAGCTATCAACTGCTTCAGTGGCCCGGAACAGCGACGGATTGTTCAAGTGGTACCTTAACAGCACTACAATGCTGGTCGACTGGCAATATCCTACAGTTCAATCCATCATCAACGGCACAGACGACTATGACGCGTATGAGGATCGAGAGGCCGTCATTGAGCTTGCCGAAGCGGACCAATGGGTCTACTTCGTGGTGGCGACGCAAATGCCTATTCCACACCCAATCCATCTTCACGGCCACGACTTCTTTGTTCTTGCTCAGGGCTCAGGAACATACAACTCCACTGTACAACTCAACCTCGACAACCCGCCCAGACGAGACACGGCCATGCTTCCAGCCGCAGGATACCTCGTCATGGCGTGGCAGACAGACAACCCTGGCGTGTGGCTGATGCATTGCCACATTGGATGGCACACGACTGAAGGCTTCGCCGTGCAGTTTATTGAGCGTGCGAGCGAGATGACATCAGCTGTCACTGCAGGCGACGAGGAGCAGCTGGAGGATGTCTGTTCAGTGTGGCAGACGTTCAAAAATGACCACATGGTCCATCAGGAGGACTCCGGTGTTTGAGAAACATCAGTTTCAGCGGCGCGATTGACCAATGACAACCAATTGACTAGTTTTATGACAACAGTCAGGCCCTGGGATGGAACATGACGACTGGGAAGTTTATCCTATGGATAACACTTTGGGCCTCTACTTCAATCAAATATACGTAATAGAGCCGAGGGCTGATAATAATGCCATCGGCCGATATCCACACACAATTTTAATGTTAAACAATTCATTCTCTTCTGCATCAATTTTGTCCTCTGTTCCATCATGTACTGATTTGGACGTGATCGACGTGACTAGTTGATACTGGCACGTGGGATAAGACCCACTGGGGATATTTAAGGCAGAGTAGGTCATGGTATTTGAAGCTCATTATTAACACTAAGCTTCAAAGATCTACAGAAGAACGTTCTATTTATGAATCGGTTGCCGCGACTTGAACGATAAGGGGCGTCTGTGATGGCCCTCAGCCTCGTCCCCTCGCCACTTTTCCTCCTTGTCTTCTGAGTGGGCATGCGCGATGTCAGGCGGTCGACCATATGGGAGCCAGGGCTCGCCCCATTGGGAATCCCCAGACATGATCTCGTAATATTCAATCAGTGACCATATCGGAATATTGAACCACCCGACATCCTCGTCTTTGTTTCCCTCGATCGGTACTAGATTATCTGATGTGTATGTGCTGCCATGGCGTTGCATTTCTGGGTGCCAAGCTGGAACCCAGTCTAGGTACAGCGCTGCAATGAACGGTTTCTCGCTGTGCCCGCTCTCCTTTACATCCACAGACGCCAGAGACCGCCGATCTGCGATTAGGCAGTAGTGAAACCGAGCCACTTCGTAGGACCAGCCCATGTGATCTAAGCCATTTTTGTCCAAGGGCACTCGATCGCCATCGTGTGGGAACAGGCGCTGTACTCCTCTATCCAAGGCCCATTGAGCGAAACGCTCGCGCACAACTTCGGTCGCAACACAATCAAGCTCTGTATCCTCAACAACTGGCCAATGCATGGACGCAGCGAAATCTTTGTGACTTGGTTCGTCGAGAAATTCACCCAACTGGGAGTCGATAAGTTCAAGTAAACGCGAAAACTGGCGGTCCGTATCGCCTCCATAAGCAGTCCGATATATGACGAAACCCCATAGCTTTTTTTCTAGCTCTGCTCGAACTTCAGGTATACCTGTTTCGGGTGGTGGATAGCAGAAATGGCTGGTTCGCATGTTGACCAGATCCAGAAGCGGCTCATTCTTTCGCAGCCGACTTCGCTCGGCGTAGAGGACACCATCCCATGCAGGATGATCCAATGGGAGGCCACGCGGGTCTGTCACGCCAGGCGGGAAAATTGAAGATGAAGACGAAGAGGAATATTTCTGCATGTTCAATAGCGCATAGGGAAGTGTGTTTTTCGGCCGACAGAGCTGCCAAGGCGCAAGAAGCCGAGACTGAAGAAGGAGAGATCTGCTGCTGGTACAAACCAGTGTTTTGCTCATTTCTGCGACACACTGTCGCCGTAGCATTAGATTGAATAATAGTAATGAAGCAAGACAGCTTAGTCTTGGAATCTATCAAGGAGATACGTTGTGGATGGATTGTTGGTGATTGTTGGTTATACGTGAATTATCTGCCGTGCTCCACCGCCTTCCACCTCAGCAACTTTCCCCAACCCATGCACCCAATGGTTCAACGTTATTGTAGGTAGAGCCGCCTTTTTAACACCAAAGTATCTGATGGCAAATGAGGAGACCAAACCTCTCAAAATTGGTAATAAATAGAGTGGCCGATGAATCACAATCTGAGCAACATTTCTCAGTCCGAAGAATTCGTCGTGTCTCAGAAGCAGTATAGGTCGTTATGACACTACGCATTGGTGAAGTGATCATCCCCTTTTTCTGCAGCCGGGAATGCGACATCCTGGGTAGGTAGTGTAGCTATGGAATCAGTCCTAGTTCTGCTGAAACTTTTGCCGAGTCTTGCGTACATAATTCACAGCTTGGTTGTATTCGCAACGAACCTCGTATCCTGGGGCACCCGATAGATTTCTCGACTTATGCCGAGCTTACTCTGCTTTACAGAATGCTAAAAAAAAAACATTTCTGTTCCTGATATATCAACCCTTAATTAGTGGGGGACAACTCAAAGCGCATGTTCCTTTGTTCCATGGGTAGTTCTTGCAAGATATTGACTGTACCAGTGTTGTGGGCAGCAATTAGTTATGATAGTAGCTATAGGTCCGTAGGAGGTAACCTGAAGCGAAACTCCTGCACTTCCGTCTACTGTTACCCTCAGAAGTGCTGAATTCCTCTTATAGGCAAATTGATCAATTGAGGCCCTCCACGATCTTGAGTAAGGCCGCGCTGTTGTTATTAACCAACTGGTATTTGATCATGATGAGGTGTCTTAATTTCGCCGGGACTATTCTCAGCTGGCGAACCAACATCAAATTCTCGTGAGTGAAGTGAATACTCCTGCGCGTCCGACGATTTCCACTGGGACTCAAACCATGTTACCAAAGTAACGGAAAGTTCGAGGGTTCGGGCACAGCAGGTTAGACTGTCCAGATGGTAAATTAAGGTAGTATCGATCAGTCTTGTCTATTTCGTTTGTGTCATCGCCCCCCAGTCTCGACCCTCCTCATCATTGAAGATATATCATCATCACTCTACCTTTTCTGGGTTGGTTGATTCAGTTTATGGTGTTTTCTTCACCCTCTCGCTACAACACTTTCTTCACACTGAAAGTAAAGAATAATACAATACATTGCACACAGAAGACGAAGGGTCCCAACACATCATTACCTTTCTAGGATGTCTTACAACTGCCTACCGTATAGTATAGTATTACACAATAAATTGAAGTCTCTCTATCCATCTGAAATCTAGTTAATACATTCACTAAAACCACCCTCGAGCATGTCTTCCATCAAACCATCTATTACTCTCTCACCCATAGCATCCTCACCTTTCCTGTCGTGAGAGCCCTGAAACTCGGATGCTGTACGACTATTCGGCCTGGAATCCCCCTTATCATCCCATTGCAGACTTCTTGACGATCCATCATCATCACTCGAGCTTTCAGAATGATCCGAAGGTGTTCCTTCTTCCCTCTGATTTTCAGAATGAGCAACCTCCAGTAGCCCTAGAGACCCACCAAACGCAAATTGGTTTTCCAGAGTGGCTATGAGACATTCATCCAGCCCTAGGATATTATGTTGGATTTGCTCGCCAGCCATGAACTCGGGAGGTTCCGGCCTCCGTGTTTGAATCAGCGGATTGGCATCCTCTGCATTGTCCACGTTGGTGCAATGACTCTCAACGAGCTCCCTGAGGGGGTTGGCGTTGAAAGAAAATAGGCCCCTAAGCTTCACAGGAAAGTCCCAGTCCTGTGGTAGGCGGCCTTTGCTGAGGCTGAGATCTAAGGCTAAGACCAATCGAAGGTATGATCTGGGCTGGAAAACAAAAATATCGGCCCAGTTAATACTCGAGTTTTTCCTCTGGACTTTTGAGTCATCCAATTGGGCCAGACTGACGATGTGACGGATGATCTCGCTCACCCAATCAATCCCGTCGAATCGAGGCCAGTACACCTTCATGAATTGTATAAGAACGTTGAGCTGCTGCTGCGTTGTCTCCAACGACCGGTCTATGTCTGTTCCCATCGGTTGTAATAGTTTAATGTCCAGGATGTTGAGTATAAGAGGCAGTAGAATAAATCCAATAGCCGATGACGGTAACCACTGGATCAGTCCCAGGTGAAGAAGTTCCTTGTGGCATTCGGTAATGTCTGAAGTTGCATTTTGTAACTCGCGTCGGGTCTCAAAGATGGTAGATAAATCCTTGGCGAGAGAGTAAGATGTCTCAGTGCCCGCTCGCAGAGTATCCAGATGAAGCACCTCGTGATGGCATAGAACTATGCGTGCGGTGTGATAATACATGTACATGAGATTCGTGTATAGAATGATAGAGTTATGATTGAGGGATGGAATCGCGTTTGGTGATGTTGTTAAGTGGCCCCTGTTGGGAGAACCCCGAGTATTTGGTAGCTTGGAAACTGTTAATGTATGCCACCTCCTCAGGGCAGTCTTGCATTCTTGAAGTCTGACTTGACGTTCTCTTCGCTGTGTAGTGCCCTGCATGCCCTTCGGCGGAAGTATGAGTGACAAGATATCCGTTAGCGTAATATGTAGCTTAATTGAATGAGCTAGGATTTCAGCCAGTCTTGTCTTTGACAGAGAGTTATAGACCTTAGACTTTTCAAGTTCGTCTTCTAGGTCTTTCGCAGTCAGAGGATTAGTGTTGAAGTCAAACTGCTCCCTCGTGATGCGAATCGGAAGTCTCATCAAGAGACTAATTGAGCGGTCTCGAATGATGCAACACCACCAAAGTCTTTTGAGAAGGTTCTTTTGCTTTGCGTTCGAGTGTAAGTTCACCGTTGCATGCAGGTGGTCTTCGGCCAATTTTGCGTTTTCAATGGCGAGGCTTAACCAAACCGTATTTGGCTTCCTTGAAGATGAAAGGGAGGTAAATGATAGGAGAATGCAAGCCTGGGCGATGATGAGAGGTGAAGACTCGCATTCCATATCATAAAGCAGCTTTGTCCGTCGAAGAAATGTTGCCCGCATGGATCGAATATCGGGATGTCCAAGGGCCTGCATAGTAGAATCGGAGAGAAAGGTGCAAGATGCAAATAGCATGGCTTGGAGGAGAAGCAGAGGCATCGACTCCAACGATGGGTGGCGCGGATCAGGGTAGTATAGTTCCCAGAAGTCGCCTTCGTTGATTAGAGGCAAAAATGGGTGGATGTGAAGAAAGTACTGGTGGACTATCTCGTCAAGATAGGGACGCATTGGCACTCTAAGGCATCCCTGGGCCTCAAGATAGCTTGCATCGTGTTGTGGAATGTGATGGATGTTTGTGATTGTAAGAAATGGGTAGCAGCAGTATGGTAGTTCAGAAGATCCAGGGGCATTACTAGTCGTAGGCCATTGATTCTGAAAACTTGTCCAAGGATAGTCAGGTTTGAGCAACAACGTTGGTAAGTCGTCGGCATTGGATCTGACATATGAAGCTGTATATATTGTGATCAGCAGAGAGGATGTCAATTCCGACGACTAACTTACTCTCAAGAGCACAGAACTGCTCGCCAGATGAGACTTCTATTACTTCCGGGCCCTCCAGAAAAGAATCCCCCGTGTCTACTGGTTCCATATCGTTTTGGTGAAATTCAGGTGATTCTTCAACTGGCTGATCTAAAAGTAGGGAAGATTGCACACTGATGGACGCATCCCTCTGGTCCGCAACCCCCAAATCAGGGGCTATATCGACAGCCCTTGGGCTATTGCTAGGCTGGTTTAGTGCCGCATATGGAGGTAGGGACGCCTGGATACCGTCTTGGGCGTCATATTTGGCTCGGCGGCTGTGCACGGAGGTTAGTGCATCAATGGTCCTCCGCTCTATGCTTGGTAACGTACTACTTAGACGCTCTTCCAGTTACGACACATGGCTCCTCATCAAGGTAGCAATTTGCGCAGGGACGCCCTCTTTGGGAGACATCACATCGAACTTTGCGGGCTCGGCATGACAAGCACGCCTTGCGAGCTCTCTTGCGAGCTTTGGCTGGGGATTTCCTTTGACCACCTTGAGCCGGTAGAGGGGGTCGTCGCAGACCTGTTCGGGTTTCAACATGGTCCATGCTGAGTGTTGTTTGGTTGCGCTGTTCAGACCACCTAATAGACTTCTTCGACTATAACAGGTGGATGAGAAACTGATAAATCAGCTGCTGATGTTGATGAAGCGGAAAGGTAGAGGAGGCGAGAGGATCCAAGTGGAGATTCAATGTGGGCAAAATCCGGGGTAATGGGGAATGGCGGGGGTAAAGCTCAATGGAAAATCCGGGGTTCGTTTGGATTTTATCATTGTCCCAGACACTAATAAATCCATGGGTGGTTGAGAACACACAATGTGGAGTTTGACATTGAACTAATCCGGCTAAGTCGGCTAACCCTCATTAGCCTCGGCAGAAAAGGATTGACACGGATATTCCCCTTCTGGGCTTAGTCAATCTAGCCCAGCTCAGTGACACACTGCCACCCCCTTACATTGGCTTGAGCCAGTAGAGGGTTCCTCGGGGACACTGAGGATTGTAATGAGCAATTTTGAGATCCTTACATATCCGTTGCTAAAGTTATATGCAGACTGTCATTAAATGGGAGAGCGTAACAATAAGCTCAAGCCAGTTGTGACGGAGCTTATGAGACTCGTATTTCTGCCCAGATATTCACTAGTGGAAGTTACCCCTTCACATCGAGAAGTTGCGGACAGGGTCTTATCAAGAAGCATATAATTTTCTGTCTCCATATTCACATAGATGTCTAGGAAAACCAGTCCATATACTGGCCTAAAGACTACTAGGGCGTGGAATGAACCACGAAGTTAATGGTCTAGATTGCTTTCAAGCATGATGAGAACGTGAAGCCAGATTGGAAATATTCTCAAGCTTCATGGATTTGCCATGTGACGAAGGTGGATATTTCTTAAAGAAAGTGGCAACAGATGTGACCGATAAGTATGAGCTTGAGTGTATGTGGCTATTTATGTAAAGCGAAGCTACATACATTCCGTAGCAAGGACGGGAACATTTCTGATACCCATCTCAAATAGTGTATCGAAAAAATGTTGCGTCGTCGCCTTTGTCAGACTCCATTTCCATCTCTGCCAGGGTGTAATCGCTTGGCGCCTTGTACAATCTGTCACGCCTTGCGTTCTCCTGGCGTAGATACCAGGTCATGAACATGGCCAGACCACAACTAGTACATAAGGTTGCAATTAGAGTCCCGTGGCCGACACGGTAGTTGGGGGCATCCTCCTTCCGGTAAATAAAGCCCGCGATGGAGCCAGCTAGATTACCCTTTATGCCGTTAGCATCGCCAGCGGACCGACGGAAACTTAGGGGAACTTACAAAACCGATTTGCATAGCTAGCCCAACTCCTCTCTTCGCGGATCCACCGATATTGTTGCCATTCCACGAAGTACCCTGCGGCACATAGGCGAAGATTCCTGATAGAACAAGGAAACAGGCGAAGTACTTTGCACTGTTGTTCTCAACGGTGATGAGAATCACAAACCCAACGATGCTACCCCAGGATCAGCTTAGGCTGGTTTGAGATTGAAAAACTTCCGTCTCTCGTTAAGAAACTTACGCCACGACGGAGAAGAATATGACATAAACACCACGCTGTCTCCGCCTATCTGCCGCAAATCCACCCACGACGGTGGCAATGCAAGCTGTGACGTATGGTGGTACAGACATGAGCTGGGCCCGCTCTGAGGTGTGCCCCATGCCGAGAATAATAGTCGGGAGGAATATGGAGACCGAGTAAACGGGCAAGAATATCCCAATGGTAATGAGCATCTGAACCCAAATTTTCCAATCCTTCAAGGCGTCTTTGACGAATTTAGTGCGAAGGTCATTAGACAAAACAGAAGAATCTTCTCGCAGGCGGCGAACAACCTCTTGTCTTTCATCAGGGGTAAGAAATTTGGCTGTATCTGGATAATCGTGCAGGGCGCGGAAAGCAAACAAAGCTAGGTTGATGGATTAGCTATTGGAGCTTATCCGGGATGGCAGTACTCACCAACAAGTACCGTGAAAATTCCTTCAAGGATGAATATCCAAGCCCACCCGTTCAAGCCGCCCACTCCGGCCATCTCCATGATGCCACGCGCAAGGAGGCCACCAAAGGCACCTGCAGCGGTAGCAGCTGAGAAGAATATTGCGATTCTAGAGCCGCATTCGTGGCGTTTATACCAGAGTGTAATGCTACTCCATTGTCAATAAAGGGCGCTCGAGGGGACAGGTGGGCAAAGTACTAGAAGGTAACGCCTGGAAACAGGCCGCCCTCGGCGAGGCCAAGTGCCATTCGCGACACAAGGAGGCCAGGATAGCTTTTGACGATGCCCATCAGGGTCATGACGATACCCCACGCGAGCATGATGGAGGGGATCCAGATGGAAGGGCGGAAGCGTTTCATGGCGAGGTTCGAGGGAATCTCTGTCGCTATGTAAAATGGGAAAAAGACGGAAACAGCAACCTGAGAGAACAAATTAGAAATGAAGGACGATTCAGTTGTCAAATAAATATCTTCTCACGCTGTAGTCCCATTTGCCGGTCATTTTCAAGTCTTCTTCCAGACCAGCGAGTCTCGCATTGCCGATGTTTGCTCGGTCAAGGAAGGAAAGCAGGTACAGAAGCGACAAAAGGGGCAACAAGGCCCAATCAATCTTTCTCAATAGTCGTTTTGTCTCATTCGTGGAGAATTCTCGAAGCGCACCTTCGGCGTGCTCGGTGTCGGGCTTCATACCGACATCTTCAGCCGATTTAACCTCCAGACGTTGAGAATCGACTGGAACCATCCTTAACGTGCTGTAGAAATTTGAAATAAAGTGCAGAGTCAATGTAATATCCACTGTGAACGATTCAGCAAAGAATGCAACACTGAGGATTCTTGTCGGCCTTATATAGAGTAAACAGGAAGGCAAAAGGGTATTACTGACGGCTGAAAGAGCGCCACAGGTTTGAATACCCTCGGTTAATTGCTTCATTATTATTTCATCTCCAAGGTCTTTCATCTTAAAATCGGGTGTTTTTGAGGGGCTCGGTCTTGAGGCCAAGGTGGCTGACCTAGGTGGCCATGAAACTAACCCCAAAGTTGATGCGCCCAAGCTACCCCAGTCAATTACCCCGGATTCCGCGGCTGTGGGCGGGGAAGTTTTGGACTCCACCGAGTTTGCCGACCCGAAACGACAGTTATTAAGTGAGGCTAGTTCTTCGTCGAGAATGATCAACAAAGCTTTCCAACAACCACGTTCCTCATTACCGTAATTATCTATTGTGTACGGTTATCTTGATTGAGCTGCGTGCGAACCTTGAAACGATGGCACCTCCCAAGTTTCAGTACCCTATTGTTGATGTTTGGTGCAACCTCCCTGGGGTACGAATAATTGCCCAATAACTCATTTCTATCGTTCAGCTTACTGACTTTCGTCGATAGTTGGGCGCCGCCATCCCCGAGGTTGCCCGTCTATTTGCATACAGTCATTCCGACCCCGAGATTGCCGACAAAAAACGTTCCCCTGAAGAAGTCATTGCCCTGATGGACGAAGCTGGAGTTTCTCACATTTGCTTATCCGCTTGGAGCCGTCCTGGCCAGATGATCTTCTCCAATGAGGAGATTTCCAGGTACACCCGGGCGTACCCAGACCGCATCTTCGGCCTCGCTGCTGTTGACCTGCACAACCCCGTCGAGGCGGTCAAGGAGCTCGAGCACTACGTCAAAGTGGAAGGATTTGTTGGATTGAGAGTTGTTCCTTGGCTTTGGAATCTGCCGCCGACTGATCCTCACTACTGGCCACTCTTCGTCAAGTGCATCGAGCTTGACATTCCCTTCCTTACACAAGTTGGTCATACGGGACCTGCCTGCCCCAGCGAGGTCGGGCGTCCGATTCCGTACATCGACACCATCGCTCTGAAGTTTCCGAACCTCAAGATAATCATGGGTCACATGGGATATCCTTGGGCTGCTGAGACCGTTGCCGTGGCCTGGAAGCACAAGAACGTATACATCGACACCAGCGCATGGTCCCCAAAGTATTATGCCCCAGAATTCATCACGTTCGCCAACACGACCGGTAGAACTAAGGTCATGTTTGGAACAAACTTTCCCCAACTGGGGTTGAAGGAATGTGTTGACAATTTCAACAATCTCGTCGGCACGAAGGGCGGCTTTAGAGAGAAGTCCGTGAAGGACTTCATGGGAGGAAATGCACTTCGAGTCTTGAAGCTGCCTGTTATAAACATGGGTAAGCTGAAGGCTAGTCTTTGACACTGTTGCCCATACTCAAGCTGCAACTCGATAGTTACTAGCCTATCTGTTCAATTAGAGCTCGTATTGTGTGTTTATGAGAAATTCAAACTTCTCGTGATTCTGTCTTATCCTTTCATGGTGGTCTGTCTGTAAACGTCCTACCATCGTAGCCTGACAGTCCCATCTAAAACCCACTCTAACATCATGATAAGCGATCGATAACACATTGGCCAATTCATTCAGCTCGAGAGTTGAGTGGTACCGGTCTAGCTTTTCCAAACTGACTATCCTACGCAGCATCTCAATTTGCGATCCTCATTCACAGCATTGGAACTCTTCTCAGATTAACCAACCTCGGCATCCTCGGAGTGGATCGGTATAGCCGTAATCCATATCCCGCTTTTCCGCGGGCTGAAATGGTCTAATGATGGCCAGTCGAGACGCTAGTTACCACATGATGCAACCAGCAACCAGTCACTCGGCGTAATGTAGATACCTTATTATCCGGAATGCGCTTATCAATCAAGTTCAATGCAGCAAGAAGCTCGTAATTCCGGCAGATCCTCTAAGTTCGATATAATAAACAAGAGTTATTTAAATAGCCTCTCAAGCTCTTCAATGGCTGCAATGACACCCGTGACTTCATCCATGGCCTTCACCTTTCTCCGTGTTTGCAGCTCAAAAGTTTGCCGAAATTTGTCCACCATAAATGCCTTCAGCACTGATTTCTTTCCTGTCATATAATCATAAATAGCTGTGTCGTCAACACATCTAGCGGCTATTCGGCGATGATGTTCTGATATTATCCACGCCTCCATTCTTAGAGAGGTGGAGTCATATGTAGGCGGCTCTATTAATTTGTATAATACAGTCACTCGATCTGGAAACTTCATGGGCTGTGATAAACCGACAGTATTTAGTAAGTGGCTTGTTTGTTTGATCTGTAAAACGTACGAATTTGAATTCGGTCTTGATACTCTTCAAGATAAGGCCCAGACTCCGCGGTGTTGGTAGGTCTTCCCATTGCCTCTGCTCTTCGGCGTTTACATCCATGCCATGATGTCGAACAAATTGGACCCGGGCAGTCTCGACATACCGGTTGTACATCACGTTATTAATGTGGCCTATAGATAGTGAGTTTTAAGATAAAGCATGTCGAAATTGACACTCATACCCTGTCAAATCTGTCAGAACGCGGATGTGTCTAGCGAGGAGAGACGCACTTACCATGCTGTCCTTGTCATGAAGTCCCGTCAGCGAGTCCTTTATTGATACCCAATAGACTTGGGAGTCATATAATACTTACCATGGCTCCCCAAAGTACTTGATGACTATCCAAGCCTCTCCATTTCCTTTCAGTAAGGAAACCTTCTCTGCCTGCTAGAAGCTCCAGCCATCTGGCCTCTGTATGACGAAGTAGTAGTTCAGCCTTTCGCACGCACTCGGTAGGATATTGCGCACTTCCTAGTCGTTTCATACGCGCCTGTAATTCAATGAGCCATCTTGAATTAGATGGACCCGAACCATTTGACGCAGTAGAATGACCGTCATTGAATGGTGGTTCGTAGGAAAAGAATGACCGGATCTTTACCCCGAATGGCCTTGCAAAATGGTTTGCGATCTTTAAGGGATAAACAAGAGTTTTGCACGACATAGTCATGTGCCGGTATACCAAGACCAATGAATTAACAAGTTGAGCAGGGAGTTTCGACGACGAGCGCAAGCAAATAAGAATAATGGCCGAAATGATCCAGGACTAACCGAATGCCAAGCAAAATTAACCGTGAGGCCCGAGTCAAGACCGAGTTTGCCGAAAGATGATGCTGACAGTGCGGAGAAGCTCGGCGAGTTCGGAGAACGTTTCTGGCGGCCGCCACACACTATTCCCAAAATGTCAGAATAACTATAGGACGTATGAAAAACACGTTAGGGGCGTTTTAAAGCTAGAATGGATGAGTTTTCCGCAGATTGGATTTTCAGTCGTCTGTTTATCAGATATTCGCTTCTGTCTGGCTGCCCAATATCTGGCTATCATTCATTTAAAATAGAGTATTGCTATTCGTACAACCTCCTATTGCTATCCGTACAACCTTTGATCACATGACCTACTTTTTCACCCAGTTCTTTGAGCGGGTTTAATTAATATCTCCTCAAGCCTGACCAAGGCCAAATCGTTCAAAAAATGTATCTCTATTTTTTCCCCTTGAGAAATAGCACTTCTATTGCTCTGGCTATTATTCTGGCTGTGATGGCGGCCCCAACTGCATGCCCGGGATGATGTAACGCAGCTAGTGATGCCTCTTTCGTGCACACCCCAGAAGCGGTGCACACTCTAGATGCGGTGCACGCCAGATACTTAAAGTCTCCTAGCTTCAGTCCTAATACAGAGCCTGGAGTAACTTTCTTACCTATCCAGCTGCGTATCAATCAGCGTGCGAGCTCGTTATATGATGTTACTGTGTGGTGTTGTGGGCAGCAGCTACCGCAGCTTTGGTGATAGAAGAATTGTGGTCATGTGATCAAAGGTTGTGCGGATAGCAATAGGAGGTTGTACGAATAGCAATACTCTTAAAATAAATTATAAGACAATAACTTAATACTATTGACAGAGATCGGCTTTAACTGAATAAATAAAGAAATATGTAGTCAGATTATAGGTGCAAATACATCAGTCTGTCGTTATTAGCCTTGTCATGATTGATACTCGACTCCTTGAATGGGTATGAAGAACTATCTTTGGTCTCGGTTATATGACTTCTCTCGGCCCATTCGTAACTTGCACGTATAGTTTGTTATCTCTTCGGTCCAGAAACAAAACCATTTACTACTTCTAGCCCTGAGCTATTCTACAGACGCGCGTTATCCGCCTTTATTCGCAATCTCTCCTTCTCTCTCAAGTGGCGACGAAGGATTTTCCCTGTTGGATTCTTTGGGATGACATCCAAGAACTCCACACCTCCGGCCAGCCATTTGTATTTTGATTTGTGCTTCTCGACATGCTCACAGATCAGTCTTGCTGTCTCAGTTTCAGACCGTCCGGATGACTCTTTTGACCTCACCACAAAGGCCTTAGGTACTTCACCCGACCGTTTATGATGAGTCTGGATGACGGCGCAATCAGATACAAAGGGATGTGTGAGAAGATGTGCTTCAAGCTCCGCTGGGGCAACCTGCATGCCCTGTTGACCACTTTTGTTAGTAATTCTGATCACATCACTTTCTTGTGTGTGTGACTTACTTTGACCTTGATGAGTTCCTTGATCCTATCGATAATCACGAAATGCTCGTGGCCATTTGGAGACTTGCGAACAATGGCCTCATCACCTGTCCTAATCCATCGTCCACTGTTATCCCAGATGAACGTTTCACCAGTGGCCTTTTCATTATTCAAATACCCCAAGGTGACAGATGGTCCCTGGACTAGCAACTCGCCCGGTGTCTCCGGCGTGATCACTTCATTTCCCTTGATATCGATGATCTTTGCTTTCATGGATGGAAGAAGAGAGCCTGAAGACCCGTGAAGAATATCTGACTCGCTAGTGGAGGTGATGACAACAGCAGTCTCGGTCATTCCTGAGTTGAAAGTTAGTAAAATCACATATTAGACAGAGACTACCTACCGTAAACCTGACCAAGATGCCAATGGGGATACAGCGCAGAAAGGCTATCGATAGTCTCACTTCCTAGGGGAGCCCCCCCAGTATAGACGAACCGGACACTGCTAAGGTCAAACTCGCTGCACTTCTGGTGATTGGCAACCATCTGGACCAGGATCGGCGGAACAATGTTCAGTTGCTCGATCTTGAACCGCTGAATTGCTGTGAGAAATGTTTGAAGCCGAAAGCCTGGCAGAACGATGACTTCGTCACCTCGGTACGGGGCGACGTGTGCCATGATGACCAAGCCATATGCATGGCTAAATGGCAGCAAGCCCAGTAGCACCTGTGAGTCAATGTTATGCTGTTGCCTATAGTAGCTTTCAAACGCTGCGAGCTGTAGAATGTTCGCAATAACATTACGATGCGAGATCATGACAGCTTTCTTTGCGTTACTTATAAGCCTGAGTCGTCAAGATATGTTTGAGCGATCTTACCGGTAATCCAGAGGTTCCGCTGGAGAAACACAAGTATGCAACCTGCCTCTCGCCCTGGCCTTTGATCCATTTCAGTGGTTTCAATTCGGGTAGCGATTCTCCTTCTTTAAGAAGATCATGAATGGTTACGACCTGGTGATTGTGGTCATCCTTGTCCATGGGGAGGATGAATATTCGTTCCCGTGGAATCCCTGCCGCCTTAGCGGCCTTGAGCGCAACTTGCAAGAGGGGAACGCATGTAAACAGGGCAGCAGAGCTGGATGACCGAAGTTGTTGCTCTAGCTCAAGGGCGGATGCAGCTGGGTTGACCGGTGAGACAATACCAGACAACCGATGAATGGCGTGAGTCAAAGGTATGTAGTCAATCTGCAGAGAGTAAGCGAAAAACCGGCATTCACTTCATGCCCCACGAACCGTATTCAAGGAGAACAGGGCGACAACTCGATCCCATTCGGAACCTTCGTTTGTAAATCCTAGTCTCTTGCCGATTGCTCTAGCAAGGTAGTTCTCTCGCTGGACTACGTCCAGAGCTGTGTACGATGTCCCTGTGAGGCCGCAGACGAAAGGGTTTCTCGCTTTAGAGATGGGATACCGCCCATACTCATCGTTACTCATGAACTCAGCTATGCTGATTGAGTCAGGGGGGTCTAGCAGTGGTAGGTTAAAATGGGTTTGCACAGAGAAACAAACAGAAGTGGCAGAGACTTACCCATAGCGAGTTGAGGAACCCATGACGGCGGTGAAAAAACCATGGTGGCAATTTTGAAGATTGTAACGAATCTAACTTTACTACTCGATCGGATGAGTGTCGTAAAATGGCCTGTTTGATCAAAAGAACAAAAAAGCACATAAGGATTGTGATAGAGTTATAGCATTGAGCATGACCAAAGTTCATCCTTGGTGGGCTTTGTGAACCGTCGGCCCGAAGACACTTCCGCAATTACACCTCGGCAGAGCGGAAAAGGCATTATCAAATCTACGGCCGTGATCATATCAAATCTCAAATGTACCCATCTTTCGTAAATCAACCCCGAGTTCATTGATAGCCAGCGCCGCGGGGTAGGCTTGTTTGGCCGAACAAATGTCCCGAAAAAGCCGAAAATAGGCGGAGGAGCCGAGCCCCTATCTTCGGGCCCCGACTCCTCCTCGGGCAACGATGCTGCGATGCATGAAGTATCGCACACGCGACGTTAAACAAGTTCAGGAACAAACAAGGCTATTTTTTGCGGTGCTTGAACGCTGCGGTCATTTGACAGTCAAATGATCAATGTAACAAATATTATTGTCCCTTCATATTTAGTCATACGTTCCAAATAAAGGAAGGGAGCTCGTGGAATATTGACACAAATATTACAGCTCATAATCTACACAGATCAAAGTGGCATAGGTAGTACTTAATGGGATAGAGATTTTTATTTCCAATCATTTTATTCTGGATGAATGAGAGGGTCCTCACAACGCGCTGTTGTGTGTCAATCATGGCTAAATAACGATCAATAACACATTGAGCTTTGATCTAATACAGCAATAACGTATCCAACACTAATTATAAGGAGTGTGTTGACAAACACAGATGCATTACCCCGTTGACTCTCGTAAGGTAACATATATTTACTGCAAAGATAGCGGCAAGACTACTGCGACAGCTGTGGTCTAAGTGAAATGAGGAGATAAAAGATGTAATCAACATTAAAGGAAGGAAGGATCGTGTGTCTTGGCAATATCTGGCGAGTTATACGTCTCAAGTAGGATTATCCAGGCTCATATTGGTCCTCACCTCGTTAAGACTCCTGGATGCCCGTTGGCACCATCACAATGTGTAGCAAGGCGGCCTGATAATATTATATCATTCGGACTCTTTGGCTATGGACAATACCTGATTATTTTGACACGCATTGCCACTGCTCTATCATTGTCATATCCTGATTATCTACCAGCATAAAACTCACTACTTCAATTTGCCCTACCCTGTAGCTGACTGTAATTAATTTGTTTCATAGAAATTCCTGATTAATATCTAGTTAGGTAATTACAAGAACAAGAAATGTCATACAATGATGTAGTATTAAATTGATAGTGTTCATTTCATTACTTCCCACTCTTACAATGCCAAAACACCACGCTGTAAATACCCAATTTCATCCACTAATGGCATACTATTGAACGTATCCACAAAGTCATTCAAGCACTTGCTTCGCGCCTGTAAATGTCCCTTCTTCATACTGATACCTTTAGCTGGTGTGAAATTGACGTATCGCTTCCAGCCCTGAATTAGTAAAGGCCCTTCACCAGTGAGGTATGAATGGACAAAGTTCATCGCGATATCCTCGCAATTAAACTTCTCGTCGACATAATCTCGAATCTTTTTCATCATCGGTTCATCAGATGAGTAGTAGTCGAGGAATGAAATATGTGACATGGCGAGATTGGTGAGGATCATGGAGTACGAGCTGCTCTCGTCACGGCTTGAACATAGTGTGTACTTCCAGTTCCCATTCGCATCCAGCTTGGGACAACGTGCCAAGGCGCCAGTCAATTTATTTCGGCCGAATTTACGCCAGGATTGGAACACAAACTCTAGATCACGTGGGTGATAGTAGACATCGTCATCCGACAACATAATAGCCTGGGTACGGAAGGTCGAGTCGGGCAAAAGCTTCTCGTTCAAGCTGTTTCGAGTAGAAGCCCTGTATCGTACGGGAGTTCCGAGGGGAGATGTAAAGTTGGCGGGTGGGTTTGCCTCCAAATCGTTCCAAATAATGACAATTTCGAGTAGAGAAGGTATCTTTTCATCCAACAACGCGTGGAGGGTTTTGTTGAGTTCTTTTGGTCGACGGTATGTTTGCAACGCGACGCTACACGACGACCCCGGGTTAGCTTCACCGACGAAAATTTCCAGCATCTGGCTGTGGGGCTAAGTGCCCGGTGACATACGTAAACTTGGTATCGTCGAGATGCTCGTATTTGGCATGTATCTTCTCCCATGTCTCCCGTGCTTCAGTTCGGGGATCGTTGTGGCCCTTGGGCATTGGCGTGGGCTTGGCCCCGTTGGTGAGGACCTCAGAGGCTGCGTCGGTTTTGAAAACAGCGAACGTAGTAAAAACGCAACAGATTATTAAAATCGCCGTCGCAAGTCTTCGGATTGCAGGAGATCGCCATATCGGCGTTTGAGTTTGCGCCCAACCGGGGCGACGCTCCATGCTGGAGGGGGATGTTCGGACGAACGAGAGAGAGGTGTGCGTTGAAGAATTTCAGGGATACGGGATAAAGCAAAGAGCAAAACCAAGAGAGAGAGAAGTGGAGTAGCGACATGGCCTCGCTGCAGTATACATATGCGTCACCCAGTCGGCGTGTTGGCGTGTGAAGCTTGAAAGATGGGCACTCATGTATCTGCTGGTGTGACCAACCTTGAAACGAGCCTCCCAATAGATACTAGGGCCAACCAACTCCTTCCTGTTGGATGGATTGGGAATGGATTGGGAACGTGTCGACTGGGCCAGAGCGACAGGGCCAGTCTCTTTTGTGGAGATCGAGACCACGGCCAGGGCCCATGAGCGTGGATTAAGACGCTCAATACGAAACAGCCAACAAATACGAGGTAGCCAATAAATACGAGATTGTCAACTCCACTTGTTCGATGGCCATTCGACCGCTGCTTCGTACACAGCCTCATGGCATCCAAAAAGAAGTTAGGCACAACTACCATACCTAAATTGGCGACCATGCGAACAAATCCACCGAACGGTGAAAGATTTGGCCAACCAACATGTGATGCGCCAGGTGTGCTGATAAACCCTCGGAATCATCCCATGGTTACAATAACGAAATGTGGCAGGTCAGGCACATGATAGCCATGTCACAGCACACGGGTTGAATGGTTTAACCTGACGAGATGATATCATGGGACAAGGCAGAATGCCCTCAAACCAGACTTTGAGGCCTGAAAGACTTAGCCGTGAGATGCATCGGCAGTCCGGCCAAGATGGATCCACTCCGGCAACGTTGGCCCGAACTCAATCGGCCTTGTCCATATCAGTCAGCCCATGTCATATCCAATGAGCAGCCGAACAGGGGTCGACACCTTATCTGGCCGCGTCATCAAATCTCAACCACGAACCTTCGTCGCAGAAAAGGAACGAAGTGATGCACCAATCAAGTATTACGCACGTTATTGTTTAGGAACGGTCAAAGTCCACTTCGGCTCGTCCCGAGGGACAGATGGTAATCTATCGTAGATGCACGGCCGAAAAATGGTATACCTCAGCAGTAACTAGCCTAACATGATCGATCCTACCTGGTCTTGCGATTGACGTTTGGAACGGATTACATAAGGATTGCGCAGTGGTTCGGGGATGAAAGTTCTTAAAAGTGTTCTTTGCAACGGATGATCTTGGAGTATGGTCTGTCAGTCGCACTACGCAGAGGTTCTCATATGATAGTACGGGAAGTAGAGACTAAAAACAAGAGTCCATAGACAATACTGCATGGTGGCCAAAAAAGTTATACAATTCAAACATCCACTGGCAACATCCACCATGCAAGCTCATATGTTAAAGAGGTTGGGCGGCGGGCATAGGCCCTGGGGTGTATGAACAATAACGCTGGAAGTGGACCAGAGGCATGGAAGCCTCTCAGTCGAATGTAAATATCAGGTTCGTATATATCACGGCAGGTGCTACTACTTCGAAAACAATCGATCAGGCTGCTCTCCCATCTAGTGAATTGGTAAATCCGGTGATCTGTAACTGTATTAATATGAATCGCATTAGGCGCTCTCTCCATGTACCAGTGTTGGAAAGTCGTTCTCGACATAGAAGGCAAGCCTAATCATACACTGATCCTTTTGACCACTTTGACCTAGCCCTGATCCTCTTCCCAAAAATGTAGAACACAAAAGGGACGGGTATTAAGAACGCTGCAAACCCTCCAGTGATGCTAGATCCCGGTCCCACGCCGATGTTGTGAAACATCGGCCCAACCACCAAAGGGAAAGCGCCCGCGAAACAGGAGCGTAGAAATGTGTTGGCTGCAACTGCCGAAGCTGCATATAACTGGAATGTATCTACCAAGTAATTGAGGGCAGCTTGGAAGATGGTGAAGAAGCCAGTTCCCAGCAGTAGGAGACCGATACATGGCACGATCCAGTGAATCTCGGGCTGGGCTGTCCAACCGATGAGAAACTGGCCTCCACTAAATAAGACTGAGCCTACCATCATAGGAGGAAGACGTTTCTCAGGAACAGCGCGGTCGCCCGCAGCATGGTACGCCTTATTGTAGAGCATCTGGTTATAGACGTTGGCACCAGCGCCCAGGATAGCACCCACTAAGATGCAGAGAAAGGGCAGGGTCGATACAAAGGCATTCCAACCACGGATCTCCCCAAATATGATGGGGATAGCTCCCAGCTGCATATACAGTATACCATAGCAGAAGCTAGCATACAATGCCACAAGGAAACATATAGGCGTGCATAAAAGCTGGATTGGGCGTAATAAGAACTTTTGAGCCAACTGTGTCACGTTGACATCCCACTCCTCGAATTTCGCATGTAAGGCCCAGTTGCCAGTTTCATGCCGCAAGCTTCGGGCCTTATACACGAGGAGTATGGGGGGGTAACTTTCGTCGATGAAAATAATAGCAAACAGCAATACGACAGCTTGAAGTATCCCTGTTAGATATTCGGTCCAACGCCATCCAAGGGATGGTTGTTGGACAACTGCTGCAGATACAATTGGCCCTGTAGATAATATGAGCATCAGAATAGCTAAGCAGAACGCAAGGAGGGATAAAACTGACCAATAACGGGGCCGCTAACTACAGCCATAGCATATCCAGCCATTGCGATGCCCCTCTCTGCAGGCGAGAACAGGTCGCCGAGCACGCCGCCCGTATTAGTGACGGGTGCCGAGGCAAAGAATGCCCCAAAAAAACGGGTTATCATAATTGTCTGGAAGTCTTTGGCCGTGGCGGTGCCAAAGCTGAAACAGATCGCGATCGACATGGGAACAAAAACGGCAAACCGTCTGCCGTAGACCTCGCTTAACGGTGCCCAGAGTAACGGTCCAATACCAAAGCCAAAGAGGAAGAGAGCCGTTCCCAGTGTTGCGACCTGCGTAGAGACGTGGTACTGCTCGGCAATCTGAGTTGTTCCCGCTGAGTATGCCGACGAAGCCCACGTGGCGGTCATGGTGACAAGCCCGTAGAGTAAAGTCGTGTGCACTTTCTTGCGCATGGGCCAGTTTAGAGGACGATATGGATCGTCTGGACCTTCAAAATCCACCAGCTGGTCTCGAGTGGTTGGTACATGAGAAAGAGGATGAGAGAATTGGGGTGTTGGGCGAGACCGGATGCGAGAGACCAATGTTTCTCGGCGTGAAATGGTGCGTGCCAGGCTCATCGTGGTGACGGCAGACGCAGATTGGATACGTGGCCTGCTTCCGCTCCTGCTCGCTCGCCGAAGTGAGCTAGATCTTATCTCCTCTAGAGTTGGACGATGTCCATCGTAATCGTCCGATTGTCTAGTTTCAGTCTCGGGAGATGAAGACGAGTCTCGAGAAGAGGTACTGTCGCTGTGGTAGCCGCTGCGCCCGCGACCGCGAGCGAGGGTTTGAGATCGCACTCCATGGCCTGCAACAACCATGATACAATAATTCCAAAGGCAATAATGGCATCAACTGCTATTATAGCTGATGTTGATGCGCATTTGTAAGGTCTTGGCACAAATAGCTAGCTCCGGTAATTTGGCAATCTGGAAAACTCGGTTTGGTGTGGAGTCTGTAGATGGGGTGGTTGACGTCATGCGCCATGGGTCAGAATTGCCTTCGGCATAATGAACGATGTTGCCGAGATATTCGCAGGGAGATCTTTCCAGCTCCCAGTGTCATGAGCTACTCTATATTAATTCTGTCAAAAGAGCAAAGCATAGATAGAAAAACCAGAAATTTGCCTCTAAAACAGTTAATAACTATTTCACATTGATTGAAGTTATTATACTACTTGATTGATCGATTGAGTTCACTTTTATTCTGAATTTTAGTGTATTATAAGCCTTCAGTCTACTACTGTACGACGTCGGCACAAAATGAAACTATCAGATAATCTTAGATAGCTTGGCAGGAATAGAGTTCCCATACAATGCTGTGGTTGAGCTGGGTGGGCGAGCTTGGGCTGCACACTGCTACCTCGAGGTCTCAGTTAATCAAATGGTGGCGGAATACCCTTTGGTGAGCTGATCCCAATGTAGGGAAAAGAGAAGGTACAGAGATATGGTTGGCGCATGTTCTGAGGAGAACATTCGTCTAGTGGCGAAGAAAAGTCGTCCCGAAGAAGGTCTCTGCCTCCGCATGTAGACGAATATGTCGAACTGCTTATTGCTTCATCACAGCAAATAAAGAGCCTTGAGTAACGAGACTGGACATGGCCGTTGTTATTGCACAGTAAATATCCCTCTTTCTCAAACTTATCCTAGACTAATTAATGAAGCCGAATTTCGCTATAAGAAAAAGGCGTCATGGGAAGGATAGAATCTTGACGAGAAGATTTATCGGATTATGAGAAGCTGTGACTAATTTAGTGCCCGCTATGATCCCAATACATGTTGTTCAGTTCTTTGATTATTGTCAACGATATTATGCCGACCCCTTTGTTTCACTAGCAGTTGCCTTTGCCTTATAATGGCCTGTACTGCTCTTTTCCACTACTGCAAGTTACTGCTGTAGATGACGTTACTGTGTCATTTAGTTTCGTCCGTTCCGAGAGGTTGCCTCGTGATTTTTGCTGTGACTTCTACCTCCGTTTGCACTCATCCCTCGACTTCATATCGGCGCTACTCTCGAGCAGCGGCATTGCAACACCTATTTGCCTGCCCTCACCAGGCCAAGATAACAGCATCCTGAATTTTTTGCATTTTGAGTCAGTAATCGCGCTCTTTCCGAGTTGCACCTTAGTGACGGGCCCTTACTTACCCTGCTCGGGAGCCTATAGCAATGTCGTTGGGTCGTTGTTATCACTTGACTGCAAATTCACTTGACTCCAGATCGGCGATCTTCTCGAGCAGCAAGCTTACAACAATCTATTGCCTTTCAATACCGGCATGTGATAGTGTATTTTGTTTAAGTGAATACATGCTGTGTGCTGTTATGCGCTTCGGTTTGCCTACAGAAAAAGGTGATACACCAGCGACGCAGCCGTGGTGTTCTAGCTGAGGGTCTACTTTAGTATGTTGAATAGCAGCAGTGTCATATTTAGCAGCTGGTCACATATAAAAGCAACAGAGGGTTAAACAGGGCGAGTTTTAAGCTGTAGCCCTATGTAAAGCAAGTGTATAATCATAGCCAGGATCGCCGAGTGCGATATTAAAAGATGAAATGGAAAATAGGAAGAACACAGCTAACATCGCTAAATTTGCCATTCGGGTTAAAGGCCTCCGGATTTATCTGGAGCCTGGCCGAGTATTGGCCGCAGCTCCTGCCTTGATCCTTTGATTGTGGCACGTCTATCTTATCGGTTCTATTCGGTTATGTCAGTTCGAGGGACATATCTATAAAATGCCCTAAGAGCGGCCGATTTATATTACATTCAGCCCTTGTATATCACTTAGCTCGCCCAAGGACTTCCTCTAGGTCTCGTCAACTTCAATACTTAATAACTTCCTCATGAAGTTTTGTGGAAGGATCTTCTTCTTTATGCTTCCGGGTGGCAAAGTTGCATTCAAAATACGCCATGGCAGATCCCCCTACCAGAATTGGCATATTGAGAAGGGGACAGGAAATTTTTCAGATAACTGGGAATGTATCTGATTGTATCTGATTGTTCCAATTTAGGCCACAGCATTAATACAATCAGAGAGCTTGTGGTGAGGACCCGCCGCTTTCAACGCAATAAGCGCTGGGGGCTAAGACCGAGGTGTGCCACAAGCCCCGCAATACTAAGCCTATTTAAGCTTGAATTGTAACAGCACCACATAATAATCACTCGTTCGCCTAGGAGTACGCCGTATATCCGAAATCTTAATGGACGCAATGTATACCAATTAAACCGATAGAATTATCTCTTGTTGTATTTAAAGCAAGCTTAAGGTGATGGAGTAATCTGGCATCGGCACTGGGATATTGGTATACGCTCGCAAGACGAGATCAGTTTAAAATCCATCCACATTCGCATAAGCTTTGAAATACTCTTCCAGTATCCTAAGATTTTCCATTAAAGTCCCCAAAGGACTACCAAGCTGGATTTATACTGCTAAAACAGGCATAGTTGATATTGTTATGCTTTTCTAGCCCCTGCGGATTCAGCTCCTCAGACGGGTCCCGCGGATTCCTCGGGCTCCGTGGACCCTACAGACTCTGTTGTGCAAATTATTTTATGGAGAGAATTCATCTAGTGCAAGATGGATAACGGCGATAATATTTGTGCAATGTGTAAAAATGAGTTAGGTGTCCCTGTGCATTGGAGCTTAATATTACAAGAGACCGATTGAAGATTAATATCCATGCTTGACTACTATATATATGTTTTAATAACATTTCTAAAAGATTATATGGGGGTGGTACTGGACTAAAACGACCGCACCCACCAACGCCAATACAGTTATAGGGTAGTGGTCTTGTAGAATGTGGATATTGGCAACACAACCACACAACAAAAAGCAATCAATAAACAATCTGAATGCTAGGTAAAGAGGAATAAGACATACTGACTAAATACTGCATAGTTACGCTTTCAAGTTGATTTCTTGCCCAAAGGTACTGGTCCTACAGTTTCAATTTCACCAAGTTGCATGTCGAATTTCTCCGCCGTGGTCCGAGCCACGTCAGACCTCTCCCCATCAAAAACAACTGCAATCTCCTCTAAAGTTCGGCCACCAGTCTCAGGGAAAAGAAAGTAAATGATGACCAGTTCACAACCAATCCACACATCATAATAAATATAGTATTTCCAGCCACTGTTCTCCAGACCAATGGGCTAATCAATGTCAGCTTGATGAAGGCTGGGTACATACAGGTATAGGTACTCACGTTAACGTATTGATTAAAGAAGCCAGACATAGCAATACAAAAGGTTGTGAAAGCCCAAAGTCTTGCTCGGTAAATGTATGGCGAAATTTCGATGGGATAAGATACGACCTAGAAGAGTGACATGTGAGTCCACAGGACACACTCAAAATACTCGAAAAAGACTTACCATGTATAGCCAAGCAAATGAGCCAGCAGCATTGAATAGGAAGATCATGGCGATGACAGCATTTCCGGCAGCCCTGGACCCTGTAATATCATAGCGAGCTTGAGCAATGGTCCAGCCAATAAAGGTAACCAACATTGCCGAGGTACCAAACAATAGTACAGGGCGTCGGCGGAAACGAGCGGTTATGACCGCCGAAACGATGCCAACGATCCATGCCCATGTCGAGATGCCACCGTTGATTAAAGTGAGCTCTTTGGTCTTGACAATTCCTGCAGCATTCAAGATTTGAACGAGATACGCTGAGACAAGCCCGTTGCCACTCGTCTGTGAGAAAACTCCACAACACATGCAGAGGAATGCTCGCCACATTAGACCTCTATTCTTGACAAAGTCCAGAATCTTGATGTTCTCAGCTTTCTCTAGGCTGATGGCTTGGCGGATTTTGGTCAATTCCCAATCTACAAGAGCGCTGTCATTGTTCCCCCCGCCATGGTCTAGGTATTAAACGTATCAGTATCGATTTGTATTAAAGAGGGAGGTGAGTCTGGTCATACATTTGATCAGTATTGCCCTGGCGTCATCTACCCGGTTGTGTGAAACCAGCCAACGCGGCGACTCTGGGCACAAAAAGATGAAAGCAAACTGGTAGAGAGAGCAGACGATCTGCAAAAGGCAAGGTACCCTCCAGGACCAGTCCCCTTCGATGCGATACGTACCGTAGGCTATCCAAGCCCCGACGACCCTTTAATTCGAGATTAGTAAGTCAATCAGAAACGGGTAAGATTAGTCGGAAAAGGAACTAGGATCTTTACATGCCAAGGTAAATCGTCGTGTTGTAGAAGTTTGTGAACATCGATCGTTCTTTTGGATGCGCCAGCTCAGCCACGAGCACTGGAGCGCCAATCTGGGAAAGCCCAATCCCGATTCCCAAGAGCATTTTGAAGGCAGAGAACATGGTGAATGACAAGGCCCAAGCTTGGCCCATAGTCGAAGCGATGATAATGAAGGATCCAATCATCATGGGCATACGACGGCCGAATTGATCACAAATCCATGGGGCGATAAACATGGCAATTGCCCCTCCGAGAGACTGGGCAGCACCGAAGAACCCGAGTTGGGGACTTGTAGGAGTACCGAAGTCTGTTGAATAATAGACTACAGTTAGCATGGAGGGCTTGGAGAGAGTGTTGTGGGAGTGATTAGAGATGGCTCACGCTCGTAGAATTGAGGGATTGTTTGAAGAGCATTTGTCATAGACATATCAAATCCAATGGCTGTTGGAGTGATGAAAGCAGCCGGAAGGAGACAGCAGTACAAAACGATGCGTTCTGGACGCTTGTACCATGGTGGTAAAGATGCCAGATCAAAAGGGATATGCTCGTTGCTCATGTTGTATGCTTCTCAACGCAGCAGAAGGGGAGTAGATCGGTGATTGGAGCAACGTGGAGAAGGAAAAGATCCTGGGAGCCGTAATTATCGTGGTGCTCTCAAGACTTTTATAGGAGCACAAAGATTCCCAGCTCGTTAAAACATCAGACCGAGAGGTTGTATCATTTCCCCATGGGCCCCCGGGTCTGGGGGGTTTGCGGGGACTGGGGCGGAGACTGGGGCGTTTTTCGGGACAATACTATACGACGGATCTTGCCAGCATTCGGAAGGAAACACACCGCCATGCGAAGATTAACCGAAGCCGTATATCCGATGCATGGCATCAACTGGCCATAATTGATTCGGTTGGCCGGTAGCACCCCTCCAAGTGCATTAAGGCTCCTTCGTCGTCTCAGGCCCCACACTGTCCGGCCTTGGCGTGTTGAAAAGGTGGCTTCTGAGGCAACTTCGGGCTAGATCATCATGGAGCCATTGCCTCCCTGAATTTATCGGATGATGACATTCGGAGTGACTTGTGCAACGATGTAATTGACGGAATGGGTACACAGCAGCCTATGCCGAAACTCGGTCTATATTACACCGACGAGCTGTCACGCTACCCGTGGATGGGAGGCTTTGTCTCGTGCTCAATCGCACGATGCCGTTGCGTTATATTTTACCCTGACTGATGGCTTGATATTTTCCCTCATCTTTCATTTGCGTTCGTGAACATTATCCCTTCATCGACTGACCTCCAACGCTCGAACATCCACACTCATATCACATGGATCTCCAAGAAGCAGGACAACAGCCATGGATCTGGCATCCAGACTGGACGGAGCCAAATTCTGGCTCCGCTGGGAGATTCGTACACTTTAGAAAACGATTTGAGTTGGCCCAAATCCCACCAGCGCCAGTTCGCATTAACATCACAGCGGACACTCGCTACAAACTCTACATCAATGGACACCTGGTACACTATGGGCCAGTCAAGGGCGATGAATGCCGATGGTTTTACGACACTGTTGATATCAATTCATTTCTTCAGGTTGGCACAAATCAAGTTGCTGTACATGTCCTTCGATTTTACGAAGCCACTCTACATGCTCCGTCCTTCGCCCGTCTACCGTACGGAGGGCTTTACATCCGGGAAATCGATCACAACGACCAGATCCCAATTGGGAGCGATGAAACTTGGGAGACATCGATCGACCATTCTACGAAATTGCGCATCGACGAGCCCTATGATGCCTTTCTACACATATTCGAGGAGAGAAATCAGGCAACGGCCGTCGGTATGACCTGGACACAAGCCAAAAAGCACGACATCATTGAAGGCTGGGGAATCACGGCCCCGTGGAAGTTGCACCCTCGACTCATCCCATTCCATCGCCTCGAGTTTAGGACACTTGACTACCTGCACAATGTGAGGAGTGATATAGGCCAGGACACTTGGGCCCGTATTCTTCTCGGCCAATCACAGACATTGCAAGGACTTCGACTCGCGCCAGGAACGTCGCATCATGTCGAGATCGGGGTTCAGAATCACCTTACAGCGTTGCTGGTGTTCCGCTTTGCAACTCCGGCTGCAGCTGGGAGCACCCTCCGGGTGACATATTCAGAATGCTATGAAGACGAGCCCAGGGTCATACCCTTCAATCGCCGCAAAGGAGATCGCCAAGATTCAACGAAGAAGATTTTTGGACCTTCGGACTACTACAAATTCGGAGGTGTCACATCTCCTCTTTTAGAATATCGCGCTAGACGTTCCGACGAGGAGGCATTCCAACCTTTCCATTTTCGTACATTTCGCTACATGGCACTTGATATCGAAGTACACGCAGACGCCGCGTTGGTTTTCAAGGGAATCGACATTACAGAGACGACATATCCTTTGCAAGTCAAAGGTTCATTCGACACTAATGAGACGTGGACTAAGGACCTCTGGGACGTCAGCATTCGGACCCTTCAAAATTGTATGCACGATTGCTATGAAGACTGTCCCTTCTACGAACAGCTACAATATGCCATGGATACCAGAAGTTCATGTCTATTCACATATCTCGCCTCTGGAGATGATCGCTTGGCACGGCAGGCTATCATCCAGTTCCACGACTCGTTTCAGCCAGGCGTAGGACTGACTTGTGCTCGGGTTCCTTGCTCGACAATGCAAAGGCAAATTATCCCAGCTTTCTCACTGTACTGGGTTGGCATGGTGGTCGACCACTACCAATATTTTGCCGATGTACAGTTCACGTGTCAATTTTTGCCTGTCTGCCACGCAGTTCTTCAGACGTTTTCTAATCGCATCGATCCCACCCTTGGGCTTGTTCGTACATACAAATCTTCTTCATTCTGGTCATTCACTGATTGGACGCGACCCTGGGCGCCTTTGGGCATTCCGCCGGCTGTCACACGGACTGGGTTCTCGACCTATCTCAATTGCCTCTATTGCTATACCTTGAGGCTCATGGCAGGAGTCCTCCGACATTTGAAGAGGATAGAGCAGGCGGCCGATTACGAATGCAAGGCGAATGCTATAACCCAGGCTATTGTGGATCACTGTTTTGATGGAGAGTTTTTTACAGACGGCCTTGCTGTCGGGTCTAATCCTCAAGATGACTACAGCCAACATAGTCAGGTTTGGGCTGTCTTATCTGGTGCAGCTGTAGGCAAAACAGCCGAATATATATTGTCCAAATGCTTAGCAAATGGCGATCCGGCTTCTCAGGCTCCAGTGGAAGCTGACAATCAACAACAGGGAACGTCCAGTATTGATGCCGCTCCTTCTTTCACCGTAGCATCTATTTCCTTTACCTTCTACACGCTACGAGCATTTGCAGCTGTTGGAGATAATGTGTACAACGAACATTTCCACGACCTCTGGTCTATTTGGAAGGATCAGATAGCTGCCAATCTGTCAACATGGGCCGAAGACAGCGTGTCTGTCCGATCCGACTGCCATGCATGGGGTAGCACCCCGATCTACGAATTCACAACCGAAGTTGCCGGTATCAAACCGGCCACTCCTGGTTGGGAATCCGTAGATTTCAAACCCCGCACTCAGCTTTTCCCAACTTTGAAAGCCAAAGTACCTTTGAGAGGCCAACAGTCAGGCATTGCGTATGTGGAGTGGAGCCGAGCAGATGAACATGGTGATCGTCAAGTTACTACTGTCAAATTTGAGTTGAGGAAGGAAAGTGGGGAGCCAATGGTTGGTATTCCAGTTGTGGTTTCGCTGCCTGGCCAAGAGGAAGTGACCGTGGCTTACATGGACATTCTGACCTATGAAATTTCTGAAGGATCTTTGTCTGGCACGAATGGACATTTGAAGGTTTGATAAAATATATTGAAGTTCACTGCTGCATAGTTGTTTGGCTGGAGGACCTCATCATGTAGAGTTGAGTGAATGGATGACAGCAGATTTTGCTTTCTATATATACTATCCGGAATACTAGAAGGAGCCCATTGCTTACTTGAATTCTCTTTTCGACGGCGGAGATTGGGTAAGATGTTAAGTGATAGCAATGTTATTCAACAGTGACTTTGGTGGCACAGGCGTGCTACTACTCGCCGCTAAAGAAATCGGTGCGAGTGTTGTTAGCGTCGACTACCGTCTGGTGCCGGAACACAAGGCCCCCGCCGCTGTCGTAGACAGCCACTCAGGCCTAATCTGGATCTTCAATAACGCGAAAGCTCTCGGGATGACCCTGATAGGGTATTGGTATGGGGTTCTAGCGTTGGTGGTGGTCTAGGGGTTGGAGAAGCTCTGATGTCGCGAGACCGCAAGCCCGAGGGAGGCACCATGAAACCATTGATCCTCAGCGGCCCTATGTTTGAAAACAGAGTCGATGATTTGGAAATAAAGACATTCAGCAGCAAAGCTGCCCCTGTTTGGAGCCCCGAATCCAATGAAATGGCTTAGAAGGCTTCCTTTAGACAAAACTCTCAAGATAAGATCGCCTACCATGTCCCTGCTCGGGCCACTGACTATCGAGTTTACAGCCTGTCTATTTAAATTCGGGTGGTTCAGAACTATTCAGGAAGGCATACATGAGATTTTCTGAGAGGCTGTGGAACTGTGGCAGCGATTTTGAGCTACATGTCTGGCTTGGTGGATTTCACGCTTTTGACTTGGTGGCACCCGAGTCCGCTGTTGCGCAGAAGGCAATCAAGGTCAGAAATTAGTGGTCACCATCGGTTCTTCTCAGATAAATACACTCAAATATGTGACCCTGATCTAAACCGATTAATTCCATCATCGTTATTTACGGACTGTTGCATGTATTTGGATTCACACTGCTATATTCACGCGAAGCCCACATCCCATGTCTATACACTAACTTTAAATGCCAACATATTTAATAAGAGATTCAATGTCTGTCATTCCATCCGAAGAAATATTGTAAGTTGACTTTGGCTAAGATAATCTATGCATTGCAAGAGAAGTGATCTTCGGTCGGGCGATGCTGAGTTACGCATTAAACTGCATCATCACGGGCAAGAACAATACTCAGGGTTTTGGCGTACCGTTGTGAGGAGACTATTAGAGTCGGTGCGATTCTGGCCTGGTTTTGGTAAAGAGATTCTTGAAGCGGACGCGTGTCAGGTAAAGCTGGAAAAGCTGAATCTGAGCTAGCTCGACCCTAACGAGTTCGTGAGTAAGTTTGAATCACATGAATCCACATGCAACGCTATAATAGCAACTTATCAGTTTGTGTGCTAGAAAATGGAATATTCTGAGAGGGACCACAACGTCTGGTTCGGCATGAGGGGGTGGTGACAATCAATCGTATCAATTATTCTGATATTAATAACATATTGGAGGTGAATAGCAAAGGGGACGAATGGGATGCACGTGAAAATATTTACGATGTTTCATGTTAAATCCCATAATTAATTACTTTCCTACTTTCAGGTTCGGTTCAATTTCTAATTCACTTCAATTTCTTTTGACTTTGACGCTATAGAGACAATAGCATTTCTATTTGTTTTGTATTTCTTCCATCCGCTGTTGCGCTTTCTGACCACTTCTACCAAGGTCTAGGGTAGCCACTCGCTCTGGGTGTCCTGCGGACGGCAGTGTTTAAGACGTGCTAACTATTGTAAGCGTGAGTAATCTAATATTAAACGCTGTGTTTGAAGAGATCTAATATATTGTGAAGAAACTTATACTCGAGGGCCTGCTGTTGTTATAGAGCTTACAACCGCAGTCATATCTAACGATCGTGGATAAATATGATATTTATCAACAACCCTAGAACTTAATACTCTTTATACTTACAGGCATCTTTTACTCCTTGCAATAAAACTAATACTGTAGTAGATTTTTATCCACATTCTTTCGATCTTATCCAGCCGCTTGTAGGAGTATAGCTGCTGGCTGGGAACTGCCTGAGTTCTGTTGTAAGAATGATATTTCGCGAACTAAATCACATACGTGTTTGGCGCAGATGACGTTTTGTGGAATGTGGAATGCAGATCGCGGAAAAAGCTCAAGATCGGAATGTAAGCGCCATCCGTCGAATATTAGCCGACAAGTGTGTAGTTGAATTGATAATGTATGCACAAGTTCATAGTAATAACGGGGCTAAGATTATGCAAGGGCTATTAATAATGCACATACTTATGCTAAGGGAATAATGTATGATTGCGCATGTACTGGTACATCAGTCCGAAATTGCAGCTTGGACATGTTGGTGATCATTACGTGGCGCCACAATGAGACCCCTCTTTTCCGCTTGATGACACTTATATAGGCCTGTTCCACACCGAACTGATACTTGCGGGTTGGTTATTCTCCTCAATAGGTTAATGTGCCCTTTTCAAAAGTCACTTTGTGCATTCCCCCCAGCTATCTTGCAACCATGAAGCCAAAATTTGGCGCATGGTTCCGTGGTCAGCTTGACAAGCACAAAACCAGAAAGGATGATAAACCTTTCCCTCGTCTCCCTAGCCCCCGACCCAACGTATTGACCCCATCTTCCTCCCAAGAGAATTTGGCACAAGGATGCCTGTTATTCAAGAGACTTCCATACGAGTTGAGGAGAGAAATACTCATGTTTGCCTTTGGCAATCGCCGCGTACACATGGATCTCTCCTTTGAACATCCATCTGCTATTTATACTCCAGGCCAGCACTGCACGAGAACAAGCAGCACTGTTAATCCCACTGGCACTTATGGCAGGCGTGAGGAAGTGGACTGTAAACAGCCGAAATCTTGGCGTTGGTGGGGTGGTGTGTGCAATCGATATTTACCTGACCCTGGGTGGGAAATCCCAGGTCCAATGGGGAGCCAAGGGCCTCCTGGTCCTTGGGACGACTATTGTCGGTTTGGATGCGTGTTGCACTGTGATCGGTTGCCGGCGGATATCCCTTGGAAGTGTCATATTGGGGCTATGGGCTGGCTATTGAGCTGTCGACAAGCGTAAGCATTGCTCTCATTCTTCTATCCTTCATGTGGCTAACAAGATGAAGCTACAATGAGGGAATTGAAGTACCCTACAAGACCAACACCATTTCTATGTCGAGCGAAGTCATGATCACTCATATTTCTGAGCTTCTGCTGCCTCAGCGACTGGCTACTATGACATCGATCGAGCTCATGTGGCCACTGAAATGCCATATTCAAGAGGGCCAGAGTCCTGTTTTGAAATCGGATCAACTAGAAGTTGTTTTCACGCTTCTGTCATCCCATTTTACAGGCCTCACACACCTTTTCATTGTTTTTCAAACAGTAGACGACTTGCGATTTTCTAGGGACTGGCTAGATGCCGAGAGCATTCTTAAGAAGTTTGATCAACTAATTCCGCAGATGCAAGGCCTTGTCGAATGTGGCATTGCATTTCCGCTTACGACACTTGAAAAGTTACTCAAAGCTGCCGAAGATGCCCTGAAAGCTCAGCGCCAAGGCCAGGAGCAGGTTTCATACTATCGATATCTCTGGCGTTTTCTGGACGACGGCGAGCATGTTCTCACAGAACGTCCCAACAACACTTACCCCAATCCACAATCTCGTTTACTCGAACCAAATGACAAAAGAACTAGTGTGGGATACTGGATCTCGGACAGCCACTATGATGAGGAAACGCTTCCTCTACACATGATATCGTGCTTCGGCGGAGGTTCCATTCACTAGAGGCAATGTGTTGGTGCAGTGCATCATGTGACTGCAGAACAGAGGAATTAATAGCAGCATTCAAAAATATCAAGTTTGAGGTGCATTTATAATAGCAACATAGATCTAATTACTCAAAGATTCCATTCGTATATTCTTCAGGTATTAAACTTCCCAGAATGAACGAAATGGAAAATATCCTCAATTGTGCCTCTGAAGGTTTACTACCAAATTGGCCCCTAGATTAGATATCCACATCGCTTTGGGTTTAGGGGGACTTGACGACCCTCCAAGACTGGCGTGATTCAAGAATAATTGTTGAATCAATTTAAACGCATGAAAATGTAAACATGAGTTCGAATCGCGTTATCCTACATCTATTCTGACCTGTCTCGATAATCCCATACTTACACCTCAACACAGTATCTGTAATCTGACATAAGAGTTAGTGTACTAATGGTTCCTTTTTTTGGGCGGGGCGGGGGGGATATAACGAGAAGGGGAATAAATAAGTTGCAAAATTAAACTTACCAGGCCAGAGGTTGTGGCACTCAGGGCCAATAGCGGGGTTCCTAAGCAAGTTTAGTTTCATTATTGGATTTGAGTGACGGCGCCACTTTGTGAATACTCACATGGCATAAAACTCGGCAATGGTCAGACCGTTTGCGTCCAAGGCTCCTTGACAAGTCTGGGGTGAGACGACTGCATAGTACTTCTTGCAATCCTCTGCCGCACCGTCCTGAAGTGAGGGCTTAAAGTTAAAAAGAGACCTTAGTAAGAGGGGAATGATGGAGCTTACTCTGATAGGAAGCGCGGTCGATGACGGTTCGGCAGTTGTAGATGTGGTAGTCGTGGCAGCCGCGATAGTCGAGGAAAGTTGAGTCTCGGTTTCGGGCTCACCCGTATACGTGTTGAACTTCCGATATGCGGCCATGCAGTAACTGAGCTCCTCGCTGAATGCACAGTCGGGAGAAGAAGTGTTGAGAGAAGGGTTCCTGGAAGCGTGTTAAAACAGTCTCGCAATTATCAGCTCGTGGCTTGTTATGGCACTAACCAATTATACAGCTCAGGAAGGGAAATTTCCCACACCTGGGCCAGTTTCTCACATGCCGACACAGAAGAGCCCCAGCTCATGTCAACCTGCAGCTCTGTGCCATCCAAATAGATGATACAGTCCTTCCTCGTACCATTTGCCCTAGGCAGATAAGTAGGCAACCCCGTGATAGCAGGTGCAGTGAAGGTGGCCTTAACCAACTCATCGAATGCAACGTCAGCAGTGCTTGTTGTTGGCTCAACATAGTCAGGGTGACCAGGATACAAGTTGATAGGTCCCACCGGCGAGACGCAGTAGGCCTCTTCGGCGTAAAGGTTGGTGCACTCTGCATTGAGGCCTTGATTCAGGAACAGGAAGTCCTGAAGTGAGATACCATACCCGAGGATAATCTGGTTGCAGTAGTCGCCAACCTGAACAGAGTAAAATTCGGCACAGTTCCCGTTTGTGCCGCTGGCGATGTTGGAGGGGACTGGAGCTGCGGTAGGTTCTAGCGTTGGAGTTGTAGTTGTTCGAGTTATGGGCACATAGTCTTCGTCGTCATGAGGCTCCAGGCAGACGGTATGGCCTACGGATAAGGACATGCGGTTGCAAGACGATCCAAGCACAGGATTCCCTTGCCAAAGCACATAGCGCGTTAGACGTTGGACCATTTGACTGTGAATGAGCTAAAAAGAAGAAGACTACTCACAAGTGTACAGCTGCACCATGCTAATATTTGAAGCGACGGCGATGCCCTGGCATGTATCGTCGGCTTGGATTGTATAAGTCTTGCATTGGTTCACGATGCATATCTTGTCGCCCGCAGTCGGGAAGCCGGCACAGAATGCCTGTAGATTGTTATCGTAAAGCATCCAGGCTGTAGCAACGTCCTGGGCCTTGGAGATAGACTGACAAGTGTCGCCGGCCTGGACAGTGTACTCGTCACCCGAGCAATGGAGTGCAGGCTCGGAAGTAGTTGATGGGCTGTTCGTTATTTTAGTCCAACCCACGTTTCTAGAAGTTGCTTAGGAAAAAGCACATACCTTCCGGTTACAGTGGTTGCCAACGCAAAGCCTGTCTTAGAGCAGCTCGAAGTCAGTGTTGAATAATCTGCTTGCAACGCGAATCCGTTTGAGTAGGAGGTGCCGGCCAAAAACTGAAATGGCTTGATGACACAATTATCGCACATGTCGACGGCGGCGGTGATGATAGCTGTTTAGCTTTTTAGAACACTTTCACACCTATTTCACATCAGAGGGGACGCTTTCTTACAGGTAGCAGAGCTGCCAGTACCAGAGGCTGTATCGGGAGAGTTCTCAAAGGCCCAGATATTGCACCATCTGTCTCCGTCCTTAATGCAAGTCCGGGTAAAATGATAATAAATGTCTGTCGCCACAACGGAGACATGAACCGGATCAGCAGCTAGGTCGTATTCGACCAAATCTTCCTCACCACATTCAGTCTTCAAACTGGTCTCAAAATCAGCCAGCGAAGTGCGGCAACTAGAAGTGCATGCCTCCTCCAGAGAGGCCAGCGGAACAGGGTCTCTCTCGAAGAAGCTAGCTACCTGCGAAGGGCAGTCAAGATCGACCACCAAGGCGGCTTGGCAACTAGTCGAGAGAGACTCGGCTGGGAGAGCGTCGGGAGAGATGTACTGCCACGCGATAGCTGGCCTCACCATGAGAGCCAGGCTTGAAAGAACGAGTAGCCAATTCATGGCAGTTGAAACTTGAATGACAGGCAAAAGAGTGTAGATGTGTATAGAAAGAAAAAGAAAAAGAAAGGGAACGTGTTTTGGCCAAAAATCGAGGGCAGAATGAAAGAATGCTTCAAGAGGTAGACGGTGGCGGGAACTAGGATCGGATATTAGTCAATGTGATAATGTGACAGACAGAGCAATCTGACGATCCATGCGACTTCAGCTTTGGCGCCCAAAGTGCCCATATTTTGAAATTACAGGTAGGTTGCATGACAGGCTTCAAGGTGGCAAAGCCCGCAATTAGCGCGTGAAGTGATTGCTGGTGCTGGGGGATCAACATGTACAGAGTAAGGATCGGTTGATTTTGGTCTTGGCGGTTGGTTGTTGGTCGACCATTTTTTGGTCTTGGCGGTTGTTGGTTGAACATTTGCAGCGATCTGAGCCCGGCCCGCCCGAACACCTGCATCCAGGTCTAGTTAGCCGACAAGTCCCGACATGGGTATTGCACATCCCTGGGTAGCTGGTATTGTAGCTGCTGATTTACTGGATCTACAGTGAATCCATCGGCTGAAAATACATTTGTATTGTTGTGAGAAAGGGGATTTGTTGTGAAGAATAGTGCTGTGGAGAATAGTATAGTTTTTAGGAAGGGACATTGGGGGGCTGAAAAGTAACCCGTTTTAACCTCATAGATGCGGCCCGCTCTCGGCTGCGGGAGAGGTTCCTCGGCATCCAGGGGAACCCTGCTTTGTCCAATCATATCGAACGACAATCAACTGTGCTCCGGTATTCTCTCCATGGGCTGAGTCCTTAGCTAGATTAGCATCAGCAGGGTTATCGGGGGCCAAGTAACAAGTACAAGTCATTTTGTTTCTCATCACTTCGCCATGTCTTATAAAGAGGAACATATTGTCCAGTGTTTGGACTGGAACCAGGAAATGGTCCCAAGACCACATTTTCTCCCTTGTCGCTCTTTTACCAATCTTTTTTGCACCAACCTGACCAAATTGGCCTACTCTAGGCTGTAGCTGGTCAGCCATGGGACTCAAAACTGTGTTTTTATCCCTGTTGGCCTTTCAGGCCATGCTGGGTCTTAGCCATCCCCATCCCCATCACCGTCACGGGAGATTCCATGATGCACATGTCAAAGTCCGGGATAAGCAGCTCCTCTGCCCTCCTATTCCCGACAAACTGACGAGCGGCGCTGATCTCATAGCCAAGGTCAGGTTCAATGACCGTGACACATGTGACGCAAAGATCACCGCCAGATCGAGTCTCACCGCCAGGGCCGACAACCCGATCAACGTTGCGGACCCCAATGACCCATATTCGTGTTCTGAGGTGAAGCCATGCAGCAATGGTGCCTGTTGTGCCAAAACTGGCTATTGCAACTACGGTCCAGACGCCTGTGGTACCAATGGCGAGTCGCCCAACGACAAGTGCTGGAGCAACTGCGACGCTGTTGCCGAGTGCGGCCGTTTTGCTGAGACGGCTGGCAAGAAGTGTCCTCTCAATGTCTGCTGCAGTCAGTACGGGTTCTGCGGCATGACCAAGGACTTCTGCCAAACATCAGATGAGGAGGACGAGGGCTGCCAGAGCAACTGTGTCCAACCTGGCTCCGGAGGCTCCGGTGGCGATGTCCAGAAGCGCGTCATCGGATACTACGAGGCGTGGAACTGGAAAAAGAAGTGCATCGGCATGAGCATGGAAGACATTCCCGTCAACGGCCTCACCCACATATACTACTCCTTTGCGTATATCATGCCCGAGACGTACAAGGTCGTCCCCATGCAGGACGAAAAAGACGGCAGCCTCACAACGGAGACCTTTACCGAGTTCACTGCCCTCAAGCGGAAGAACTCTGCTCTTAGGGCCGTCGTTGCTCTCGGTGGCTGGACCTTTAACGACAACAATACCATCTGGCAGCCTGTTTTCAGCGACCTCTCTTCCACAAAGGCTAAGCGTGCCATATTTATTAGCGAGCTTGTTAAGTTTATGGATCGTTATGGCTTCGACGGCGTTGACATTGACTGGGAGTACCCTGGCGCTGGCGACCGAGGCGGCAAGTCAGATGACGGCGAGAACCTCACCAAGCTGTTCAAAGAGATGCGTGCTGCGTTTGATAAAATGTCTGGCAGACAAAAAGAGATTTCCTTCACAGCACCGACGAGTTACTGGTACATGCGCTATTTCGACATCGCTGCGTCCGCAAAGGTCGTTGACTATGTAAATGTCATGTCGTACGACCTCCACGGAATCTGGGATTCCGACAACCCCATTGGGTCCCAGGTCCTGGCGCACACCAACTTGACCGAGATTCACCTCGCGCTGGATCTGTTTTGGCGAAACGACGTCGACCCTGCCAAGATAAACCTTGGCATTGGCTTCTATGGGCGATCGTTCCAGCTGGCGAGTGCGGCATGCCACACGCCTGGGTGTCTTTTCCTAGGCGGTGCTGACCCGGGACTTTGTACCGACAACTCGGGCACTCTGTCCTACTTTGAGATTATGGAAATCATCAAAAAGTATGATCTGTCACCGTACTGGGATAAAGAGAACGCTGTCAAGTATGTCACCTGGGGTGGTGACCAGTGGGTATCCTATGACGACGAGGACACGATCGCACAGAAGATTGAGTTTGCCAACTCGCTAGGCTTAGGAGGTCTGCTCATCTGGGCCATTGACCTCGACAACACGCAACTTGACGCTCTGGCTGCTGTGCTGCGCCCTAAGGGTTTCGACACGTACCAAGCTCGCTCGACCAAGGACCCATGGACAGAGCTCGGAGAAGGCCATTGCACCGTCAGCGACTGCGGCACGACTGGCTGCAAGTCCGGGTGGATTGAAGTTGATGAATACGATTGTGATCGCCTGGCGGAGAAGAAAGCAAGTGTATGCTGTCCTTTTGCCTCGGCTCCCGATCCCGACTCATGGTAAGTTTCCCAGTGTGAGAATAACTGACTTGCAACAACAGCTAACATTGCCATAGCACCTGGAGAGGCAACGGAGTTCTCTGCAACGGTCAGTGCCACGAAGGAGAGGTCGCTCTCGCTTCCAGCACGCAAGCCAGAGGCGGCTATGTGTGTACCGACGGCCGCAAGTTCCTCTGCTGCGAGGCGGAAGCCCAGGTGCCAGATTGCCGGTGGACCGACTGCAACGGGGAGTGCAATTCGGACGAAGACGAGTTGACGTGGAAGAACGGAAACTGTAGCGGCGACGACGAGAAAAGGTTCTGCTGTAACAAGGAACAAGAATGGAAAAATTGCGAGTGGCGCGGGAAGCCCGGCAGCTGCTTCGACAACCACTGCGACACAGGCTGGCAGGTGGCCTTGACTACGTCTCACGGAGGCGAGGGCGAAGACTGCGGATGGGCCTCAAAGCGGAAGAGGAGCTTTTGCTGCGATCTCCCCACGGGCGAATCGCCATTCCTTCCTGTTTCCCTTGACTACTTGTTCCCTGATCCTCCGACTGAGGAAGATGCAGAGTCGGACTTTACGCTCAAGGTGGATAACACCTGGGGTGGCGCCGAGGACTTGCCTTTTGCCGAGACACCTGAGCACTCGGCTTTTGGCTTCATTGTCATGACCAGTCCCGACGAGCTGCAGACCACACTTGATAAGCGTGATGGATCTCACTGGGAAGTCTTTGACTGCAACGACGCTGTTACAGAGGGCGAGCATACCGTTCGCATGGTGTGCACTGACCGCAGTGAAAGCTCCAACTGCAAGAAGATCTACCTTGGCCATGGCGCCCCCGGCACCATTGTGGAGATGCCTGAGGGCTGCGGTCCAGGAAAGTATGCCGTGGTCAAAGATTTGACGTCCAGTCAGAACCAGAGCCTCCCACACCATCTCTACCGTCGCGGGGTGGATGTTTCCGAGCTCATATATGACTTAACCTTTGACTACGACTTCAGCCGTGTGCCTCGAGACCTGGGCGACACACAGATCCGCATCGACTATAGCAACGAAAACACGTACTGGAACACCATTGTCGACAAGGCAGCTGACGCCAAGAAGAGGTCCTTAAAACGATCTGTCAAGAGGACTCTTCAGGATATGGGAGGCAGCCACAAGCGCTGGCTCGAAGAGGAGTGGCGGGATGATCTACACAAGGGTGACTTGTCCACGGAAGATATGCACAAGCGCTGGTTCGGTGAGACGACCCTCGACTGGCTCAAGGCCATCTTCACGGGAGTCACCAACACCATGGAGCTGGAGCACAGCTACAGCGAGGAGTTTGTGCTCAGCATCGTCGACCAGAAGCTGACGTGCCCCAACCTTGACGCCAAGCTTGAGGTCTACGCCGAGATGTCGGTGGATGCCAACGTCAACTATGGTTTCACCTTAATCGGTAAGCTCGGAGGTAAGTATGGCATCGATATCTCCGACTCGTATCTCTACTACCGCACCGGCGGCGAGGTTAACGCCAAGTTCGTCGTCGACGCGGCCGTAACGGCGCACTTTGACACGGGCGACGTGCTCATGTTCAGTGCCGACACCTTTGGCGCGGCCTTTACGGTGCCGGGCATTGTCACCATCGGACCCAATTTCAAGCTCTTTGGCCAGCTTGAGGGCAAGGCGACGCTTGGCGTCAACTTCGAGACAAAGGTGAAGCTCGCCGAGTGGAACGTCTATCAGACCTTCCCAGCCGTCGACGAGGACTGGGAGCCCGACATCTTCAATGAAGCCGTCAAGTCTGGCAAGCAGACGCTCGAGCCCGAATTTGAGTACGGCGTCTCGGTGAGCGGCCATATATCCGCCCACATCAAGCCCACCATCACCTTCGGCATCGACTGGAACAAGAAGTTTGCCTCGCTTGACTCCTGCTCCGTCAACCTAGTCGCTGATGGGCACGTCACCTTCCATGCCGAGGCAGAGACTGGCAGCAGTGGAACCAGCTTCTGCTATGGCGTGGACGTTGGGGCCGATCTCTATGCCACCCTCGAGGTTCCGGATATGTTCTCGTGGGCACTCCCAGAGTCCCCCTTTATGATCACGAAGGCCGACGACGTCACCATCTTCCCCACTCGACTAGATGGAAACGCCTGCACAACGGTGGGTAACAGCAAGCTGCGCCGCCGAGATGGTGATTTCTTTGAAATCCATGCCAACCGCACATCTTCTTCTTCTTTCTCAACCTTCAAGCGTTCCGAGATATCCAAGCGAGCCACGAGATATGGGCCACTCGTACCGCGAATTGAGGGCCTCCTGTGCCCCGGCGACGTGGATCTAGATGAGATCCCGTCCTGCCCGTTATGCGAAGACGACGTCGACGCGCTGCGGAAAAGAGGTGACGATGAATGCTCCATCGACCAGTACCCGTCCAAGGAGGAGGCATGCCCTGCTGATACCAGTGCTCGCCGTTCCATTCCGGTGAGCCATTCGCTCACGCGGCGCGTCACCAAGGACGACGCCTCATGGATCGACCAAAACGGTGTGTCGGTTCCCCTGCCGTTTAATGATTACCCACGTTGCGGAGTCGCCCCCAGTTCGGTTATCCGTTGGTTTGGCTATCCAACAGAGACCGGACGTCAATGCAACGTGGCGTTGGAAAAGTACTCTGTGAACCAGATTGACCCCTCAAAATTCGTCAGTAAGTCTGCTCCACAACAAACCCACAGAGATGGTTGAAAGATATACTAACCCGTATGGGCGTGTAGCTGAGCATGTATACGAGGCACAGTTTCTCAAACGCTTCTTCGTATGGCTGCGTAATGGAGTCCTTCCAGTTGATTATCGAAATCCCGATCCAGCCTGGATAGATGAGGTTCTACTCGGGCTTGGCAATAGTAACAGAGTCTACAAGCCAAAGGTAGGATGGAGCCAGTCCAATATGTGGAAGGAGTTAGTTCTCGGCCTTGGTAGCCATGACGAGCCTGGGCGTTTGGCCCTAGCTGACACAAAGGTGAATGGACGAAAGGGAGTGTTCTTCCGCGGCTTCGCCCCGTCACCATTAAACAAGGTAGGGAACGCGGAAACGCGCAGGGAGCATCGCGATGTGAGTACTCATTCTCATTCCCTTGAAGCAGATTTACCATGTCCGAGAGGCTAACGCAGCCGACCTTGTCGTAGGTGGCGGGTGTCTTTTACTACATGCGCCGCCCTGAGATTTGGCCTAAATTCGTTGCTACGTCCCAGTACTTTGAGGATTTGTTCGACGACTTTGATCTAGAATACGCGTGGACTGAGTCCAAAGCTATGAATGTCGGTCAACTGGAAAGACCCGATCGAGACACTGCCAAGAATCAGCCACTGGCAGGCTTGCGCGACCTCTACTGCTACTGGATCGATTACGAGTTGGGAAAAATTGAGGATACAGCAGCCTCTTGGCTGACTTCCGCAAAATCCAACTTCGAGGCAGAGTTTGGCAGTGGTCCGGACGGTAAGAGATGGCTGGATAATGTCATGAAAACAGGAGGATACATTTCGGCGTCAAACCTCAAGTTCCCCCACGCTTTGGTTGCGCACAAAAGTCCGAACCCTTCAAACCCAGTGAGTTGGGCGGCAAGTAACTACGAGGACTTATGGAACTCTGAACTAGGCGCGGCAGGACCATTCTAAGTAGCCTAGTATGCAGGGTACGAGAAATGGAATAGTGTTAAGTACTAAGGGTTGTACTACGTATATTTATTTTTACAGTGTTCGTTGGGATACATCTTATATCCCAATCCCATGTGATCAGATATTTAGTCATTTGAGTCAGTACATGTCGATAAAACCTACTTTGAATGAAACTAAGATGGGGTTATTCATCCTTGCTATTCACCCATTATAGCCAATTTAGTCATAATTCCTTTATCACCAAGACTCCCAACCTAGCTCCACAGCATTGGCTGTGGCTTTATCAGCCTCCTCCACCCAATGTGAATAGTTGCTCATTTCCATCCAACTGGCAAGTCGACTTTCGGACTCAGGGCCCAAAGCCTCCATTCGTTGTGAATAAAGAGGGTGCTCCATCGGGTCAAATGTGTTGCCCTCTTCCTCATGCCACTCTTGAGGAATAGGGTCGAATGTGACAAGGTAGACATCGTGAAGTTCGCCAGCAGCACCCTTGAATTTGACTTCTGCGTCTGGATACATGAAGAACCAGCCACGATAGCAGATACTTCGAGTATCCCGATCGTGTTTCGGCCAGACCAGGCCAGGAAGTTGATTGTCCGCATTGGTGTCTTGATGAGAGGTGGACTCTTCATCAGAAGCATGCTCTTCATTAAAAGCGGACTCTTCCCCAGAGGTGGGCTCTTGAACAAAGGTGGACTCTTGTGTTGAATTATCCTCCAAGTCTTCGCCCTGCTTTATATCCTTGACTGCTCTCTTGACTTTTCGGATTTGGCGCCACATGGTACCGCGAGCCTCCATCTCTCCAAGGTAGTGAGCGTGGCATTCTTCGGCTGTGGCGCCAGGAAGAAAGAAGAACTCGTACCGATGGTCACGGTCATGGACCAAATCTAAACAGTGGGCTTTCTCAAGGCTATCGCGAAATGCACACCCGTCGAAGTCAAATGGCACATCCGGATGGACCATGTAGAAGACCCACGAGGGGAGATAGGGCAAAGTACTCTGGACTTTGTTGCTGTTCCATGACATGAGGGCTGGTCTGTTATTATGATCCTTGAAGATGAGATTATTGGGTACTGGTTGGTATGTTGGTCGCCAACGGACGTTAGGGGGTCCGTCTGGGTAACGCTCCGAGAATGTTCGGGCTCGTGTTTTTGTTCGGACCATATTGGCCAGGGAGACAGTATAATAAAAAGAATAGATAGTTAGTTAGTTGGATGAAACAGACTTAGCTAATATTATAGCTTATATTATGGACAGGCGGTCGGGACTGGCAGTATTACAGGACCCACATTTCTCAACTAATTGTTAGATCACATATAGAACATTTAATTAAATAGTCTTAATATTGAAGTGGTGGAAAATAGTGTCGTGGCCCAACACCAAGTAAATACCCTCCCACAGAAAATCCTCTGTTAAGTGTTAGTAGTAAGTCTCTCTAGATCAAGTATATATATAGGCTATAGCTAGAGCTATTAGCTATAATTTCTTAATTCTTATTTCTAAGAGAAGGAAAGTATTTAATTAAGTACTTAAGCTAAAAGAAAGATAGTCTTTATATTAATAAGGTATTAAAAACTATAATAGAAGTAATATAAATCCTAATCTTAAAAGCTTAAATATAATTAATAGTAGAAAAAGAAATTAAGGAAAATATAAATTAATATAAATAATATAAAATATTAAAATAGGCTTTATTAGAAAAGTTAGGAAAGGTTTTATTCTTTTATTAAATTAATCTCTCACTCTTATTCTCACTCTTATTCTCTGATAGAGACTTCTTAACAGATCCTTCAAATCCCATACAAACTTCTAACCACACTAATAAAGACAAGAATATACCTCTATTAAAAAACCTTTATATAAAGGATCTATTAATATTAAGAGGGTAAAAAGAAAAAAAGACTATATAACTATAAGTACTAGACTTTATATTATAATTATAAAATATTTTAGGTATTAATAATAAATATTAAAGGTATAAATATTAGGTTTATTATTCGATAGGTATTAAGAGTTATCCTAGCTAATAAGGTTATAATTAGCTTAGAATTAAAATTCAAGATAATAGCTATTATAAGAAAAGCAAAAAATATTAGTACTTACCTAATATTACTTATTTCCCAGATATTTAAGCTAAATTAATATTTAGATTAATAGAATAATAAATATTATTATTATACTCTAGCTTTTTATTTCCTGGATTTATAAATAAAATATCTTTAAATACTATTAATTAAAATTAATTATTTTTTTAACTATAAATAATTAAAATTATCTTACTTTTCCACATATATACCCTATTTATACTATAAAACTATTTATTTATATCCTAGAGTTTCCTATTATTATTTATAAGATTTATATAATTATATATATTATTAATAAGATTTGAAGTTATATTCAGAGAAAATATAAAGTAATCCTAGAAGAGAAGATTAATATAATTATTATAGTAATAGATACTATCTCAGAAATTATTCACAGCCAAATTAGATTAGACAACTTTCCATTCCCACTACTAATAACTAATCCAATTCCATATATTAAACCCCTAAAAATAAATATATTATAATATTATATTTACAATTACTATACTAGAACTAAATATAATATCCAATAATATTATTATAATAAGTATATATAAGAAAATAATTAGAAGAAAAATAATAATATTAAAAAGAAATTAAAAGAATTACATATAGTTCTATAAAGAGAGAGTATATATTATTAATAATTTTTTAAAAATTATAGAACTAGTCAGTAATTTAAGATAAGGAGGATTATTAAACTACTAGTTAGACTATTTAAAGTATTCAAGTTAATTGAGAGTATAATAAAACAGTTAATAAGAATTCACCAAGAATAGATTAAGAAATTTAACATCACAGAAAAGAAGGAAATTAAGATAGTAAATAAAAAAAAAAAGCCAAATTTATAGGTAAAGAGAATAGGATAGGATAATTACCTATAGCAATTTAAAGTGAAAAAGGATCTATTATCACTTATAATTCCTATTAAAAATAATAAACTAATATTATAGATTATATATAAGGTATTTAAATAAATAACTAACCAAGCACAAATAGTATTAATACAAAGTATAATCAGATTAATCACACTATACCAGATCAAATAGAAGGATATCTATATTAAGCCAGATAAGCTATTTAATAATTAACTAGAAGATAAATTATAAATATAGTATAAAGGATATTAGAGAATATTAATATATATTTAGTAGTAAATAGAGAGCTAAGAGGAGAATAAAAGGCCACTATTTAAACTAATAGTATAATAAGATAACTTATAGGACAACTTTAAAAGCATTATTAAAGAGACTATAATAGGATTAGCCTAGTAAAAGGGATTAAACAATAAAAAGATAGAATAACTATACTTAAATATACTAATTAGTATACTTAATTACCAGTTTAAACAGAGCTATTATAACAGTATATTACTTAGTAGACTAGCTATTATAAGTATTAATAGTGAGAGTAAATAGATTGAGCTAACTAAGTATACTCCTAAATATTTAAGTATAATTAAAATAATATAAATATTAATTTTATACTAGTTATATATAAAGTAAGAGGATAAAGTAACAGAGAAAATAAAAGTAATAGAAGAAGAGCAAGCCTATAAAGAGATAAAAGGTATATATTAGATTATATAAAGGAAGTCATACTAATTTATAATATATATATTAGAAAGAGATAATTCAGAGCTAATACTAATAGATTAGATATATAATACATAAATATATAAGATAAAGATCTAATATATAATAATAATAAACAGTACTATTAACTAGTAAGGCAATATAATTATATATCACTCCATTTATATTATAATAAGTACACTATTAGAAATAATATATATACTTATATAGAAAGCTAGGTTAATATTATACAAATTAATAATAATTAGAGATAATCATATAGAGACATTACCCAAGATCAAGTAGTCAAAGATAGAGAATAATCACAGTAAAACTCACATTAACTATTTATTTTTACAAGATAAGTATAATAATTAGATTACTTATAGAAAGGATTAGGTATTAAATTAAATACTCAAGTCCAAGAAGCAGTAATAGGAGTGGGTTTCAGGTAGAGCAGGCAATACATGCCCGTATAGCTGTGATCAGAATAGGGTCAGGGTTAGGCTTAGGATCAGGTGGGACTTAGTGAAATATTTTTGCGATTAAGAATAAGAGTAAAAAATACACAGTAAATACACTACTAGAATACACATAATGCGACTAGTACCAATTAATAGAGAATAATAAGTACTATATAATATAACCGGATATCCTTATTTTTCCACTTTTAGAAGTTTACTATTTACTATTAAAGAGGAAAATATAAGTGTATTTAATAAGTAAGGAATGTGTAATACCTATTCTTATATTATAGTCCCCCCTGAGTAGTAGTTAGTGGGCAAGCTAATAATATAAGTTTTAAAAATAATAGTATATTAGTATGGGCAAATTAACTAATAGAATGATAAATAGTGTGAATAATATATATTAATAGCTGAGCTATATTAGGCAGAGCCTAGTGTGAATATAGTGTATTAAATATACTATTATACATAAATTAATAGTAGTGAATTGAGTATGGGACCCCTATATAATTAATTAGGCTAATAAAATTAATTATAATATAAATAGTATATATAACTGAGTTAATTAATCACTATATATTATAGTTATTATATATAATCTGATATACTCTAATTTATAAATAATCCTCCCTTTTATATTAATTATATTTATAACTGATATTTTATCTTATCTTTCTTTAGTTTTTATTATTATATTCTTTTAAATATTATATATTAAATCTCTTTTAATAAATTATATTTAAAAATATCTTATTTATTTTATAATCTAAGAGATTAAGATAGTCTTATATTATATAGAATCCTAGAAACAAACATACTATTATTATATTATATCTGGAAGATAAAAATACTATTACTATATTATATTAGGAGATAAAAATACTATTATTATATTATATCTGAGATATAAAAATGCTACTATTGCTGTATTATATTAGGAGATAAATATATATTATATTAGGAAGTAAATATACTATTATTACTACCTTATATAGAGTCTAGGAAATAAACTATGGCTACCTTATATAGAGTCTGGGAGATAAGTTATAATCACCTTATATAGAGTCCGGGAGATAAACTATAGCTATCTTATATAGAATCTAGGAGATAAACATATTATTATTATATTATATTAGGAGATAAATATTCTACTATCTATCTAGTAATAAATATATTACTATTATATTATATCTAGGAATAAATATACCACTACTATTATATATAGAGTCTGGGAGATAAACTATAGCTACCTTATATAAAGTCTAGGAGATAAATATATATTATGTTTAGGAGATAATATTATTATTATATTATATCTAAGGATAAATACTATCTTATACAAAGTCTAGGAGATAAGGTATTATTACCTTATATAGAATCTGGGAGATAAATATATTATTATTATATTATCCCTAGAATTTAATAGCTAATATTTATTATAAAGTCTTAATCCTAGTAAGAAATTAAAGTAAGTCTATTTCTAGTTAGTAATAAGAATTAGATTAATAATATCTATTTTAGAATAGATAGTATATTAGTATAGAGAATTAAACTAATAAAATAATAAATAATATAAATAATATATTAGTATATAATTTAGACTAATAAGATAATAAAGAGTATAAATAATATATTAGTGCCTAATATAGATTAATAAGATAATAAATAGTATAAATAGTATATTAATACTTAAATTAGACTAATTAAATAATAGATAGTATATATACTATATCTAGTAAATACTCTAATTAAAATATAACTCCCTATAAATACTAATACTAGTCCTATTTAATATTACACTAGCTATAATAGGATTATATTCGTATTATAAATCTGGGCAAATCTTACTAGAATCCCAGAATTACTATCCTCAAATCTAGCCTTAAGCTCCGAACTCCAAATCCTAAGCTCTAATCCCAGTTCTAATTTAAGTCCTAATTCTAAATTCTAATATTAAATATTATAAAATAATTAATATTTAGTCTAGATAAATTATTTTCTTCCTTATCATTACCACTTAATATTAATTATTACTATTATTATTACTATTACTATAACTATTCCCGCTATTATCTCTTTATTATCGTGGATTCTCTTATTATATAAGTATATTTTTCTATTAATCCTCACTATCTAAGATCCTAATCATTAACTCCTCTAGTTTCTTAGTCTTAAAAATGCTAACTATATCCGTCTCTACTACCCCTCTTCTTAGACTGGCCAAGCTCACCTCCACTATCTCTCTTCCCAGGCTGGCCAAGCCTACCTTTATTACCCACCTCAGGCTATATTATAGTCCTAGTCTAGGTACTCTTACCTTCTCTCTATCTATTACCACTCTTAGTCTTAATTTATATATATATTATTATCCCCTTCTAAGAAATAATACTCTCTCTATTTATTTTAGCTATAAAACTAGATCTTTATCTACCTATCTTTAGATCTAGATCTAATAGAAAGATTAGAATAAGTATATATATAATTATTAGTTTCTATTCTATTTTAAGATAAATAAATACTCTTTTTTATTAATTAATTATTATATTTTAACTCTATTAACTATCTTTTCCTATTTCTAAGATAATAATTCTACTATTATTCTATACTTCAAAACCCTTATATTATCTCCTAATTCTTATTAAGAGCTTAAATAATAATTATATAAAGAAAATAATATAATTTTAATATTAATTACTTAAAAATATTTTAATAGGTCTAGATTAAAATTTTCTTATTATTTCTTTACTTTTATTTTCTAAAATATAATAAAATATCTTATTTTATACTAGATAAAAAATATATTATCTAGGGTAATTCTTTAAGAGGTAGAAATAGATAAAACTAATTATAATATTACTTTATAATAGAAGATCTAATAAGATTATATCTAGAATAAATCCCTTATCTCTAATACCTATTCTCTAAAAGAATAACTAATTAAACCTAATATAATTAAAAAAAAGAAAAGAAAAGTAAGTAAAAAGTATAAGATATATAACTAAATAGGAAATTATAAATAAATAAATCTAGTATAAGATAGAAAAATTAAATAGCTTTTAACTCTATATATTTAGATTCTTATATATTATATTCTATTATAATAACTAAGATAGGTTATTATACTCTTATTCTATTTACTATATAAAAAGCAATATATATATAAGAATAGGTAAGATAGTACTAATTTTAAATCTTAATATTAAATCTGATAATAATAGCTCTACTAGAATAACCAGACTAATAATATAGGAGTTCTTAATTAGTAATTAGAATCTTCCCAAATCTCTTATCCTTTATATAGCTCTATAATATAATTATTAAGGAGTAATAGGATATAATAATTATTATTATAGGATTTAATAATAATAATACTATATCTAAAAACTCTCTAAACTTATCTTTATAGTTATCTACTCCCTTATAAAATAATATATTATAAGAGGATCTTATTAGTAATTTTAATACTTTTTAACTAGAAGAAACTTAGAGAATAATATTATAATAGAATAATCCCTTTATTTTAATATTTTTATAATAATTAGTAAAACCCTAATTATTATTATAATCCCTATCTTCTTTACAATTTCTATTTCCTTTATAATCCCTATCTCTATAATTCTTATTTTTATAATCTTTAGTTTTATTATTAAAATCCTTATTCCTATTCTTACTCTCACTATAATAATTCTTATTCTTATTCTTATTCCTATTATAATAATCCTTATTATAATTACTATCCTAATTATAATTATCTAATTCTATTAATCTAATATTAAATTAATTTATCTATATTTTATACTAATAAGAAATAATTATAGGCCAAAACCTAATTAAAAGATAAATAGAGAAATACCTATAAGTTTTTAATAATTTCTTTTAGAATATTTATAACTATAAGTAAAGTTCTATTAAACTATAATAATACTCTATTAATTACTTAAACTTATTATAAGTATGTACTAATCTGAGCAAAATGAGCTTAAGTATATTTATTTATTATATAAGAGAATAATATATATTTAATAATCCCTCCTATCTTTATAAACTATTTTTAATCCTGATTTTAATAATTACAAGCCCTATATCTTATTTTCCTAGTAGTAAGCCTTACTATCTAATTAGCTAGTCAAATTATTATTATTCTAGAAGATATAGGAATATCTTATATAGATATCTATTATTATTAGTTATTAGTAAGATATAGATAGTATCTGACTTAGGGTAATAAATCTAATAACTATCCGAGCTCCTAATAACTTTTACTTTTACTTTCTCCTCTTATATAAATATAATATTATTATAAATTAGATTATCTAGTCTTATAATATTAATATACCTAATATACACTATATTTTACTAAAGCACTTTAATATTAATAGTGTCTATATCTCTATCTTACTATTCTTTTCTAAGATAGCTTATTTTAAATTATCCAGATTTAATATACTATTATTAGATTAGTAGTGGGATTTCTATGATAAGATTATTATCTTTGCTATCTATGAAACCGTATCTAATCTGATCTACTAGGAACTTCCCTATACCTATAATATTACTTATATTAAGTTTTAATCCTTTATAGAGAAGTCAGATAGTAGGTATTAGAGAATAGATAATAAGTCTTAATCTTTAAGTCTAGCTTATATAATTCCCGCTTAAGATCTCTATTACTTTTAGTTTATGGTAATAGAAAAAGTAAATATTATTAGGGTGCTAACCTAGCGAGGACAGGATATATCCTACTTTAATAGCTCTTATCTACTTTTCTAGGTATATAATTTAAAGAATATATATTCCCGTTTTAATTTTTAGTAAATCCTTAATTAATTTAGCAATATTATTCTCGCCAGTCTTAACCTAAACTATCTTAATATCTATTTATACTAGCTTAATATAGGTATATGAGAATATATAGCTAATATAAATCTAAACTATTACTAATCTGAGTCTTAAATACTATTATAAAAGGCCAGGTATAACTATTACCTATATAAGAAAATCACAGAGGTAATTCTAGAAAATCTACCTCTAGTTAATATCTAATTCTAATCCTTTATCTTATATAATATAAATATATATACCTATAAGATAAAGTTTAGTTAAACCTCTAATATAGATTACCCGGACATATATTACCCAGATATAATCCATATTAAGGTATATTATAATAATAAAGAACTATTTAATATCCTATTTAATAATTATTATATATTTAGTTCTAGTTTCTTATTCTTTCTTATCCTAGATAATAATATAGTTAAGGATCTCTTTAATATAAGCTAGAATAAAAAGTAAGCCTCTATTCCCTAACTTAACTATCTCATTATATAGAAAGTATAGGAAATAAATAAAAAATATCTTAATATACTATCTAATATTAGAACCCTATTTAATTATAGTATCTAAAAGGAAATGACCTTTTATCTTAATATTATCCTGATTATATAGAATAAGGGTATCTTCTATCCCGAATATAGTTCCTATATTAATATTAGCCCTTTAATAAGAGAAATCTTATTATATAGTAGTAGTATATTATCTGAGACCTATATTCTATTCTGGGCTATTCTTATTAAGGATATAAATATCTTTATCTATACTTAGATAATCTAATTAATCCTCTTCCTTAACTATCTCTTTATTTATGTCTTATCTAACTAAAAGAATAAGACTAATTCTACTACTAATATAGAGTAGATTCTTTATCTTTATATAGCCTAGTTTCTCTACTAACTTCTTATATATATACTGAGTAATGAGCTTATCTTTAATTTTAATAAGTGAATCTAGTCTAGTCTCTAGAGTATTAAGGTTAAGAGGGAAATCTGAAAAGAATATTAGGATCTTAGCCTTAATAAATTAATTAATACTTTTAGTATACTCTAGATCCTGTACTATTATATTAACTAGCAGTGTAATTATATTATACTTAAAATACTAATCAGGCTATATATCCCCTAGAGCTCTCTATAGATATATCTAATATACTAATCTAATATCCAGGCCCTAATAACCTTCCAGATCACTATTAAGTTCCTATTCTAGTAATAGCTCCGCAATACCTAGTATATATATAGCTAGGGCTATCTTAATAAAATAAACAAATTAATAGACTATACTATTATACTTACTATCAAGGAAACTATAAGAGCCTACTACTAACACTTTCTAGTTAAAGTTAAGTCTTATTAGAACTGGATATAGTATACCTTTAGATACTAGACTGTCACAGCCCATATCATGGATAGGCGGTCAGGACTGGCAAAATTACAGTACCCACAATTTTCAATTAATTTTATTAGATCACTATAGTTAGATTACTATAATCCGGATCTCACGATCCCAGATCACAGGATCTATAATACTATAATCTACCTAGTATATAGTTAACTAGAATGTGCATATCCTAGATATATAGCTCTCTAACTATTAATATAATCTGATTACCTTAACTACCTTAACTTACTATATCACTAAGCTAATTAACTATTATTATATATAATTTTATAAGATAAGTTTATCCTGATTATTATTACTAATATAAACCCTATAGTTTATCCCTTAGAAAATAATCTTTAATCTATCCTATATCTTATATATTATAGATCATCAATATAACTATTATATATTAATAATTCTTATTTAGAATAGTTATCACTAAATAATAATATACTATTATAATATTTACACTAGCGTGCACTCCCACTCTACTAGTATATTTCACCCTACCTAGTAATACTAAGATAGTAGTAGAAGTATACTAACTATACACTTTTATATACACACTTCAAGATAGGATTAATAACTAGCCTAACCAGGCTATACTATCTGCTATATATAAACATAACCTAGGGGAGACTCTTAAACTCCCTTAACCTGAACTATTTGATAATATACTAAGTGATATTATACTATTCTTTACTAGAATAAAGATATATTTCTATTTTTACTTATAATACCTAATATTAATAGAATTATAATTTATATATACTAATAACCTCTTAATTAATAATACTAAAATATAATTCTTACTAATTATATAAGATTTCCTTGAGAATAATAAAATAAACTAGGATTAAGATATAATTAATATCTTTACTAAATAAAATAACTTTAAAAAAGCTATTAAGGAATAATTTAGAATAGAGAATAAAGAAAGAAAGATAATTATATAGATCTATTTAATTAAGTAAACTTATTCTATTACCTCCTATTCTATTATATTTAGACAAGTTATTATAAAACTAGAATAAGATAATAATATCCTTATAGAAATCTTTTATTAAGGACTTAAAGAGGAAGTTAAGGACAAGCTTTATAAAGCTAATTACCCCGAGACTTTTATAGAATATATTACTATAACAGTTAAAGTTAATAATAGATAGTATAAATAATAATAGGAGAAAGCTAAATCCTAGTGTGAAAGATAAAGTACTACTTAAAACCTGTAATACCTTAAAGTATTACCTTAAAAGGGTAACTAGTAGAGAAATAATTCTAAAAACAGAGGTAATATCTCTTATAAGACTTAAGCTAGACTTATAGAACTTAATATAATATAATAATAATAATATAAGTCCCAAGATAAGAAAAATATCACCTATTATAACTATAATAAGAAAGGACACTATTTGTAAGATTATAGATAATTATAGAAAGAATAAACCTTTACCCCAGTATCTAAGAGATAATAAATTAACTTTATTTAGTAATAGAAAATAGTAATCTGTACATATATAATCACTATAACTTGAAGTGATTATAATAATAATAATACTACTATTAGAATAATATATATAAAGAAGAGGATCCTTAACCTAGATAGTAAGTTTATTCTAATACCCGAATTGGAAGAATTAAAGGAACCCTTTATAGGAATAATTATTACTATAATATAATACCATAAAGGAGAAATACCTTTATCTTAATATAAAGAAATAATTCTAGATAGATAGCCAGATAATTATAATACCTAAGTAAACTACTTATAAGTACAGAGTATATTACCTGAAGAAGATAATAAAATCTATACTATTTAGGATAATTATCCGGACTTAAGTAATAAAGATTATAATAACCCCTATAGGAAAAGACTCCCTATAAATAAAGATGAAATTAACTAGCCTTTATAATAGAACTAGGATCAGTGATTATAATAATATAACCTCATAGAATAAACTCACCCCTATAATAATAACATCAGAGAACATAGCAGAATATATAATTACTTTCCATTCACAAGTAACAAATAATAATAAGAATAACAAAACCCCACAAAATAAGAAACTATTTACTTATAAGTAATAGGATGTAAAGAAGTGTTAATAATCCCTGAAGAATCTAGAGGAGAATTTATAGATAACCCAAATTTATACCTAGATATGGAAAACTATAGTAAGATCTTATAGATCTTATATTATTACTTATAGTATAATCTCTATCTTAAAGAAAAATAGAACTATAACTATTACTTTTTAAGAGTATTAAGAATACCTATTCTATAAGCTTATCTTATAGAAAATACTAATTACTATAAATATATAAATAGATACCCTAAGTTTAGACTTATAATTCTTAAATATAAACCTTAATACTTCCTATAATAATATATTAAAGAACCCTATAAACTAGATAACTACTAATATAGAAAATATAAAATCCATATTAAAGTTAAGATCTATTAATAATACCTAGATAAGTAAATTAGATAGATATTACGAGCACTAAAGTCTGATCTAGGGCTGCTAATAAAATCAATAATGTCCAAATATAAGGGAAATAAGATATAAATACTTATACCACTCCTAATTAGTAAGTATATAAAAGAATTCCCTATAAACTATTAATAGGGATAATACCTAAAATACAAAATAGAAAATAATATAATTTACACTTATTTTAGAAAGATAATTAATAAAGAATTTAACTTTTAAACTTATACTAGAGGACAGATTAAAGATTAAATCTAATATAAGAAGATCCGGTTATAAACAAAAAACCAGAATTACCCTCTATAAGAGAGCTATAGATAGATAGAGTTAGAGGAGTAGATTTCCAGATAAAGACTCTAGGTACTATAATAGATATTACTATAATAAAGAAATAATACTTCAAAATATAAGTAAAAATCAAGAGAAACTAGCTCACTATATTAGTAAATAGTAATATAGAATTTAATTATATCTATTTACAAGTAATAAATAAATTAGAGCTAGTATAGAGAAATAAGGAAGAACCTTATATTATAAGTAACCTCAAAGAAATTATATTCCATTATAACCAAGACTATATTAACTGAGAGATTAATTACCTTAAAGTTATAGTTAATAGTTATAATTAAGAAATTAACTTTAATATTATTCTATATACAAGTTATAGCCTTATTCTAGGTTATTTATAGCTAGTACAAATAAACCTAATAATAAACTAAAAGACTAACTAGATAAAGTTTAATAATACTAAATAATATCCCTTTAATTATTATAATTCAGATAATAATAATAAAACCTTAACTAATAATAATACTAATAAGAGACTGCATAATAATATAATAGAAACTTCACTATCCTAAAATACAAAATATAAATACCATAATACCCATATAAAAATAATCTACTATATAATCATTTAAGTAAGATTATAGTTTATATAATTAGATAAAGATTTAAAAAAAATAAAAGTAAAGATAATAGAGGATAGATTTATAAATATCCCTCTAATTTATTATATATATAATAAACTATTTACTAAAGAATTAGAAATAGATTTATTATAACACAGAGAATAGGATTATAAGATAGAGCTTAAAGATAGAACTTTAACTAAGTTCTTTAAGATCTATAATCTTAATTAAGTCTAGCTAGATATACTAAGAGAATACCTAGAAGATATACTTAAAAAAGGATTTATATAAATATCTAAGTCTTTAATAAGTTACCTAGTTATATTTATATTAAAGAAAAGAGGAAAACTACAATTAGTTATTAACTACTAATAACTTAATAATATCACTATCAAGGACTAAATACTATTATTACTTATTAATAAGTTAAAAAACAGACTCTATAATAAGAAGTGATTTATAGCTCTTAATCTTAAAGGAGCTTATAACCTTATATAAATTAAACTAAAATATAAATAGAAAACTATATTTAGGACCAAGTTTAGTTTATTTAAGTATTTAATAATACTATTTAGACTTATTAATATACCTATAATATTTTAATAAATAATTAATAATATACTTTAAGAATATTTAGATATCTTTATTATATATTATCTTAATAATATTCTAATCTTCTTAGATAATAAAAAAGACTACACAAAACATATCTATAAGATACTTTAAAAACTATAGGATATAAACCTACTAGTAAAACTAATAAAGAATAAGTTTTATATATATAAAATAAACTTCCTTAAATATATAATTAGTCTAAATAAGATCTATATAGATTAAAAGAAAATTAAAGCTATTAAAGACTAACCAAGACCTATAAATATCAAAGAAATATAGAACTTCTTAGACTTTATTAATTACTACTAAAAGTTTATCTAAAACTTTAAAAGTAAAGGACATATTCTATTAGAATTTATAAAGAAAAATATAGATTTTAGATAGAATATTAAAGTACAAAAGGCTTTTAATAATATTAAGAATATAATCCTTAATAAACCTATCTTATAGATATTTAACCTAGATAAAGAAATAGAATTTAAGACAGATTCTTCTAACTTTAATCTAGAATCCTAAATTAAATAAAGAAATATTAATAGCAAACTATACTCAATTACCTTCTATTTACATAAACTCTATAGAATAAAATTAAATTATCCTATCTATAATAAAAAGTTCCTCACTATAGTTAACTTATTTAAAGAATTTTAATATTATCTCTTAGAAAGTAAGTATAAGATTAAGGTCTATATAGATTACAAGAATATTATATACTTTATAATAATATAAGAGCTTAGTAAAAGGTAATTCCATTATACAGAATACCTCTTAGAATTTGATTATATTATTATCCATAAAAAAGGAATAGAAAATAGTAGAGCTAATACTATTAGTTAATAAGCTAACTTTAATACTAAAATTATCAAGGAGCACGAATAACTCCTTAAATAGATATTTAAAGAACACCTCAAATAATAATATATTATTTATATCTAGAAATATAAAGAATTATAATACAAACTCAAAGAAATACTAAATAAAGACTAGTAATTACAGATTAATAATATATACTTATTCTATGAAAACACAGATAATATATATCCACAAGTTTTTAAATATTATAATAAAGTCCTATAACTCAGAGAATAATTATTTATCCCTAAGAAACTAATACTATAATTCTAGAAAGATAAGAATAATCTCTATTAATAAAATAGCTTATTACCTAACTAAGCACACTAAAGGTTTTATTATAACTTCTATATATAAAAAATCAAGAAAGACTTTATACTAATTTACTTAGGATATAGACCAGGAAATCTCAATATAATAAATAAACCTAATACACTAGAAGGATAGCTCATAAAAGAATTAGACAAAACTAACACATCTAATATAATATTACCAATTAGAATTAATAAGAAATAGTAATAATAGCTATTATAGATAAAAATCATATTTAAAGATAAGAAATAAATAAAGAATAATCACAAAATCAGAAAACAAAATAGACTTTTAACTTATAATAATCAAATAGTTATCCCCGAGGATATAGTAAAATAGTTCCTTAAATATATACACATAGACATTAAATATAATAAAAAATAGATAATCAGTAAATTCTAGAATTATATATTTAATAATTACTAGTTTAATAATAATACAATATACGAATTTATATGTAAATATTATAAAGAATATAAATAATAAGAAGAAATACTTAAAATCATATAATAAGACATTCACTATTAACCCAGATAGCCCAAGAAACTAATCAGACCACTTAGCACTACCTTCTAGATACAAGATAATAATCTCACAGAAAACAAAATCCAGGAATTTAACCAGAAACTATCTAATAAAGATAAGATAAATAAGCTATAGGTACTAGAATACCTATAAGAATACTTAGTCCAGGAGATTTATAAATATCCCCTATATAAATACTAGGGTATTAATAAAACCCTAGAAAGACTATAAAGCTAATTCTTATTTCTAAAAATAAAGAAAATTATCTTAAAACTTATTAAAGATTATGATTTATATAATAAGTTAAAATTACTATAACATAAACCTTATAGAAAATTATAACCTCTTCTAGTAATATAATAATCTTAGGAATTTATAATAATAGATTATATTACTAAGTTATTACTATTAGAAGACCCTATAACCAGAGTACTCTATAATAATATATTTATTATTATAAATAAACTTATAAAGTTTATATATTTCCTACCCTATTAAAAGTTAACTAATATAGAATAATTTTCTTATATATTCTTAAAAAATATTATTAGTATTTACAGACTACCTAATAAAATTATCTCTAATAGAAAAATAATATTTACCTTAAAATTCTAATAAGAATTAATAATATAAATAGGATTAAATTATAAACTTATAATAGCTTAGAAACTATAAGTAAATAGACAAACTAAATAACTTAACTAGATAGTTAAACAGTACCTATAGTATTATATTAACTATAAATAGAATAACTAGGTCTAGAAATTATCCATAACATAACTAACTTATAATATCTCTATTACTAAAATAATAAAACTTATACTAGCTTATACTAATTTTAGATTTATCCTAGATATTTACTAAACATTACAAGAAGGATCTCTCATAATAAAAGCTATTCTTATCACTAACTAGCTATAATAGCTATATTAAGAAATATAAATAGAATTAAATTTTATCAGAAAATAGATAAAAAAATATTATAATTAGAAAAGATTATAAATACTAATCTTCTAGGAGGGAGATATAGTTTACCTTATAATAAAAAATATTATAACTATAAGATTAAGTTATAAACTTAACTTTAAGTTTATTAGACCTTATAAAATTCTTAAAAAATCTTAACAAATAATTATAAATTAGACTTATTATTAAAGATTTAATTTCATCTAATTTTCTACATTTCATTCCTAGAATCAGTAATGAACATGATCAAAGTTATAGACTAGAACAATAAATAGGAAATAGAAGTTAAGAATAATTAAGAATTTATTATTAAAGACATCCTCAATATAAAATAAGAAAATAATAAGATTATATATCTAATTAAGTAATAAGAATTTACAGAATCAGAGAACTTATAGGAATTAATTAAATATCTCTTATATTACCAAAACAAACTTAAGAAATTCCTATATAAAAGATCACAATCACATCTAATAGGAATAGTATACTAGAACAGATACTAAGAAATATCTTATTTACTACCCTTAACTAAGACTAGATCTAGTAATAGCATAGAAAGATTAAAGTTAAAAGCACTTAGATCCAGAGAATTAAAATTAAAACCACCCTCAATAACAGGAAGTAAGTCTTATTATACCTATACCTCCTAATAACTTAGCTCCTCTATTAACTTATCCTCACCCTCTAGACCTTTAATATCCTGATAAAATTCTAATTTATAATATTCCTTTATCTATTTCTTTATTATATATATTCTCAATAAATAACTTATAATAATAATAAGACAAGTTTATATTATTATTATCTTAACTTATAGTTTTACTAAGTCTTTACTAATACTTTCTTCTTTAGCTTTAAGATTCTTTTCTACTATAATAAGGGTTTTTATTACTATAATTAATAAGAAGAATAAAAACACATAAAAAATAACTTATAAAAAGAAATAACTTTAATATTATTACAAGAACAGCTATAACTAATATACTTACTATATTTACTTAACCTAACCACTATAATACACACTCTTAAATATTTAAAATAATTAGAATAAGATATATTAATATACTCTCCTAATAAGAAAACACTCTCTATAAGTAAATAGCATTTCTTAACCTTTTTTAAAATAAGCTTGAAAACACAATTACTTATTATATTAGTATATTATAAGTAATTATAAGTTTAAATTCAATACTTATAAATAAAAATTAAGAACAGTCTCTTAATAGGTCTTAAGAATAAGAACTAACAGAGGGGAGACATTATATTATAGCTTATATTATAGATAGGTAATCAGAACTAATAGAATTACAATACTCACAATTTTTAATTAATCCTATTAGATTATTATAATTAGATCACTATAATTTGAATCTTATAATCCCAGATTACAGGATCTATAACACTATAATTCACCTAATATATAATTAACTAGAATATACACATCCTAGATATATAGCTTTCTAGCTATTAATATAACCTGATTATCTCAATTACCTTAACTTACTATATTATTAAGCTAATTAATTATTATCATATATAATCTTATAAGATAAGTTCACCCTAACTATTACTACTAATATAAACTCTACAGTTTATCCCTTAGGAAATAGCCTTTAACCTACCCTATACCTTATATATTATAGATTACTAACACAACCGTTATATTAACCCTTAAGTAAACCTCTTAGTAACCCCCTTTCCAAACTATAGGTCTCCTAGATAAATCTAAATCCCTTTTTAATATTACTCTTATTCTTCTATAGGGCTAAAAGGAAAATATATAATAAGCTAAAATACACTTCTTTATTAATACAAGGTATAATAATAGGTAGTGGACTTAGTAGAAGAAGGTAATCTAATAGAATAAGATAATAAGGTTATATATTATTATAGTATATATCTCTATATCTACTAAGAATATAAGTATCTTACCTATAAAGTCTTCTCTAGCCTAGAGTCTTTAACTTGAAAGTATTAGTATTTTATAATAATTATAACTAAGTTAAGATACTCCTAAGAATACTTTAAGAACTATATTTAGTAAACCCTTATATTTATAAGGGGGGATTATAAAGGTAAGCTTTGTAAAAAGCTATTAGCTAATAAGTAAAGTATATAACTCCTAAAGATTAATAGAATAAGTCTTTTAATAAAAGCGGGATAAGCTAGAACTATGTTAGTTATAACCTTAAAAGTATATCTTTATAATAAAAGAGAGACTTATCTTTATTAGAACTCTTACTATACTTACTTGATTTTCGGATAATATAAAGGGGGTTATATTATATAATTACTATAATATAATAACATAAATACTAATAAGTTATAGAATAATTAATATATAGGAAATTAATATTAAAGGATATAAACTATATTAAAGAGTAAAAGTAAATAAAATAAGTATATAAATAGCTTTAGTTATTTAAGGTTAGCTATAATTAGTAAAGATTAGTTCTAGTTATTATAGGATAGCTTCACTTAGTATAGGGTAACTATAGTTAATAACCTTAAAGTCTATAATATAACTTTAATTAGTATAGGATAGCCTTAATTACCATAAAATAGCTTTAGTTAATATAAGATAGCTATAAGATAGCTCAAGTTACTATAATATAGTTAGTTAGCATAGGGTAACTATAGGGTAATTATAGAATAATCTTAATTATTATAATATAGCTTCAGTCAGTATAGGATAGCTATAGAATAGTCTTAGTTATTATAATATAGTTAACTAGTATAGGGTAACTGCAGGATAGTCTCTATTACTATATTATAACTTTAATTAGTATAGGATAACTACAATTAGTACAGGCTAGCTTTAGTTATTATACTATAATTAGCTAGCACAGGGTAGCTATAGGGTAGTCTCTGTTAGTATAGTATAATTAGCTAGCATAGATATAACAGGACTAGAAACACTATAGCCTATTATAATAGACTAGTAACCACTAAGATAAAAGATCAAGTAATAATTATAATAACCATAATCATACCATATTATATATCTATTATATAGTATAGTTACCTCTTATATGCATACTATATTATAACTATCCTACCTCTAAAGGTAATATAACCTTAGACTTATATATATATCTTATAATATTATACCTCTATATTATGACCTTTAGGAATTAGATTTCTAGACTCTAGAATGCTAAATAGATGAAAACTTCTAGGGCCTAGCTATATTATATATTATATAGCTTACCCTATAAACCCTAGCCTAATATAGTCATAAGATTATACTATTTCTATTATAGGTTTGAACTCTTAACCTCTCACATAATATAGGACCTGTAGATTATAATTATAATTATAACAAGACTAGGAGTATTATAACCTGTTATAATAGACTAGTAATCGCTAAGATAAAAGATCAAGTAATAATCATAGTAACTATAATTATACTATATTATATACTTATTATATAGTACAGCTATCTCTTATATATACACTGTATTATAATAGATTACCTATAAGATAATCTCTATTATTATAGTATAGCTTCAGTTAGTATAGGATAACTATAATTAGTATAGGCTAGCCTTAGTTATTATAATATAGTCAGCTAGTACAGGATAGCCTCTATTATTATAATGTAATTTCAGTTAGTATAGGATAACTATAGGGTAGTCTCTATTAGTGTAATATAGTTAGCTAGTACAGGTTACCTATAGGATAGCCTCTATTATTATAATATAACTTTAATTAGTATAAAATAACTATAATTAGTACAAACTAGCCTTAATTACTATAGTATAGTTAGCTAATATAGAATAGTCTTTATTATTATAATGTAATTTCAGTTAGTATAGGGTAGCTATAGAGTAGCCTCTATTACTATAGTATAGCTTTAATTAGTATAAGATAATCTCAGTTCTCTAACTCTAGCTTTATTTAGTATAAGATAGCTATAGTTAGTAATCTCAGGGTCTATAATATAACTTCAATTAGCATAAGATAGCCTCAGTTATTATAAGATAGCTTTAGTTAATATAAGATAGTTATAAAGTAGTCCGAGTTACTATAGTGTAATTAGTTAGTATAGGGTAGCTATAAGGTAGTTATAGGATAATCTTAATTATTGTAATAAAGCTTCAATTAGTATAGGGTAACTGTAGGGTAGTCTCTATTATTATAGTATAACTTCAGTTAGTATAGGGTAGTCTCTATTATTATAGTGTAGCTTCAGTTAGCACAGAGTAGCTATAAGATAGTCTCTATTACTATAATATAACTTTAGTTAGTATAAGGTAATCTCAGTTATCTAATTATAGCTTTAGTTAGTATAGGGTAACTATAGTTAATACAGGCTAGACTCAGTTACCATAATGTAATTAGTTAGTATAATGTAATTATAGGATAGTTTTAGTTATTATAGTATAGCTTTAATTAATATAGGATAGTCTTAGTTATCTAACTCTAACTTTAGTTAGTATAGGATAATTACAGTCAGTATAGGTTAACCTCAGTTATTATAGGGTAACCTTAGTTATTATAATATACTTTCTATTATTAGAGGATAACTTAAGTGATTATAGGGTAGTTTCAGTTAGTATAGGGTAACTATAATAGAATCCTAGTTAGTGTAATTTAAATTCAAATTATAAGATAACTTTAATTAGCTAAGATTAGCTATTATTAATATAGGATAACCTTAGTTATTATAGAGTAGCTTTAGTTAGTATAGAGTAGCTATAGTTAATATAGGATAGCTATAGTTAATATAAGGTAACTTCTATTAATATAGGGTAGCTATAGTTAATATAGGGTAGCTTCTGTTAGTATAGGGTAGCTATAGTCAGTATAGGGTAATCTTAGCTAATATAAGGTAAGCCTACCACAGACCTTTTTACTAAGCTTATAGAATATATATAAAATAGTTTTATATTTTAATAACTATGAGTTGATTTTTTTATTTTCCTATAGTTAAGAATTTTACGGAAAATAAAAACTAGCTCTTAAGCCTATCCTAGTATATAACAGGCTAAAAGTCTATTAATAAATATATAAGAGAGGGATAAAAAAGTTAAGTTAGTAATAGCTAGGCTTTAGAACCCTAATAACCCTCTAAGTGACCCCATAAGGTATTATAACTTCTAAAAGGTATTTGATCTTTCAGATTCCCACTATATAGTTTTCTAAACTAGCTTATAAACTCTAACTTCACTTATAGGGGGTTTATAGTGAGTATTAGCCTTTATAAAAGTAACTATTCTAATAGTATAATATACTAAAAATAACTAGCTATAGGGATTAATAGCTTAGAGTTCTAGTTATTACTAGATTAACTCAGTTAGTAACTATACCTACTAATTAGATAATAGGAAATAACCTTTTATAACTAATACTATAATAGTAAATACTATAAATAGTATCCCTCTTTTAAGATATAGAAACTATACTATTTATAATAGGTATAGTATAGGGAATATTTCCTTAAAAACTTAAAGGGAGAAAATAGAATATCCTAATAATACTATCAGTTATTATCTATAATATAAAGTATATTATTTAGGGTATATCTTTATTCTTATAAATATTACTTAATAACTTATCTTCTCTTTAATATAATATATTTATATATATTAATAGTTAACTCTAGTATATAATAGTTATCTGGTCAATTTTATAATAAGAATATATTTATATTAGGATTAAAAAATAAGTAAGGGATAACTAGAGATTATAATTTAGACTTTTAGTTATCCTCTTAACAGTCCCCCCTTCTAAATTACAGATCTCCTAAATAAGTCTAAAACCCTTTCTAGTATTATTCTTTATCTTTTAGAGTTAAAAGGAAGTATATTATAAGTAAAGATCTTTTAGATATTATAGGTTATTTTTATATAATTACACTTTTATTATATAAATGAGTAAAAAAATAATAGAATTATTTAAGAGTAAAAATATATTAAGATTAAGTTCTATAGTATTATTCTAATAATTTCTTAGATAAAGTTTACTATTAAAGAACCCTTTACTTATTATATTATTAATAGTGAAAATATCTATTAAGTTTAATCTTATTATATATAGTTTACTATTTAAGGTTAGGAATCCAGTCTTATTACCTAATTCTATATAATTTAAGGTATTTTATAGAGGGCTCGGGTATTATAATAACCCTTTAAGTAATTTAACTATTAGGAAGATCAATCAGGGATATAACTAGCTCTTAAGTTAATTAGTCTTATTTAAGGAAATTAGTAATTGTATATTCTTGTAGGGTTAGTTAGGTATTA